>JAAALK010000283.1:116842475-116947703 GCA_019279435.1 Zizania palustris
GAGGCCCACTCCGCCAAAGCTTCGGCCCAAGGAGCAGGCTTCGACGGGCCTGGCCGAAGGCCCACTTCGAGCAGAGTTAGAGATTGAGTCTGATTTTGACTAAGTCTTTTCACGCGTGATTAAGCCAAATATTATCATATTAGGCTTAAAGATTAGAAGTCTAGCCCCTATAAATATAGGGGTGAGGCCAGTTCAGAACCCCCAAACAAAAATCAACCACAAAGCCCTAGCTTTGAACCGTACCTTTATTTTACCTTTACTTTATGCATTCTTCGTGGGTTTGCCTGGAAGCTCTCCGCCGGCCACTTCGGAACAGTGGTAATCCTTGTTACTTCGCTCTTGAAGTATCTGTTAATCTACGTAATAGATTGCTATCTCCTTGTTACTTCACCTATGAAGTATCCGCTAATCTGCGTAATAGATTGCTACCTTCGTCCCTAGTGCAACACTTAGCAGAATTCGGTCCTCAGGCCGAATTGGTACTTCGAAACTACTCTGTTGTAGGTTTCCACATTCGGAGCTACTTTGTCGGAGGTGCCTGGAGCTGAGGTATCAGTTTTGGAGGTTGCCGGAGCACCCTTTGGCAAGATCACTGCTTCGACCGACTGTGTCGGACCGTCACGCTGTTGTTGGTTTGACCAAGTCCGTGCGCTGACATGCTTCGCCAACAGACTTCGTCATGACAGGCTTCAACACGCTCGTACTCCGCTCTAGATTAATTCACGCTCGCACATTGCGTCTAAGTCATTATTCTGTATCTTGTTCTATCGGAGACTTCACACCGAACCCCACTGTTCAGAGTTGATTGTCGCGTCTAGATCGTTTTGGAGTCTATCTTCGCACCAGGTCGGTCCGAACGCCGAAGACACCCTTCGGCAGGATGTTTCGCACCAGACGCCGAAGGTACACTTCGGTGACACCCTTCACATCATACCTTGAATCAGACAGGCTTTGGTTAGTTTATTGATTTGTTCTGTTTGATACCTTTATTTCGGCTAATTGGATTATTCTCGTGTGATCTAATTACCTGGTTACTCCACCCCCTTACCACGGTTAAGGGTAGTCGGAACACGACGTCAGTGTTGTGTTACACTTAGGCTTGTCCCTAAGTATCCGCACACTTTTGGATCGTCGAACTGACCCAAGTGCGGGGGCACATTTCTGTGTCAACACCTGTTCACTCCTAAGATCATCCCCAACTTCACCCGGCCTCCTTGATCCTCTAGCATCGAGCTCCCTGCTTGACTCTTGATCACCTGCCATTGATAGTTGGTTAGCCTCTCCGCCCTGCACACATGAGACAAGCCAAAAACACGAACCGCGATGCACACCGATCTCCTCGGCACACACTCTCCACTCACACATCGATCCCATCGAAGCAACCAAACCACCATTCACTCAACACTCCAGATCGATCAACCTTGTCAATCACTCATCACAAAGACAAAAACCAGAGTGCAACCTCACTTGGTTTCACAGTAGACATAGGAGGTGATAGTGTTCCAAGGATGACTTTTGTAAATCAGAATATAAGTGTCGATGAAAAGGCCAAAGTAATAAAGTTGCTTCAGTTGTATGTTGATTGTTTTGCACGGGAATACAGAGAGATGCCCGAGCTAAGCCGTGAGTTTGTGGAGCATCGGCTCCCCATAAATCATGGGTTTAGGCCTTACAAACAGCCACCACACTGCTTCAATTCGGCCATCTACGAATGATTTAAAGAGGAGATAGAACGATTATTAGTGGCAGGTTGTATTAGGCCATGCAGGTATGCCGAATGGGTCTCCAATATTGTACCTGTCGACAGGAAAGGGAGCGGCAAAATACGTGTTCATATTGATTTCAGGGATCTAAACAAAGCCACTCCGAAAGACGAGTACCCCATGCCGATAGCCGACATGTTGATCAACGATGCTGCAGGACATAAGGTACTAAGTTTTCTTGATGGTAACTTTGGTTATAATCAAATTTTTATGGCTGAAGAGAACGTCTACAAGACAGTCTTTCGATGCCCTAGTTTTGTCGGCTTGTTTGAGTGGGTTGTTATGACTTTTTATTTAAAGAATGCCGGCACTACATATCAACATGTTATGAACTTGATCTTTCATGACTTGATAGGAGTTATGCTAGAGGTCTATATAGATGATATTGTAGTCAAATAAGATGTTATGGGAAATCATTTAGCCAATTTGAGAGTTGCTTTGATAGAATACGTCAGTATGGCTTAAAAATGAATCCACTCAAGTGTGCTTTTGGCGTGTCAGTGGGCAAGTTCTTAGGATTCATGATTCATGAAAGAGGTATTGAAATTGATCCTAAGAGGCTTGAGAAGATTAAGAACTTTGAAGCGTCGACATGCAAGAGAGATGTGCAAAAGTTGCTAGGCAAGATGAATTATTTGCGCCGCTCTATATCCAATTTTTCTAGCAAGATTGATGCTTTGTCCCCATACTTCGGCTAAAGAATGAGGCCGAGTTCACTTTGGGGGCAAGTCAGCAACGCGCCTTCGGAAAAAAAGAATGCTTATCATCACCACCAGTGGTGAGGGCGCCTAAGGTCGGGATACCATTTTGGCTATATGTCACCGTGGAGGAGAGCGTGATAGGAGCTGTGTTGACTCAAGAAGTTGAAGGAAAAGAGTACATTGTCACATTCTTGAGCCGCCGTTTGTTAGATGTTGAAACAAGGCACGTGTTTGTGGAGTGTTTATGTTTATCACTTTATTATGCATGTACCAAATTACGTCACTATCTTTTCCCTAGCACATGTATTGTTACTTGTCAAACCGATGTTATAAAATACATGTTGCAAAAACCAATTCTAAGTGGTAGAATCGGAAAATGGGCTTATGCTTTAATTGAGTATGATTTGGCTTATGAACCCTTGAAATCTATGAATCGGTCCTGAGGACTTCGGCTCACGGTCTTCGGCGTGTCAGACTCTTTGGTGGGAGGTGCACTCCAGACCTAGGACCTCGGTGTGCGGCAGTCTCCGGCAGCCGGAGGGGTCCGACCCGGAGGGTGTGCCTATCCGAAGTTACTGGCTTCAATAGTGAGACCAAACATCAGCTTCCCCGTACAGAAAATTTTCCTCTCCTGACTTGGTAACCAGATGCTTGCTGAGCCAAATCATTGGCAACTGAATTGGCCTCTCTTGACACATGAGAAATTTTGAAGTCATCAAAAGTAGCGACTATGTCTAGGCACTTATCCAAGTAGTTGTTTAGCAAGTCGCTAAAACATTGAGCACTCTTAGCCACTTGTTGCACCACTAACAGGGAATCACCATGTGCGTGAACATGTTTAATACCCATGGATTCCAACAGTTCAAGCCCTAGAAGTAAAGCCTTGTATTCAGCTTGGTTATTAGTAGAAGGAAATTCTAAACGAGCCGAGGTTTCAAAGTGCGCTCCACTAGGTGATACGAGTACTACTCCAATACCTCGGCCATTTTTTGTAGGCTGAACCATCAAAGTAAAGTTTCCACGGTATTACCTCAATCAAAGAAACACTGTCGCTCCAACTAACATCTATGTGGTGATCAACTATAAAGTTGGCTATGATCTGGCCTTTCATAGCTCTTAGGGGTTCATAGGCCAAATCGTACTCAATCAAAGTGTAAGCCCATTTTCTGATTCTTCCACTTAGAATCGGCTTTTGTAACATGTGTTTTATAACATCGGTTTGGCAAACGACAACACATGTAGTAGGGAGAAGATAATGGCGCAATTTGGTGCGTGCGTAGTAAAGTGATAAACACAAACATTCCACAAACGCGTACCTGGTTTCGGCGTCCAGCAGGCGGCGGCTCAAGAACGTGATGATGTATTCTTTTCCTTCTACCTCCTGGGTTAGCATGGCCCCGATCACGCTATCTTCAGCAGCTATGTATAGCCAAAATAAAATCCCGTCTTTGGGTGCTCTCACCACGGGCGGTGATGACAAGCACTCCTTGATTTTATCAAAGGCACTTTGCTGGCTTGCCCCCAAGTGAACTCGGCCTCGTTCTTTAACTGGAGTATGGGGGAAAATGCATCAATCTTGCTAGACAAGTTGGATATAAAGCGACGCAAATAATTCATCTTGCCTAGCAACTTTTGTACATCTTTTTTGCATGTTGGCGCTGTAACGTTCCTAATCTTCTCAAGCCTCTTAGGATCAATATCTATGCATCTCTCATGAATCATGAAACTTAAGAACTTACCCGTTGACACGCCAAAAGCACACTTGAGTGGATTCATTTTTAAACCATACTGCCACATCCTATCAAAAGCAACTTTCAAATCGGCTAAATGGTTTCCCATAGCGTCCGATTTGACGACGACATCATCAATGTAAACTTCTAACATAACTCCAAGCAAGTCATGAAAGATTAAGTTCATAGCACGCTGATACGTGGTGCTAGCATTTTTCAAACCAAAAATCATAATGACCCACTCGAATAAACCGACAAAACCAAGGCATCGAAAGGCAGTCTTGTAGACGTCCTCTTCGGCCATAAAGATTTGATTATAACCAGCATTGCCGTCAAGAAAACTTAGTACCTTGTGTCCTGAAGCATCGTGTTGACACGGAAATGTGCCCCCGCACTTGGGTCAGTTCAACGATCCAAAAGTGCACAAATACTTAGGAACAAGCCTAAGCGTGATGTGGCACCGACGTCGCGTTCCGACTACTCTTCATCGTGATAAGGGGGGTGGAGTCGCCAGGCAACCAGATTACACAAAATAATCCAATTAGCCGAAAGAGATAGATTAAACAGCATAAAATCAGCAAACCAGTCGGAGCCCGTCTGGTTCAAAGTCTAGTGCGAAGGGGTCACCGAAGTGGACCTTCGGCGTCTGGTGCAAAGTACTCCACCGAAGGGTGCTTCGGCGTTCGGACTGATCTGGCCAAAGATGGACTCCGAACGGATTTGGACGCGATGATCACCTCTGAACAACGGGGTCCGGCGTGAGATCTCCGATACAACAAACTACGGAATGATGACGCAAGGGCCACGCACGAGCGCAACTTCGTCCAGCGCGGAGTATGGTCGTGGCGAAGCCCGTTGTGACAAAGTATGGCGGCGTAGCCTATTGTCGGAGCCTGCAGTCCCGCCGAAGGATGTCCTTGTGACCTCCGAAACCGATCTCTCAGCTCCGGATACCTCCGATGAAGTAGCTCCGAACGTGCGAACCTGCAACAAAGATAACTCGAAGTACCAATTCGGCCTGAGGACCGAATTTTGCTAAGTGTTGCACTAGTAGCAAAGGTAGCAATCTGTTACGCAGATTAGCGGATACTTCATAGACGAAGTAACAAGGCAATAGCAATCTATTACGTAGATTAACGGATACTTCACAAGTGAAGTAACAAGGGTTACCACTGTTCCGTAGTGGCCGGCGGAGGGCTTCCAGGCAAACCCACGAAGAGGTACAGGAAAATAAAGGTAAAGTAAATACGATCAAAGCATAGGGCTTTGGTTTGGTTTGAGTTGGGGGCGCCTCTACGCTGGTCTTGCCTCTCTATTTATAGGGGCTTAATTCCTAATCTAATCTGCTATTAATCCGGCCGGATGGAGATAAAAATTGAGCCATAATTGCATACAACTCCATCTCTGCCGAAGTGGGCTTCGGCCAGGCCCGTCGAGGCCTGCTCCTCGAGCCGAAGCTTCGGTGGTGTGGGCCTCCGAAGGCTTCCTGACCGAAGCCCATGGGCTGGCTAGAGGCTTTCGGAGCCCATAGATCAATGGACTTCAGCCTTGTAGGGCATTGGACAGACCCTAGACATGTGTATTTCCGGCCCAAATCACCAAAACTGATATTTTGACAATCTAGCCATTAATGCCATTTTTTGCTATCAACACATCGTTGATTAGCATGTCGGCTATCGGCATCGGATACTCGTCCTTCGGAGTGGCTCTGTTCAGATCTCTGAAATCAATACATATTCATAACTTGTCGCTCCCTTTCTTCTCTACAGGCACAATGTTAGCGACCCATTCTGCATACCTGCATGGCCTAATAAATCTAGCTTTGAGGAGTCGCTCTACTTCTTCTTTAACTTGGTCATAGACGGCCGAGTTAAAGCGACGAGGAGGCTGTTTATAAGGCCTAAATCTGGACTTGATAGGTAGCCGATGTTCCACGAGCTCACGGCTTAGTCCCGGCATCTCGCTATACTCCCATGCGAAGCAATCGACATATGACTGAAGCAACTTTATTACTTCGGCCTTTTCATCAGGTTGTAAATGTTGGTTTACAAAAGTCGGCCTCGAGGTGCTACCATCACCTATGTCGACTTCCTCCAAGGGATCGGCCGACGCAAAACCTTGTCCTAATTTCTCTACTTTGCTAAAGTCTTCGATGGCCTCGGCAATACCGTCTTTATTAGACCGATATTGCTCTACATGAGACTTTAGCCAATCTAGATTACTATTGCTAGACATGACTACTAATACAAAAATAGTCACGCTACACCAGCCGGCTTTACAGACACTAGTACAAAACATCCTCTGGACAAGCTAACAAAATCGTAATCTGAAAGATCTCTACCTGACAGACACTCTACCTTGTTGTGAACGGCGTCAATAGATACATCGGCCAATGCCACTTGGGCCGAAGTATCTATGGGAATGACTTCTACTTCATCGCCGTCCCACTGAATTAGGCACTAGTGAGGAGTAGAAGGAATGCAGCAATTCGCGTGAATCCAGTCGCGCCCAAGCAGTACGCTGTAGTTATCTTGTACATCGACGACGAAGAATGTCGTCGGTAACGTTTTGTTGCCCACTGTGAACTCTATGGAGAGCACGCCCTTGGCCTCGGAACTCTCGCCATTGAAGCCGTTGAGCATCAAGTTGGTCCTCTTCAGATCATCCTCATCCCTGCCAAGTTTCTTCAACAGCGAGTAAGGCATTAGGTTAACAGTGGCGCCACCGTCCACAAGCATCCAGGAAATCGGCTTTCCATCGATGTGACCTCTAATGTAGAGGGGCTGTAGATGGCGAGCCGAGTCCTCAGACTTCTCAAAAATAGCGTTGCGCGGGGTGAGGTTCAACTGAGCGACATCAGCCTCGTCCCGCAGTAGGGCAAACTCTGTGGGCAGCGTGACGACGTTGATGTCCATCGCCTAGGGTTTTGGCCCCTCGGAGACAGGTGAGTAGTCGTCATCGAGCATGTCATCATCGTCGTCACTCGGACTAGGAGCCGGGTTGGTCATCTCAACCGGCTTCATCCTACATACCTGTCTTGTAGTTGGTCGAGGGCAGATCTCCTCAAAAATAGCGTCGCGCTCGTCCTTGGCTTTCTTCTCACGCATCTCCTGTGCCCATAGTCTTTGCAGTCATCTCTTTTGTGATTTGGACATGCCTGGAGGTGACCAAGATGGTTGTGGCTTGGTGCCAGGTGCTACTGCCTGGTTCCTGTCAACTTTAGCTGAAGTGGTACTGCTTACTTCGGCCTCGTGTACTATGTATTTGGAGGGGCCTTCGCTGTGGAACCCAGCAGTCAGACCGGCCTTATTCGGCCGATCAGAACAGGCTTCTGTGCGGGCTCCAGCCAAAGCAGGGGACTCACCTCCGTCAGACTTCGGTGATAAGGCCTTCGGGATTTGGACTTCCTGAGACCCTACTCTGACTGTGATGGCTTCGGACTCCCTGTCTTCGTCCTCCTCGCGCCTGTACTCTTCAACTTCACCCTGCACGGTCCAATTCGGAGGTACTACGGATAGCCTGTGGATGATGCCTCCCTCTACTACGTCTGTTTGTCCCTGCCATTCATAATACTCCGAAGGAAAACAAGGCATAGAGTTAAGCTGCAGAGGGTACTCCAGCTATGATACGTACAGAGCCCACGGAGTACCCGCCCAGTTGTATGGTGGAGGCATTGGCGGCTCCAGTGGCCTCGCCCACTGTGAGCCGAACCCGTACCCGGAGGGGGGTTCGGTAGAGTCGACGATGTCTCAGACCATATAAGCGAGGGGTCCTGCTTGGCCGGAGGTACGTTCAGCCAGTGCAGGCCGAAGCCTCCTGTCGAAGGACTCATCCAGAGTGGTGCGGGGTTCGGCCATTGAGGGCTGAAGTTACTGCACAAGGAATTCGGCCACTGAGGTCTGAAGCCACTGCACGGAGCTTTAGGCCATTGTGGTTCGAAGTCGCCATGCGGAGGGTTCGGCCACTGTGGTTCGAAGCCATCACGAGGAGGGCTCGGCCTCTGCGGTCCGACGCCACCCTCCGGAAGTCTAGGGCCCCTCGGCTGACTTAGTTTTTTAGCGCGGGAGCGTGCTTCCTTGGCTTTTCTTTGATGCTTGTTCAACAACATCTTGTATGTTACCTTCAGCTTCTTGTGAGCCTTAGCCGAAGGGGTGCTAATGTTTTGTTTCCACACTCCCACCTTGGGGTTCTTTGGTATGAGTGTGCGTGTGCGTGGTTCTTTGACAATTATTGCCTTCCCTTTAGTTGACTCGGCCTGTTCTAGCCGAATCAACACCTTCTTCTCACCGAGGTCAACGGTGTTGACGGGAAAAGGATCTTTGTCCAGCTTCATCTTTGTATTATGGTCTATTTTCAATCGTCCTTCTTCTATGGCTGATTGAACTTGCCGTCGAAAAACATTGCAATCGTTAGTATTATGCGAATGTGAGTCATGCAACTTACAGTATGGGTGTTTCTTTAACTCATCGGTAGATGGAATGACTTGGCCTTTAGGAAACCTGAGAAGCTGGTTCTTTAGGAGAAAATCAAATATTTTATCATATTTAGTTATGTCAAATGAGTACTTGACCTCACTAGGCCGATTCTTCGTGGGAGACGGCCGTAATTCAGAGCAAGTGATAGGTTTACTCCTAGCGTTCCAAACCCATTCGACCGTGTACATGTCGGCCGAATCCTCCTCTTTTGACTCCTCCTCGTCGGAGCGTTCCATGACGTGGATTTCAGCCCTAGGCTTGTTAAACGGTTTAATAAACTTTTTATCTTTGATTCGCCCTTCTTAGATCAGAGCCTACTGCAGGACTTGTCTGACCTCTAAAAAGTTCTGGTTGTCTAATCTTTCTTTAATCTTAGAACGCAACCCATTAAAAGCTAGTTCCGCCAAATCTCTTTCTAAAATATTAAGGTTGAAACATCGGTTTCTAGTATCCCTAAAATGCTTGATGTACTTAGAGACATTCTCATTAGATTTCTGCCTAACCGATGTCAAGTGTGAAAGCTTGAGTTCTGTCTCGCCCGTGTAAAAGTAGTCATGGAATTTTTGTTCTAATTCATCCCATGTCAAAACGGAGTTCGGCGGGAGCGCCAAAAACCAAGTGAAAGCCGTGCCGGATAGCGAGAGAGAGAATAGTCTAATTTTTAGGGCTTCTGTCCCGCTAGCTTCTCCACACTGTGCTAAAAATCGACCAACACGCTCTAGTGTGGTTTTGCTACCCTCGCCGTTGAACTTAGTGAATTCGGGGATTCTATAGCCGTGGGGGTAGGGTACTGTATCGAAATGATCGAGATATGGCTTACGGTAAACCCTAACCTGACCCTTAGGCACGAAGCCTGCACATTCCCTAAATAGCGCGTGGATCTGCTCCTCTAGGTCATCTTGGCCTGCCGCTTGCGCACGTCTCTCATGTGGGGGCATGACACGTGGCGGGATATCGCCGTGTCGGCCATAGGCCTATTCCCTACGTGCTATCTGTATGTTGTGCTCGTGCCTGGGTGCCTGCGCATGTGGCACGGGCAGCGCGGGGAGGGCTAGTACCGGCACAGGGGGTGGTGGCGCATGATACGCGGCGCTAGTTTGGCTATAAGCATAATGACTAGTCTCTGCCACGGATGTTAGGGTCAGAGACGTAATGATCTTGCCAGTGCTACCATCAGTTCTGCTGTACACATGATTAACTAGAGGTATACTAGCAATAGGGGTTGATGGTATGACCTCAGTAAAGTCGAACCTTCTAAGTGTAGCATCTACTTGGGAGCTAATTGCCGAATCTAAACAGTTGGCTAGCAAAGCGCTAACGACCTGATCTACTGATGCGGCTATTTTTTGCTCAATCTCTAAAGAGGATAAACGAAGCGATACGGGGGTTACCTGGGTCCGAGCAAGGTCGGGGGCGATGATGTCGCGCTTGATGAATCCTGCGCGTGTCTTGACTTAGCCCCCAAGCATCATGTCTTGGAGCGCCTTCAACTTTGCCTCGATCTCTGCTCAGTCTTCCGTGGGAATATCTTCAAGAGTAGGTGTTAAGATGTTGCGGTTGTCGATATCCGCACCTCCTATGGTGTACATTGTCGGTGTAGATGTAGTAGTCGTTGTAGATGTACCGGTGGCCGATGTAGACATACCCATCATGTTGGCGTAGCTTTTCCCCAGCGGAGTCGCCAAAAAGTGTGTTGACACGAAAATGTGCCCCCACACTTGGGTCAGTTCGACGATCCAAAAGTGTGCAGATACTTAGGGACAAGCCTAAGCATAACACAACACCGACGTCGCGTTCTGACTACCCTTAGCCATGGTAAGGAGGGGTGGAGTCGCCAGGCAATCAGATCACACAAAATAATCCAATTAGCCGAAAGAAATATATTAAACAGAATAAATCAACAAACCGGTCGGAGCCTGTCTGCTTCGAAGTATGGTGCGAAGGGGGTCACCGAAGTGTACCTTTGGCGTCTAGTGCGAAGTGTCCTACCGAAGGGTACCTTCGTCGTTCGGACTGATCCGGTCGAAGATGAACTCCGAACGAATCTGGACGCGCCAATCACCTCCGAACAGCGGGGTTCGGCGCGAAGTCTCCGATACAGTACGATACAGGATAGTGATTTTAGATGCAACGCGCGAGGGCAGCTTCGTCCAAAGCGGAGTGTGAGCGTGGCGAAGCCTGTCATGATGAATCCTACTGATGGAGCGCGCTGTCGAAGCAAAAGTCTCACCGAAGGGTGTTCTGGCAACCTCTGAAACCGATCTCTCAGCTCCAGACACCTCCGATGAAGTAGCTCCGAACGTGGAAACCTGCAACAGAGTGGATTTGAAGTACCAATTCAGCCCGAGGACCGAATTCTGCTAAGTGTTGCACTAGTGGCGAAGATAGCAATCTGTTACACAGATTAGCGGATACTTCACAGGCGAAGTAACAAGGTGATAGCAATATATTACGTAGATTAATGGGTACTTCACAAGCGAGTAACAAGGGTTACCACTATTCCGAAGTGGTCGTCGGAGGGCTTCCAGGCAAACCCACGAAGAGTATAGAATAGTAAAGATAAAGTAAATGCGATTGAAAGCTAGGGCTTTGTGGTTGATTTGTGTTGAGGGGCCATCTGAACTGGCTTCGCCTTGATACTTATAGGGGCTAAGCCTCTGATCTAATCTGCTATAATTCGGCTGAAGAGATAAAAACTTAGCCGGAATCGGGTCCAACTCTATCTCTGCCTGAAGTGGGCCTTCATCTAGGCCCGTCGAAGCCTGCTCCTCGGGCCGAAGTTTCGATAGCATGGGCCTCCGAAGGATTCCTAGCCGAATGCCATGGGCTGGCTGGAAGCTTCCGGAGCCCATAGCCCAATGGTCCTTCGGCCCTGTAGGGCTTTAGCCTGACCCGGGACATGTGTATTTTCGGCCCAAATTACCAAAATTGATATTTTGACAATCTTAACCATTGATGCCATTTTTTTCTATCAACAACCCCCTTCACACCATACTTCGAAGCAAATAGGCTCTGACCGGTTTGCTGATTTATTCTGTTTAATATATTTCTTTTGGCTAATTGGATTATTTTGTGTGATCTGATTGCCTGGCGACTCCACCCCCTTACCATGGCTAATGGTAGTCGGAATACGACATCGGTGCTGTGTTATGGTTAGGCTTGTCCCTAAGTATCCGCATACTTTTGGATCGTCGAACTGACCCAAGTGCGGGGGCACATTTTCATTTCAACGGATGTGTTGTATTGCCGAACTATTGATAGAGTACTTCTAAAGTGCTTAGATGTTGATCAATCTAGAGTGGCTACAAGAGAAGTCCATGAGGGACTTTGTGTTACTCATCAGTCAACCCAGAAAAGGAGATGGATGCTCAAAAGAGCGGGTTTTTATTGGCTGAGTATGACTGAGGACTGTTTTAATTATTATAGAGGGTGTGAAGCATGTCAAAAGTTTGGTAATATTCAGTTGGCTCTTGTGTCACTACTTAACCCTATTATCAAACCATGGACGTTCTGAGGTTGGGGCTTGGACTTCATAGACTAAATTCATCCTCCCTCTTCAAAAGGGCATCGATTCGTGTTGATGGCGACATATTACTTCACCAAGTGGACTGAGGTTGTGCCTCTCAAGAACATGACTCATAATGAGGTAATTGATTCAATCTTGAAGCATATTATACATAGATTCGGTATTCCTCAAACTCTCACTATGGATCAATGTACTTCATTTATCGCTAAATAAGTAAGAGACTTTGCCGAATTCTATGGTATTAAGTTGGTAGTCTCTTCACCATACTATTCTCTTGCCAGTGGTTAGGCCGAGTCTAGTAATAAAATTCTATTTAAGCTCATTAAGAAGAAAATTGAAGAGTTTCCTAAAAGGTGGCATGAAGTGTTTTCTGAGGCGTTATGGGCTTGTAGAGTTGCAAAGCATGGTGCTACCAAAGTTAGTTCATATGAGTTAGTATATGGACAAGAAGCCGTTCTACTAGTAGAGGTAAATCTTGGCTCGTTAAGATTTCTTAAGCAAGATGGCTTATTGATCGATGAATATGAAACTCTTTTGAAGGACAACTTGGAAGAGGTGACCGATAAGAGATTAAGTGCTCTAGAAGCTATAGAAAGAGACAAAAGAAGAGTAGCTAGAGCCTACAACAAAAGAGTCAAAGCGAAATCATTTCAAATTGGTGACTTGGTTTGGAAGACGATTTTCCCATTAGGCATTAAAAGCCCCAAATTTGGTAAATAGTCGCCTAGTTGGGAAGGTCCTTTTAAGGTAGCTGAAATCGACCCAGGTAATACATACTTGTTAGAGTCTCTACAAGGAGAGAGATTTCGGAGATCTTTAAATGGTAGGTATTTTAAAAGGTGCTTCTCAAGTGTGTGCCAAAGCGCTTAAAGTGTCAAAAGGCCGATATGGGGTATATCGCCCTTAGCCCATTGTGATTTTAGATCACTAAGTTTGCTAAAAGGCACGGGGGCATGTGTTGACAGCAAAAAATGGCATTAATGGTCGAAATTGTCAAAAAGTCAATTTTGGTAATTTGGGCCAAAAATATGACGTCTCCTAGCACAAGCCGGTCAGACCGGCCCAGTCTGAAAATTAGAGATAAGAGTTGGTTTCGGGCTGTTTTGATCTCTAATTAAATTTTAACCACTTTTGGCCAAATCCTACTTGATGTAGATGCTAGGGAGTCTAAGTCCAACCCCTATAAATATAGGGAAAGGTCGATTCATGGATCTATCTCCACAGATCAATACTTCAAAACCCTAGTTTGGAATTGTACCTTTACTTTTCATCTACTTTTGTGCCCTAGTTCAGTTCATCTTCGTGGGTTTGTGTTGAAAGCCAGTCGTGCATCACGTCATAACCATGGTAAGCCTTGTTGATTCGCCTGGGAATCACCCATTTAATCCATGTAACAGATTTTTATCGTTTCTATCGTTTTATCGATTTTATCAGTAATTCGGTCTCTTGACTGAATTGCTTCTATGTTTTTGGTGTTTCTTGAAGTGTTTCATCTTCTTCTTCATCACCAAGTACTTTCAAACTGAGTTATCTTCGTCGGTGAGATCATCGGTGATCCAATCTGCTTTCTGCATCACCAGTCGGTCTGACCAACTAACTACAATCGATCTGACTTGGCCTTGCTGGCACAGGTCGGTCTGACCGACGGCACAGCGCCCGTATGACCACCACCCCTTAGCCGACCTGATTTACTCTCAGGTTGGTTTAGGCGCCATCTTTATATACTATTGGTCAGACCACTTGAGAAACCAAGGGTTGGTTTCGGATTCTGTGATGAGTGATTGACAGATTTTATCATATGATTCGAAGGGGTCCCTCCGAAGGGGTTCGAAGGTTGCTTCACCGAAGGGTTCGGTGGGCTCTGGTTGCTGCAGCTGTTGCAGCGGAGTGTGCCTGTCGGAGGGTCTGACAGTACACAATGACTTGGCTGTACCGAAGGGTTCGGTACTTTGGGCAGTACACCAGAGTGTGTGCCGAAGGTTGTTTACCCGGAGAGGTCTCCGGGGTACTGGATACACTTGTCTGCTTGTTTGTGCTGTGTAGGTGACTTCAGAGGCGACGGACGGTTCGCAGCAGGTGAACCTGGGTCAAGCGGGAGGCTTGATGAAAAGAGCGGGGAGCTCGGTCATGAAGGCTACGAAGGGGTCGAGGTCGGACCTCGGGTCGAGGTGCACCAGATGAAGGCAGAGAGTGCAGAGCATGGCTTCGGGTGAAGGTACCCCGATACGAAGTCCTCGGAGGTGAGGCACTTCGAAGGGTACGCCGAATGGAGTGACTTCGAAGTATGGTGGACTAAGTCCTCAGTAATGAGGCAAGGTATTCGAAGTGTGCTCTGGAGGGAGGCACTCGAAGGTATACCCGACGAAGGTCTCAGAAGTCGAGGTGCATCGAAGGCATGGTCCGGGTGAGGTTCGTCGAGGAGTGTGCTCGAGGAGAGACACTGCGATGAAGTGCTCATGGAATGCTTCATGCGAAGGCCTTGGAAGAAGGAGGGACTTCGAAGGGTGCTACTCCGAAGGTGGGGCTTCAGAGTGAGGCTGACTTGAGGTACTTCGGCTATGCATGGCTTCGGTACATGGACTGACGGAGTTCGAGCTGGGAGAAGCTGTGAAGTCGTGGTGGTCCACTCTGGAGGTGTTGGTGGGAAGGCCCAAGGGCTTTGACGGCTTCGGCTCAAAACCGTCACTGTATCGAAGGCATACTTTGGTGAAGCGAAGGCCGTCAGGCTCAAGGCTTCTCACCGAAGCTACCGCACCCCTCGCGTGCGAAGGGGGGCTTCAGAAGAATCCAAGACTGCAAAGGCTGATCATGTCTACTCTGCAAAATCTGATGTTGTCTCCTCTGCGAAGCTGACAAAAGAAGCCTCCAAATAAAGTAGACTACCAATTGTACCCCCCTGTTCTGATGAGACAAAAATAGTGTAAACCCTAGGGGTAAAGTAGTCTATTCACAGGGCTGAATAGTGCCTATAAGTAGTAGAGGCTAGCTAGGTCACATCAACACTTTTAGCAGCCATTTTTGAGCTCATGTGCTAGCCGCCACATACACTGTGTTCATCCTGTGAGTTCATTTTGTGTTCCCTGTTCAAGTAATGAAACTTTGATTCTGTTGGCGTAAAAGATTACGCTAACAGGTTTCTGTAGATTAGAAACTAACAAACGGAGTGTTTGCGAAGTGAACTATTCTAAGCCTCCGAAAGGATAATAACTTAGAATAGTTCGAATGTGTGTATTGAATAACTTGTATTCGGTCCCTATTACAGTGTGAAATGGGGGGTATTTATAGGCCCAAATATTAAGGAAAAGACCTATTTACCCCTCTATTACAACCGACATAGTGGAAACTATTCGGTACCCTTGATAGGGCTAATATGGTAAAAGACTAATCTAACAAGATAAAAGATAAATCTTCCATCTTAGCTGGCAATAAAGATCTCGAAGATCCTTAGTTCGAAGATGTACTCCGAACCAATGCCTATCTTCGTACTTCGAGCTTGACTCAGGGTATCTTCGAAGACGGACGTCTGGAAACCTTCGAATCCACTATCTGCTTTCATGCTGTTGCGGCAATAACCCCGAAGATGAGATATTTTCCCCCAACAGATTCTATTCTCATTTGTGCTTGAACTTGTATTCTGTGTTGCACTGCATGGTTTGATTCCTCTGTACACCTTCTTCTTCCTGGGTGAAGTTGTGTTTTGAATCTCTTCTAGAGAAGTGTGTAAGAAGTCTATTCGTGTGAAGTGTGTGTTTTTCAGTGTCTGTTCGCTCTGTGTAAACTGGAGGCAAGACCTCTCTGATTACTAGCAAAGCACTGTTCGAAGCCCGTTTTCTTCCCTGGTCGAAGTCCTCGGCGAAGTGTTTTCAATGTGCGTTAGACCTTCGAAGTATGAAGCTTAGCACCAGTTGATATCGCTAAGTATTTGGTCGAAGTCCTCAGTGGGAAGTTTTCTCTTGCGAAGGGTGAAGTGCGAAGCTTGCTCGAAGGCACCTAGTGTGCGGAGCCTGCACTAACTTAGCAGAGTTGAGTTTTTGGTGTTGTGGGTGGAGCGAAGTCTTCTTGACTTCGAACTTTTGCTCCTGGCGAAGCCTGGTCTCGGAGCTATGTAATACCTCCGAACCAGAACTTCGAAGGGTGTGTTCGAAGCCTGTTCCGTAGAAGACGGAATTAAAACAGAAGGCTATTTTTAGTCTGAAATTTTAAAAGCTCCCATTCACCCCCCTCTGGTCGCCATTTCCGGTCCAACAATTGGTATCACAGCAGGTTAAATCACCAGTTGACCTTAACCGGTTTTGTGATCTGTTGGTGACATGGACAGAGTTAGTAAAATACCTCTGTTCGATGGGACGGACTTTGCATACTGGAAGGTGCACATGGAGGCTTACTTGCTAAGCCAAGGAAATGCAATTTGGGAGATTGTGGACTCACAATACTCCATCCCTGAAACTCGCACCTCTCAAACAGAGAAGGATCAGTATAATGCCAACTCTAAGGCAAGAAATATACTGTTCATTGGTTTGAGTAGAAGTAAGTTTGATAGGGTGCAGCACCTTAGGACAGCTAGGGAGATTTGGACTACACTCACTATTTTTCATGAGGGCTCTACACAGATTAAGGCCAGGCGCCAAAGCACATACAATCAACAGTATCAGCTGTTTGTGCAGGCACCTGGTGAATCTATCGATGCCATGTTTTCACGCTTTGATGCAATAGTGAGTAACTTGCGGTCCAACGGGATGCTTGCTTACAATGATCATGATAGGGCTATCAAGATTCTCTATGCTCTTGATCATAGCATATGGGAAGTAAAGATATCCAACATTGAGGAGTCTGCAAGTTATGACACACTGACCTGTGATGAGCTCTTCAGCAAGCTAAAGTCCATAGAGATTTCCAAGGCATCTCTTGTAGTGCATAGGAACTTCTTGCCATATCCATTGGCACTAGTTTCTAGCATTAGCCTTGGCACCACTACAGAACCAAGCATATCAAACACTTGTGTTCTTGCAGATGGTTTTGCTTTGTCGTCCCTGGTCTCCATCACTAAGGAGCAGGTGGATACTCTGGATGATGATGAGCTTGCTCTCATTGCTAGAAGGTTCACCCGTTTTCATCATGAGAGACGGGATCAGAGGAGAAGTGGTTTTAGTGGTTGTTTTGAGTGTGGCGACACTACTCACATCAAGGCCAATTGTCCTAAACTCAAGAAGAGAGATGAGAGTGAGCGCCCCAAATACCACAAGAAGGAGAGGAAACCCTTTGTGAAGGGCAAGCGCAGCAAGGTGGCTAAGAGAGTAGCTAAAGCCGCTTCCAGAGCATTTGTTGCTGCTCTCAGTGACATCGACACTTCCTCAACTGAGGAGTCGAGCTTTGAGGAGTAGGAGTGATGAGGACATCACTTCACCTGATACACACATGGAGCCTCCACCTACAATTCAACTACAAGGACCAATCACACGCGCCCGTGCCCGTCGCTTGAACCATGAGGTTAATTATTTCCTTAGCAACTATGTTAATATTTGTTTGGACGGGATGCTACTGAATACTAGTGATAATTTGTTTCTTAGGAACATGGGAGATGGAATAGAAGAGTTGGAGTTGAAGACGGAGTCGCACGGATGACTTGAAGTCAAGAATTCGCTGGTTCGGACTACATCGACCACCTTGCACCAAAATGGGCATAACTTCCTCATACGAAGTACGATTGGCGCGTTCTTGGACTTTTTGGAAAGCTGAGGAGAAGACGGATCGTTTGCAACCTGTGTGTTTAAAAAAGTCCTGCATGACAGAACTGGGCCGTGTTGGCCCATAGTCCAAGTCTGTTCGCCTTCTACTGAGTCTGTTCGCCTTCCACAAGCTTCCCACGCCTTATATACTCACGCCAGCCGCCTTTAGGGTTAGGTTTTGCTTTGTTTGCATCTACACTTGTGTGTTTAGATCCCGCCCCTTGCACCGGACCGATTGGCTGCTGCATAGGCGTTTGTGAAACCTCACATTTTCTTCGTTTGTCTGTGATTTGGCATTCGATTTGTATCCTTCCTGTTCTTGCTTGTGTTCTTGGGTTCGCTTGCAGGAATTAGCCTTCGTGGTGAGGTCAATCGCGTCCTGCGTGGTTGATAACCAATGGAGATAGTGGTGTAACGATTGCAAGGTTTTGATCCGCCGGACCGGAGCCTTGGATCGCCAACGTCGAGATTCTCCACCAACCCAAGTTATCCTTTACCTAGCGGAAGATCGGGACCAATCCCCCATCAGTTGGTATCAGAGCACAGATTTCCCGTTAGGTAATCTCAATCTACTTTTATTTTTACCTAGAGTCCAGAAAACCCTCACAAAAAAATCCCACCGAGAACCCCTTTGTGCCTTGCGATTTTAATTTCAGTTTTTAACTTTGTTGAGTTTGTGTTCTTGGTCGAGTCTTGTTGCTGGTTTAGTAATCCCTCTGTGTCGTTTGAGTAGTAGTTGGTCTTGTGTCCCAAAAAAATTCCCCACCCGAAACCCCCTCTACAACCCTATTCGTTTTCCACATCGAGTCTTTGTGACCCCCTTCGGTAAAACAGACATAACTTTTCGCTCGTTTGGCAGAAAAATCTGAAATGTTTTGAGCGTCTTCCTGACCCAATTTGGGGGGGTACCCTAACAGGGTCCCCTTGTTAGCCCTCACCAGAATCGCCAAAAAAAATCAGGAAGATAAAGAAAAAAATTGGTCAAAGTTTTTGCTCGCCGTTCAGCGAACTTGTTGGATTTCTGTGAGCCACATCCCACCTCAGTTGCAGGTGCCAATTTTTGTGGTTGCATCTCTAGTCATCCTTGTTCAAAAAAAATATAGTGAAAAAAAAGAAAAAAATCAAAAAAAGAGAAGCGGTCCTGTCTATTGCTTGTCCGATCCCTTGTCCGATCTCTTGTCTGATCCCTTGTCCGATCAGCGGCAGGCAGGCAGTGGCAGATTCTCTTGTCCGATCCCTTGTCCGATCTCTTGTCCGATCCCTTGTCCGATCAGCGGCAGAAAAAAAAGAAGAAGAAGAAGAAATTGACACATACCCTTGTCTGATCCCTTGTCCAAACTCTTGTCCGATCCCTTGTCCGATCTGCAGAGAGCTGAATTTTGTCTGTTTTTGCTTCCATTTGAGTTTTGGGCACATAGTTTCCCTCTATTGCTTGAATTTTCACATTGGGAGCACTAAGGCCAGCAATTTTTACGAGTACTAGGGAACACTTATTGAACTTGGTTTAACTGTTACTACTATCGCTAATCCTTGCTACTCACTTTGCCTTCCAAGCTACACCATTCTCTTGGTCAGGACAGGTTCATTTCTTGCAATTGCACACCACCCTCCACTTGGTTCATCACCTGTAGGCCGGTGACCTCACTGCGGCGTGGTAAGAACACTTGCAAGCGTGGGTAAGGCGCTTGACGGATTGCTTCCACCACACACCCACCACCCCACCTAGCTGTTTACATAAGGATTATTCTTTGTTGTTTTGTCTTTTCACTAACATGGCAGCACTTATTGTACAACGTGTTTTGAGCACTCACATGGAGCAGGACGACCAGGCACAACGGAATAATCTGTTTCAGACCTTCTTCCTCGTCAAAGACCGTCGTGTACGTGTCATCATCGACAGCGGTAGTTGCAACAATTTGGTGAGCCAGGACATGGTAACGAAGCTTCAACTTCCCACACGTGCACATCCACACCCTTACCACGTGCAATGGTTCAACAATAGCGGTAAGGTCATGGTAACACAAACTGCTCACATCGAATTTTCCATTGGTACATACTTCGGAGTTGCTGATTTTGATGTAGTACCAATGCAAGCATGTTCTCTATTACTTGGTAGACCTTGGGTATATGATACTGATGCTACACACCATGGTAGGAGCAATAAGTACACATTTATGTATAAAGGAAAGAAAGTTACATTGCTTCCTATGACTCCTGCTGAAATTGTGAAATTTGAACAAGAAAAACATGCTAGGGACGCACAAAAGAGCAAACAACCTTCTGAAAATTAGCAAGTAGCTAAAACACTTTCGAGGCAACAAAAAGATAAAGTTGCTTCTCCTTCTTCATCACAAGTTATTAATCTGAAAGGACGTGTCATGCTTGCAACTAAAACTAACCTTGCAGTACGTAGTTTTCTTGGTCTTGTAGGTTTCTACCAGTGATTTGTGAAAGATTTCAGCACCATAGCCGCTCCTTTACATGAGTTGACCAAGAAGGGAGTTACTTTTACTTGGGAACCAGTACAAGAACAAGCCTTTGCCACACTCAAGGATCGCCTTACACATGCACCTCTACTTCAGCTACCCGACTTCAGTAAGCCTTTTGAGTTAGAATGTGATGCTAGTGGTTTTGGATTAGGAGGTGTGCTGCTACAAGGAGGTAAACCCGTGGCCTATTTTAGTGAGAAATCACATGGTCCACAGTTGAATTATTCTACCTATGATAAGGAATTATATGCCTTAGTGCGTGTGCTTGAAACTTGGCAACATTACCTTTTGCCTAAGGAGTTTATTATTCATTCGGATCATGAAGCATTGAAGCATATACGTAGTCAAGCAAATCTGAATAAAAGACATGCTAAATGGGTAGAATTTATTGAGACTTTTCCATATATCATTAAGCATAAGAAAGGGAAAGATAATGTGATTGCTGATGCTTTATCTAGACGTTATACATTGCTTTCTCAACTTGATTATAAGATCTTTGGTTTAGAAACATTGAAGGGCATGTATGCTACTGATTTGGACTTCAAAGATGCTTTTGCAAATTGTACAAATGACCGTGCTTGGAACAAATATGTGCTAAATAATGGATATCTTTTTCGTGCTAACAAGTTATGCGTGCCGGCTAGCTCTCTTCGCTTGTTGTTATTGCAGGAAGCACACGGTGGTGGTTTGATGGGTCATTTCGGATCAAATAAAACCGAAGATGTGCTGTCCACACACTTCTATTGGCCTAGGATGAGATGAGATGTTGAGCGCTATGTGGCACGATGCACTACTTGCAATAAAGCTAAGTCTCGTCTAAACCCACATGGTCTTTATATGTCTTTGCCCGTTCCTAGTGTACCTTGGGAGGATATTTCTATGGATTTTGTGTTAGGATTACCTAGAACTAGGAGGGGGAGGGATAGTATTTTTGTGGTAGTAGATCGGTTCTCTAAAATGGCGCATTTTATACCTTGTCACAAGAGCGACGACGCTACAAATGTTGCTGATTTGTTTTTCAGAGAGGTCGTACGCTTGCATGGAGTTCCCAATACCATCGTTTCAGATCGTGATGCTAAATTTTTAAGTCATTTTTGGAGGACGTTGTGGCATAAGTTAGGGACGAAGCTGCTGTTTTCTACTACTTGTCACCCCCAAACGGATGGGCAAATGGAGGTCGTCAACCGTACATTGTCCACGATGCTAAGGACTGTTTTGAAGATCAACTTGAAGCTCTGGGAAGAGTGTCTACCTCATATTGAGTTTGCATATAATAGGTCAGTACACTCCACTACTAAGGTAAGTCCGTTTCAAGTGGTCTATGGCTTTAATCCGCGTGCTCCCATTGATTTGCTACCATTACCACCATCTGAAAAATTGAATTTTGATGCTACTACACGTGCTGAATTATTGCTTAAGATGCATGAAACTACTAAAGCAAACATAGAGAAAATGAATGAGAAATATCGTGCTTATGGTAGTAAGGGTAGAAAAGAGATAACATTTGAACCGGGTGATCTTGTTTGGTTGCACTTGCGCAAGGATCGTTTTCCTGATTTGAGAAAGTCTAAATTGATGCCCCGTGCTGATGGTCCTTTCCGTGTGCTTGAGAAGATAAATGATAATGCATATAAACTTGAGTTGCCTGCAGCTTTTGGGGTTAGTCCCATATTTAACATTTCAGATTTAAAGCCCTATTTGGGAAATGACGATGAGCTTGAGTCGAGGACGACTCCAATTCAAGAGGGGGAGGATGATGAGGACATCACTTCACCTGATACACACATGGAGCCTCCACCTACAATTCAACTACAAGGACCAATCACACGCGCCCGTGCCCGTCGCTTGAACCATGAGGTTAATTCTTTCCTTAGCAACTATGTTAATATTTGTTTGGATGGGATGCTACTGAATACTAGTGATAATTTGTTGCTTAGGAACATGGGAGATGGAATAGAAGAGTTGGAGTTGAAGACGGAGTCGCACGGATGACTTGAAGTCAAGAATTCGCTGGTTCGGACTACATCGACCACCTTGCACCAAAATGGGCATAACTTCCTCATACGAAGTCCGATTGGCGCGTTCTTGGACTTTTTGGAAAGCTGAGGAGAAGACGGATCGTTTGCCGTTGGTTTCGTCTCATTTGGAGTCTCGAGTCAACCTGTGTGTTTAAAACAGTCCTGCATGACAGAACTGGGCCGTGTTGGCCCATAGTCCAAGTCTGTTCGCCTTCTACTGAGTCTGTTCGCCTTCCACAGGCTGCCCATGCCTTATATACTCACGCCAGCCGCCTTTAGGGTTAGGTTTTGCTTTGTTTGCATCTACACTTGTGTGTTTAGATCCCGCCCCTTGCACCGGACCGATTGGCTGCTGCATAGGCGTTTGTGAAACCTCACATTTTCTTCGTTTGTCTGTGATTTGGCATTCGATTTGTATCCTTCCTGTTCTTGCTTGTGTTCTTGGGTTCGCTTGCAGGAATTAGCCTTCGTGGCGAGGTCAATCGCGTCCTGCGTGGTTGATAACCAACGGAGACAGTGGTGTAACGATTGCAAGGTTTTGATCCGCCGGACCGGAGCCTTGGATCGCCAACGTCGAGATTCTCCACCAACCCAAGTTATCCTTTACCTAGCGGAAGATCGGGACCAATCCCCCATCAAGGAGTCTCCAAGGAAGGAGGAGAAGAAGGACAAGAATGGACGAGATTTCACCGGCCTCAGCTTCATAGCCGACAGCGATCACAGCGGCGATGAGCTTGACTCATCTGAGGTACCTCTATCCTATGACCAACATTCAATTAAATTAGATGAACTGAATGAAGTAGTCCTTAGTCAGGATAGACTACTTGTGCAAGCCGCTAGAGATAGAAAAGACTTTAGACTTAGGCTAGAATCTGTTTCTACTGATTATGCCATCCTTAAGTCTAGGGTTAATGATGCTGAATGTGAATCTTGCATTGTTGTCATGGGTGAGCTTGCTCAGTTGCGTTCTGTGCATGCTCAAACTCTTTCTGAGCTTGAGACTGCACAGATGCAGCTTTTGATGGTTGATTCTAGTACTCATGATATCAATGAATGCATTAACTGTTCTTTATTACGTGAGAGCATTGATTTACGTGATAAGAATGTTCATGACTTAGAGGCTAGATTGGAGAGGGTCGGTAGTTCTAAGGATGTGCAACCTGTGTGTGACACTTGCATAACCCTTTGTAGGACCGAAAGTAGCGACCAGAGGGGGGTGAATGGGCGCCTAAAAATTTCTTGCTAAACTATGATTCAAACCCAACACCCAAACAAATTATCCTAGACAAATAATATTGGCAAAGCAAAATACTGGAATTAAAATTGTCTAGCCTAAAAAGGATCAATATCTTAATCTAAATGATATTAAAGATAAAATAAATAGAAATACTGCAGCAAATAAGATTGGTACTAGCAATATTTAATAACGTAAGCAAAATGCCTAGATATATTAATAGAATATTCAGACAACGGTCTAAAAATAAAATACTAATCAACTAAATAAAAACATGGATCATCCAGAAATTAATTTAGAAATAAACCTAAAATATTTCAGGTAAATCTAGAGTGAAAACAGTACTGCGACTTAATAATAAATTTTTCTTTTTATACGATCAGATTAAAAAGTATTTAAATAAATTTAATCGAGCACTAAAAATATTTTGACAGATTAAATTACCCACGAAATTTCTAAACAAATTTTCAGCTAATTGATTAATAGAAGATTATCTCTAAAACTGATCTACTAAAAATAGGAGATAGAAATTTACCTGCATCCACGAAAATCCTGGCGTCACCATGAGCACTGCGTCCGGCTTGTGCTGCATGCAGCCGTGGGGCCCGCCTCCTTTTTTCTGTAGCTTGCTGCCGCCGGCAACAGTGACCGTGGCTTTTGCCACCTGATGCACGGCAAGGCAAACAAAAAAAGCCTGTGGCTTTGCGCTGCTAGCTTGGAAAGCTTTCCGTGGAGGGGCCCACGCACTTGGACGCTGTGTCGTGAACTCTTAGCCGGATGCATGCACCGGCTAATTGCCGCGCGCTGCGAATTCTGCAAAGGCGCCGGAAATTCGCAGAAGAATCCTTTTTTCTGCAGATTGCACGCGTCAGGACGCTAGCCTACGGCTGGTTTGCGCGCACGGGAAAAAGAAGAAGGACGCCGTGGAGAGGAGCAGCCGGTGGAAAAAAAATGGGAGATCTAAAATCGGTGGGTAATGAAAATAGACTATAGATTAATCTATTAGAAAACAGTCATCTATCCCCAGGGGGATAAGGGCCTATTTATAGGCGACTCCTAATACATAAAAAGACTAATTTACCCTCGGGTAAAATTAAACTGACTCTAAAATAAATTCCAAAAATTACTAAAATATTCTTAGAAAAATCACCTGACTTAAATAAAAATATTCTAAACTTAAAAACTAAATATTAATATCCTAAAAACGAATTAAACATAGATTGTCAGTTTTACGCCGAAACTGACAAAGTGTCCACCGTCTTTGCACCGGGTACCCGGATTGGGCCGACCCGACCCCGCAGCTTCCTCAGCCCGGCAATCGCTCGCCGCCCGTGTACCTGAGTCAAACCCAGTAAATAGACTGGTGGATCATCTGCCGCTCCTAGCCATGTACCCGGATTGGGCCAACCCGACTCCGCGGCTCCTCTGCTCGGTCGTCGCTCACTGCCCGTGTACCTGAGTCACATGCGCCTCAGACTCGACAGGTCTTCATCTCTCCCTTTCTTTGACTTCCGTTGACAATCACTCATCACATCTGGAATGTCAAAACCATATTCTTCAACATGGTTTCTCACCCTTAAGGACCAGCTAGGCACTTTTAGAGAGCGAGCTGAAAACCTCATGACTAAAAATGAATACCTTCTTTCTGTGGTTAACAAATGCACTGAGGGAAAGGGTAGGATGGACTTGCTCTTGGCCAAGACCAAGATGTGTGCTGATAGGGCAGGGTTAGCTCTGGGTTTGGGTTTTGAGAGGATTTCTTCAGACAGTGAGAACAAAACTGTTTTTACCTCACCCACTACCTTAGAGAAAGAAAGAACCCTGTTAGACACTCCATCAGCGAAAAAGCCTACCCGAACTTCAAAGAAAACCACTTCTCCTACAAAGAGAATTCCTCCCAAGAAAACCACTCAGCAGAAGCCCAAGGAGCCTGTGAGAGTTGCTCCTATGACCCATGTGAGTGCCCCTAGGAGAGTGGTTCATTGTTCCTATTGTCAACGGGCGGGTCATCTGGTTGGGTTCTGTTTTCGTCGCATCAAGGATGAGCGACGCTCTCAGGCGATGAGGTTCTAGAACATGCACTACCCATCTTTAGGTATGCATGGGTCTGAGTTTTACTCTCGTCCTATTTTCGAGGCTCCTCGTACTTCTCGGAGAGGTTTTTCTCCTCGAGGTATTCATCATGTTCCATATGGTGGTTGACCCCGGGCGATTAGCTTTGTACCTCGTCAGAGTAGGAGACCTCGTCATGCTTTTGGATTATAGCATATAGGTAGACCTCGCACTTTGCATCATTCTGATTATCCTGTGCGTAGACAGTCTACTTTTACTGTGCCTACTACTCGTATCACTCAGTGCTGGATGCCTCGTCATATTTTCACTCAGCACTGAGCGATCGAGATTTTCTTATCATGTGTAGGCGCCAGATCGAGGCTTAGAGGGCACGTGGATCATGGACTCCGGTTGTTCGCACCACATGACCGGAGATGCAACATGGTTCTCCAGCCTCACCACAACCAAGAAAAAGGAACATATCACCTTCGGCAACAATCAAAGGAGTAGAGTGAAAGGTAAAGGTGTGGTAAGAATTAACTCGAATTTCACTCTCAAAGATGTTGCTTTGGTTGAAAACTTGGGATACAATTTGCTTTCTGTATCTCAATTGCTTGATGAGGGCCTCGAAGTGTGATTCCATCGTGATACTTCGCAAGTACTCAATTCTGATGGCGTTGTGGTCTGTAAGATCTTTAGAGTTGGGAGAGTTTTTGGAGCTAATTTTTCTGAGTCATCTAGTTCTTCTCATTGTCTTGTTGCACATTCTACTTCTGAGCTATGGAAGTGGCATAGGAGACTAGGGCATATGAGCTTTGAGTTGCTTGCTCGTATTAGTGCCCTAGGTCTGATCCGAGGATTGCCCAAGCTCAAGTTTGAGAAGAATTTAGTTTGCGCTCCTTGTCGACATGGAAAAATGATTGCCGCTTCGCACTCGCCAGTCACCACGGTGATGACTGAACAACCAGGAGAACTTCTCCACATGGATACTGTAGGTCCTTCTCGGGTTAGTTCTTTAGGCGGCAAGTGGTACGTGTTAGTCATTGTCGATAATTTCTCTCGCTACTCTTGGGTCTTCTTTCTTGCCAGCAAGGATGAAGTGTTTTCACACTTTTGGAGCTTGGCTTTGAGACTTTTCACTGAACTCCCTGGTGCATTGAAATTCATCCAAAGTGATAATGGCATTGAGTTCAAGAAGAGTCTCTTTGTTGACTTTTGCATGGAGCATGGCATAGAACATCAATTCTCTGCTCCACGGGTTCCTCAACAGAACGGTGTTGTTGAAAGAAAGAACCGCACTTTGGTTGAGATGGCTAGGACAATGCTCGATGAGCATAAGACTCCTAGGAAATTCTGGCTGAGGCCATGAACACTGCTTGTTACATCTCAAACCGAATTTTCTTGCACTCAATTTTAAACTTGACATCTTATGAGCTATGTTTTGGGAGATAGCCCAAAGTTACTCATCTTCGAGTTTTTGGCTGGCGTTGCTTTATCCTAAAACGTGGAAATTTAGACAAATTTTAGTCGCGTTCTTCTGACAGGATCTTTTTGGGTTACACCACACATGGTCATTCTTATTGTGTGTATAATTTGGAGACTAACACTGTCATCAAGTCATGTGATGTGACTTTTGATGAATCAACCCCCTCTGTTAGTTTACTCTTGAACAAGCAAATGAACATGACATGGAACAAACCATCTTCGACGAAGAAGATCCCGGAGAGTTCGAGGATGAACCCTGTAACATCCCAGAAATTAAAAGGAATAAAATAAAAAGAAAATATTATTTAAATCATTTCTGAATTTATTATTAAAGAAAAATCACCAAAGAGCCCAAATAAAGCCAAACAGGGAGAAATACTCAAAATTTGAACCTGAAATTTTTATGAGATGAACTAGAGCCCAAGATATAATTTTAGGAATTTTTACAAATTTTTATCAACAGTGATTCAACCCTTAATCAAATATTCGAATTACTGGAATTATTTTAAATCGAAAATCAATTTTAAACTTTAATGGGCCTCAACCCCGAAACTCCTCCCAACGGCCTTCTCGGCTCAGCCCATTGCCACCCACCCACTGACAGGAGGGGCCCGCCTGTCGGCACTCGCCTCCCCTCTCTCCTCCCGCTCGCACCCCGCCTCGGCCCCACCCGCCAGTCTCTGTGCGCCCATGTTCGCCCTCTGACAGCCATGGCCCGCCTGTCGGCCCTTCCTTTTTTGGTTCGGTCGCTGACAAATGGGGGCCACCTGTCAGGACCTTCGTCTCCGATGGAAGGGGATCGCTCCCCTTCCCTTCTCCGGCGATCTCCTTCCTGTTTCACCGACGGCCGCCCGTTTTCACCTGGATTTGCCCCGGATCATCTCCCCCGATCGCCACCGCTCCCATTCCATCGTTAACCGACGCGTTTTCACCTTTTTGGAAAGCTTCCCGAAGCTTTTGGTAACCCTCGCCGGAGCTCTCGGGATCCCCTCGGTTCCCTGCCTTTCTGACGCTGGCGACCCCCTATTTAAACCCCCTCCGACCTCCGCACTCAGCCCACGCCAGCAGAGCCCTCCTCGAGCGAAAGCAGAGCGCCGTCGCCATCCGTTCGAACTTCGGTTCTGCTCCACCTCCGGCGAGCGATCGCCGCCGCCTCCGGCCCCCTCCGCCTTAGCCACCGCCACCAACGAGACCGACGTCGACCGCTCATCCCCGGCCACCACTCCGTTGGCCTCGGAACCCGCCGGATCACCACCGCCGTCGAGCTCCCGAACCCTCTTCGCCGTCTACCCTCGTCGCCGGTCGCCGTTCTCCGCCGCCGTCGCCACCTGAGGTACGGTCATGACCGCCCTCCCCTCCCCGTTCCATTTTTGCCATTAGATAGGCCTGTAGGCGCTCGTCGCCGCCGCCATGGTCGCACCCGAACCCGCCGTCGCCGGAGACGAAGGGGGTACGCGCCCCCTTACGTCGTGCCGTGCCGGACGCGGTCGTGGCCGTTCGATCACGATCGGAGGGCTACGATTAAATCCCTTCGGGATTTAATCCAAGCCCTCGGATCTGATCGAAGGGGTATCGGGCGATCGCAACCGTCGATCGCCACTTAAAACCTCCGAGCGATCTCAGGCGTCCACGTGTAACCGTTCGCCACGTTTTAATTACAGCCGTTCATTTTCATTTAAACCGCCCGCCTCGCATCTGGCCGCCGGATCCAGATCCAACGGCCCAGATCGCTCGGGTCCACGCGCATAGTCACGGGTTCACGGTGAACCTGGTTCACCGTGGACCAGAGACTGTTTTTAGTTTAAATAAAAATCCAGAAAATTGATTTAAACTTTGAAAATCCATATCTTGCTCAAATTAACTCCAAATTTCACCATTCAAATTTTGTTAAAACCAGAGTATTATTCTCTACACATTAATGCCATAAAAACAGTATGTTTCTGTTGCCCAAAATATTATTAATAAATAAATGAATAAAAACCCCTTAGGATAAATTATTATTCCAACAAAATAAATTATGAAAAATCCTAAAAAGGTTAAAATTCACTGTTATATGCAAAGACTCAGAATAATAAATATTACTTCACCCACAACAATGTATGTTCTTTTGTTTGGTGAATTTATCTGTTTTATTGAATGTGAATGTATTGTTTACTTTTCCGTATCGAGAAGACTACGAGTTCGTCGAGGAGCAGGAGTTCTACCCCGAGGTTTCTCCATCCCCATTTGCTGATCAAGGCAAGTCATCGACCACCTCTGTGAAAACAGTTGATCATAATTGAGCCCACGTTTTAATAACTTATCGCTATAACCCATAGGTTAATATTGCATTAGTCAAATACTCAAGCCTTACATTTATATTTAATAGATCCCTGTCCTTGTGTGCAAACCCAAGCCATGCTTATTGAGCCTTAACTCCTTGTCACTCTACTATAAAATTATTAGCTAGTGCCCAATGTACCGGCACACCTGCTATAGGTTAAAAAAGAACGAGTCGTAGATAGCTGGATTTCTGTATATGAATTTCCCTGTTATTCTCGTCTCTGGACTCTGTTGGAGTTGGATAGGTTATAAGTATGGTGGGTTCCGGGTGCAAGCTCGGGCACTGGTTTGTCGCACCCGGGGCACTATAAGGACCGGTCTGCGGGATCTGTTGCAAAGCACTTCCGTACCAACCACAAGTCTAATGGGTAAGTCCTAACTGGAAGTATGGAATACCCCGGCTTGATGCACCATAGAGGAGGGGGCAAGGGGCTAGCCTGCGGGCGACTTGTACCGACGAGGCTCAAGGGGGGGGTATGGTGGGGCTCCGATGCGTCGGGACACCATATGAAACCCATAAGAGGGTGCTATTGAGTCGGGGAGGACTATATGGAAGGTTTTGGCACGAGTTCCCGTGTGATGGGTCATCTCGTTACACTTCGGTGTAGGTGATGAGTGCGTGCCTTGTGGGTACAGTGGTACATCTCTGATCAGAGTAATTTAATCTTTTCGAAAAGCCGAGCCCACGGTCAAGGGCGGGTTGTGTGACTACTCGCAGTTAGTTTACAACTGTTTGCATGTTCAAGTTATTCATGGCACGTAAGGACTGTTGAGCGAGGTGGGGCTGACTGTACCCCTCGAGTTAGAAGATGATGATACACATGCACATGTTTACTTTTCCGTACTAATAAATTGCTCTCATTTAAAGCTTTACAAATATGCTACTTCCGCTAAATTAGCCACTATCTCCCTTGTTATTACCTTGCATTATATTTGCATTCGGTGGCTTGCTGAGTACATCTGTACTCACCCCGTTGACTTACAACATCAGAGCCAGTCTACTACGAGGAGGATGAAGGTCTGGAGTAGCGACCCAGTCAAGGCAAGACTGGAAGGAGGCGTTCATCTAGGACCCTTGTTTTATTAGTTTCTCTTCATCTTTATTCACTTTTGTAATAATGCGGTCTACGAACCGTGAATGATTGCTCGTAATGTACGTGGTCGTGTGATGAACGTCTTGTTTTATTGATTTTCTATGGAATTTCAATAAAGTCCTGATTTATTAAATCGGGACGCGACAAGATGGTATCAGAGCCGACTTGACTGTAGGAAGCCAAACAGACCTGACCTTAGGACTTATATATATTCACTATATTTTACAAAAGATTACTTATCCTCTCATCTTCTAAGATTTTCACAAAACTTTCTCTCTTTTGTAGATGCCGGTTCATACCATGAGCGGGACTCTTCGTGACGAGGCCGGATTCATCCGCGAGCTTCGCGTGCTCGTCGACTTTTTGGGGTTTCCCCATGAGCCTGCGTTCCACGGGATTTTTCCCGATGCGAACGAGAGCTACTGCGAGGTCACGGTTGTGATCCGCCCCTCTTCCACGCAGCCACCCTTCTACACACATGGAGTTGGAGGACCTTCATTCGTGGTGGCCAGCCAGCGAGCCGCTCTCCAGTCCCTCGCCGAGCTTCGACTGGTCTACGACAGACACCTCCGCGACACCGTCTACCGCTTCATGCCCATGCGCACACCCGGGAGTCACCGCAGCATCTACATCAGTCCCCTCACCCAGAGCAACTCCGCCATCACCCGCACGATGAGACTCTTGGAGGCCATGGACAACCTCCACACGGAGGCCGTCCTCGACGCAGACAGCCAGCACGACACCATCGACTTCTACCGCCACACTTCGGAGAACTTGACCAGGGAGAACGCCGAGCTCCGTCGACAGCTTGAGCAGAACCCTCTGTTGACCCTTGAGGTAGAGGAGTTGAGACGTCAGAACGAGCTTCTGCGCCAGGGCGCCATGGTCCATACCCAGCTTCGTCAGCAGCTCAGAGAGTTGAAGAAGGACATTGAGGAGATCGCACCTCTTCCGCCTCGCCGGAAGAAACCCATTCAGACTCCCACAGTGAGGCCCAAGAGGATCTCCCGCAGCGCACCACCCGCCGGACCGTCCAGTTCCTCGACCCCGCCCGTCTCCCACGAGCCCGAGATCGAGCCGTCCCCCGAGCTGCCTTAGACGTAGTTTTACGATTGATTGTTATTTTTATTTGCTTGCTTGTATTAGCATTCATGTCAAAATATAAGGCATGAATGAGAGAATAAATAAATGTAACCGCAAGAACGGTATCCTTTTGAAATAAAATATAAAAGAAGTTCAACAAAATAAATGTGTACACATTGAAAATTCCAGGATGACCAACACCCAGGGATCAGACGCTCCTCAGAACAGAGGGGATAGTGGCAACCTGCCACAATGGGGAGCCACCGGGCAGAGGCAAGCCCCGGTCGCCAACCACCCCACCTTGGCTGAAATGATGGCCACTCAAAATCAGTTGGTCTCAGCCCTCCTGCACCAGATGCAGCAGCAGCAGCAGCAGATGCAAGAGCAGCAGACTCACTTCTTTCGCCTCCACCAACAGCCCGAGCTGCCCCGACCCGCCACACCAGCTCCCGCTCCCGCGACACAGCTCTCGGAGTTCCTCCGAGTCCGCCCACCGACCTTCTCAAGCACCACCAACCCCCTGGAGGCTGGGGATTGGTTACGGGCGATCGAGAAGAAGCTCGACCTCCTGACCTGCACTGAGCAGGAGAGGGTGGCCTTCGCCACCCACCAGCTTCATGGTCCCGCCGCAGAGTGGTGGGACAACCATCGTGAGACCCTGCCCGAGGGCCACGCCCCCACTTGGGCGGAGTTCTCGGCTGCTTTTCGTGCCGCCCACATCCCCGACGGCATCGTTGCCCAGAAGCAACAAGAGTTCAGAGATCTGCAGCAAGGGAGCAGATCTGTCACGGAATATCTACATGAGTTTAACCGTCTGGCCCGGTACGCACCAGAGGAGGTCCGTACGGATGCAGCCAGACAAGCTAAGTTTCTTCGGGGACTGAAGGACGAGTTGTCCCTACAACTCATCTCTGGAGACTTCACCAAGTTGGTGAACAAGGCTATCATGCACGAGACCCAACAAAATAAGGTCGACCTGAAGAAGAAGCGCATGATTGCCTTCAGGCAGAACCAGGGTATGGCCCAAAGACCCCGTTTTGCTCCACCTCCACCAGCGCCACAGTACCACCCCCGGCCAGTGTATCGCCCGGCGCCACCAGCTGCCAACGCCGGAGCCAGCCAACCTCGTGCCGCTCCAGCCGCACTGACCGCCCCAGTCGCCCCGGCCAAGAAGCCGGAGGTCTTGAGAGACAGGCATGGCAAGCCTGTGGTATGCTTCAACTGCCGCCAAGAGGGACACTACTCCCACCAGTGCCCCCATCCCAAGAGAGCTCAAGGAGTCACCTCCAACCCCGTCGTCCGCGCCAAAGTGAACCACGTCTCCGCCGAAGAAGCCCAGGCTGCACCCGAAATTGTCATGGGTAAGTTTATGGTTCATTCATCGCATGCAGTGGTATTATTTGACACCGGAGCTACCCACTCCTTTATATCAACTGCTTTTGTGGAAAATAATGCACTGGACATAAGTGAACTACCCAGGCCAGTACTAATAGCTACCCCGGGAAAGCAAATCCTCGCTTGTTCCTTTAGTCCAAGGGTATGGGTAGATATCCAAGGCACGATATTTTGGGCCGACCCCATTCTAATAGAATGTCAAGGTTTGGACCTCATTCTAGGGATGGATTGGCTAAATAAACACCAAGGTGTGATAGAATGTGCCCAGAGAAAAGTAACGGTGACTAATGAAGAAGGGACTATAGTCACATTCCAGATGCCCAGCATGAAGGCCGGAAGGACAAGACTACATCAGATTACCTTGGAGGAGATACCAGTAGTCAGTGAATACCCGGATGTATTCCCAGAGGATCTACCAGGGATGCCACCTAAGAGGGACATCGAGTTCAGGATTGATTTGGTGCCCGGAACCACTCCTATTTATAAGCGACCATACCGGATGGCCGCCAATGAATTAGCTGAGATGAAGCAACAGTTGGAGGATCTTGAGAAGAAAGGTTATATCAGACCAAGCACATCACCGTGGGGTGCTCCCGTCATCTTCGTCGAGAAGAAAGAAGACAAGGCAAAGCGTATGTGTGTAGATTACCGCGCCCTGAATGAGGTGACAATCAAGAATAAGTATCCGTTGCCTCGGATCGATGATCTCTTCGACCAGCTCAAAGGAGCTACGGTATTCTCGAAGATCGACCTGCGGTCTGGTTACCATCAGTTAAGGATTCGAGAAGAAGATATACCCAAGACGGCCTTCACTACCCGTTATGGATTATATGAGTGCACGGTTATGTCCTTTGGATTGACCAACGCCCCTGCGTTCTTCATGAATATGATGAATAAAGTGTTCATGGAGTATTTAGACAAGTTCATAGTGGTTTTCATAGACAACATCCTCATTTATTCCAAGGACCAGAAGGAGCACGAGTTTCACCTCCGGTTAACCTTAGGAAAGCTAAGGGAACACCAATTATATGCCAAGTACAGCAAATGTAAGTTTTGGACGGCAGAAGTAAAGTTCCTCGGACACATCATCTCTGCGCAAGGAATCGCAGTAGACCCTGCCACCGTAGAAGCAGTTACGGACTGGTTGCCACCCACGAACGTATCTGAGATACGAAGTTTTCTGGGATTGGCCGGATATTACCGAAGATTCATCGAGAATTTTTCGAAGATAGCCAAGCCAATGACCAAGTTGTTGCAGAAAGGAGAGAAGTTCGAATGGACTCCTGAATGCGAGGAAAGTTTCCGCACCCTCAAGACTCGTTTGGTATCTGCACCTATACTGACCCTACCGGATATCCGCAAAGACTTCCATGTCTATTGCGACGCATCTCGCCAAGGATTGGGATGTGTTCTTATGCAAGATGGGAAAGTTATCTCTTATGCCTCCCGTCAGTTGAGACCTCATGAGTTAAATTATCCGACCCATGATCTGGAATTAGCCGCCGTAGTGCACGCCCTCAAGATTTGGAGGAACTATTTGGTTGGGAATCGCTGTGAGATCTTTACGGATCACAAGAGCTTGAAGTATATCTTCACACAGCCAGATCTGAACTTGAGGCAAAGACGATGGCTGGAATTGATTAAAGACTACGACCTAGGAATACACTACCACCCCGGAAAGGCAAATGTGGTAGCTGATGCCTTGAGTCGCAAGGGATATTGCACAGCCATGATGATTCAAGAGCACGCACCCTTGTTATGTAGGGAGATGGAAAACTTAAATCTTGGATTGACCACCAGAGCATATCTAGCCACCTTGGAGACCCAACCTGTCTTGTTTGAGCAGATCCGTGAAGCTCAGTTAGAGGACCCGGATATAGCTACCATTAAGAAGAACATGAGACAAGGAAAAGCCCCCGGATTTTCAGAAGACGAGAATGGCACCATATGGTTTGGAACTCGGATATGTGTGCCGGATAAACCTGAAATAAAGACTCTTATGCTAAGAGAAGCCCATGAGACGTTGTACTCCATTCATCCCGGCAGTACCAAGATGTACCAAGATCTGAAGGAACGATATTGGTGGGTTAGCATGAAAAGAGAGATTGCCCAGTTCGTCGCCGAATGTGACACCTGCAGAAGAGTAAAAGCTGAACATCAGAGGCCTGCAGGATTGTTACAGCCACTTAAAGTGCCGGAATGGAAGTGGGAAGAGATCGGGATGGACTTCATCACTGGATTACCAAAGACCCAACTGGGGTATGATTCTATATGGGTGATCATTGATCGGCTTACAAAAGTAGCTCATTTCATAGCCGTCAAGACGACCTTTAGTGGCCCTAAGCTAGCAGAGCTATATATGGCCCGGATAGTATGTCTTCATGGAGTGCCCAAGAAGATAGTGTCTGACCGAGGAAGTCAGTTTACCTCTCGTTTTTGGAAGAACCTCCAAGAGGAGATGGGCACGAGATTGAATTTCAGTACCGCCTACCATCCTCAGACAGATGGACAAACAGAAAGGGTAAATCAGATACTAGAGGATATGCTTCGAGCATGTGTTTTGGATTTTGGAGCCACTTGGGACAAGAGCTTGCCGTACGCTGAATTTTCATACAACAACAGCTATCAAGCCAGCCTTCAGATGTCTCCTTTTGAAGCACTATATGGACGTAAGTGCAGAACGCCTCTACTTTGGGACCAAACTGGTGAATCCCAAGTATTCGGAACCGACATTCTTCGTGAAGCTGAAGAGAAGGTACGGATCATCAGAGACCGACTCAAGACAGCCCAATCACGACAGAAGAGCTACGCAGACAATCGCCGCCGAGACTTAGCCTTTGAAGAAGGAGAACATGTCTATCTTCGAGTTACGCCTCTTCGTGGGACTCAACGGTTTAACATGAGAGGAAAGTTGGCCCCTCGATATGTTGGACCATTTCCCATTGTTCGACGCCAAGGCGAAGTAGCTTACCAGTTGGAACTACCACCCTCGTTGACTGGAGTGCATGATGTATTCCATGTATCTCAACTCAAGAAGTGTCTCCGCGTCCCCACAGAACAAGTGGACCTTCAGCAGTTGGATATCCAAGAGGATCTGACCTATGTGGAAAAGCCGGTCAAGATATTGGAAGTCAAAGAAAGAACCACCAGGAGTCGAGTCATCCGCTTCTGCAAAGTGCAGTGGAGCAATCATCCGGTAGAGGAAGCTACATGGGAAAAAGAAGATGAACTCAAGGCACAGCATCCTGAACTATTCGAGGATTGATCCGAATCTCGAGGACGAGATTCTCTGTAAGGGGGATAGGATTGTAACATCCCAGAAATTAAAAGGAATAAAATAAAAAGAAAATATTATTTAAATCATTTCTGAATTTATTATTAAAGAAAAATCACCAAAGAGCCCAAATAAAGCCAAACAGGGAGAAATACTCAAAATTTGAACCTGAAATTTTTATGAGATGAACTAGAGCCCAAGATATAATTTTAGGAATTTTTACAAATTTTTATCAACAGTGATTCAACCCTTAATCAAATATTCGAATTACTGGAATTATTTTAAATCGAAAATCAATTTTAAACTTTAATGGGCCTCAACCCCGAAACTCCTCCCAACGGCCTTCTCGGCCCAGCCCATTGCCACCCACCCACTGACAGGAGGGGCCCGCCTGTCGGCACTCGCCTCCCCTCTCTCCTCCCGCTCGCACCCCGCCTCGGCCCCACCCGCCAGTCTCTGTGCGCCCATGTTCGCCCTCTGACAGCCGTGGCCCGCCTGTCGGCCCTTCCTTTTTTGGTTCGGTCGCTGACAAATGGGGGCCACCTGTCAGGACCTTCGTCTCCGATGGAAGGGGATCGCTCCCCTTCCCTTCTCCGGCGATCTCCTTCCTGTTTCACTGACGGCCGCCCGTTTTCACCTGGATTTGCCCCGGATCATCTCCCCCGATCGCCACCGCTCCCATTCCATCGTTAACCGACGCGTTTTCACCTTTTTGGAAAGCTTCCCGAAGCTTTTGGTAACCCTCGCCGGAGCTCTCGGGATCCCCTCGGTTCCCTGCCTTTCTGACGCCGGCGACCCCCTATTTAAACCCCCTCCGACCTCCGCACTCAGCCCACGCCAGCAGAGCCCTCCTCGAGCGAAAGCAGAGCGCCGTCGCCATCCGTTCGAACTTTGGTTCTGCTCCACCTCCGGCGAGCGATCGCCGCCGCCTCCGGCCCCCTCCGCCTTAGCCACCGCCACCAACGAGACCGACGTCGACCGCTCATCCCCAGCCACCACTCCGTTGGCCTCGGAACCCGCCGGATCACCACCGCCGTCGAGCTCCCGAACCCTCTTCGCCGTCTACCCTCGTCGCCGGTCGCCGTTCTCCGCCGCCGTCGCCACCTGAGGTACGGTCATGACCGCCCTCCCCTCCCTGTTCCATTTTTGCCGTTAGATAGGCCTGTAGGCGCTCGTCGCCGCCGCCATGGTCGCACCCGAACCCGCCGTCGCCGGAGACGAAGGGGGTACGCGCCCCCTTACGTCGTGCCGTGCCGGACGCGGTCGTGGCCGTCCGATCACGATCGGAGGGCTACGATTAAATCCCTTTGGGATTTAATCCAAGCCCTCGGATCTGATCGAAGGGGTATCGGGCGATCGCAACCGTCGATCGCCACTTAAAACCTCCGAGCGATCTCAGGCGTCCACGTGTAACCGTTCCCCACGTTTTAATCACAGCCGTTCATTTTCATTTAAACCGCCCGCCTCGCATCTGGCCGCCGGATCCAGATCCAACGGCCCAGATCGCTCGGGTCCACGCGCATAGTCACGGGTTCACGGTGAACCTGGTTCACCGTGGACCAGAGACTGTTTTTAGTTTAAATAAAAATCCAGAAAATTGATTTAAACTTTGAAAATCCATATCTTGCTCAAATTAACTCCAAATTTCACCATTCAAATTTTGTTAAAACCAGAGTATTATTCTCTACACATTAATGCCATAAAAACAGTATGTTTCTGTTGCCCAAAATATTATTAATAAATAAATGAATAAAAACCCCTTAGGATAAATTATTATTCCAACAAAATAAATTATGAAAAATCCTAAAAAGGTTAAAATTCACTGTTATATGCAAAGACTCAGAATAATAAATATTACTTCACCCACAACAATGTATGTTCTTTTGTTTGGTGAATTTATCTGTTTTATTGAATGTGAATGTATTGTTTACTTTTCCGTATCGAGAAGACTACGAGTTCGTCGAGGAGCAGGAGTTCTACCCCGAGGTTCCTCCATCCCCATTTGCTGATCAAGGCAAGTCATCGACCACCTCTGTGGAAACAGTTGATCATAATTGAGCCCACGTTTTAATAACTTATCGCTATAACCCATAGGTTAATATTGCATTAGTCAAATACTCAAGCCTTACATTTATATTTAATAGATCCCTGTCCTTGTGTGCAAACCCAAGCCATGCTTATTGAGCCTTAACTCCTTGTCACTCTACTATAAAATTATTAGCTAGTGCCCAATGTACCGGCACACCTGCTATAGGTTAAAAAAGAACGAGTCGTAGATAGCTGGATTTCTGTATATGAATTTCCCTGTTATTCTCGTCTCTGGACTCTGTTGGAGTTGGATAGGTTATAAGTATGGTGGGTTCCGGGTGCAAGCTCGGGCACTGGTTTGTCGCACCCGGCGCACTATAAGGACCGGTCTGCGGGATCTGTTGCAAAGCACTTCCGTACCAACCACAAGTCTAATGGGTAAGTCCTAACTGGAAGTATGGAATACCCCGGCTTGATGCACCATAGAGGAGGGGGCAAGGGGCTAGCCTGCGGGCGACTTGTACTGACGAGGCTCAAGGGGGGGTATGGTGGGGCTCCGATGCGTCGGGACACCATATGAAACCCATAAGAGGGTGCTATTGAGTCGGGGAGGACTATATGGAAGGTTTTGGCACGAGTTCCTGTGTGATGGGTCATCTCGTTACACTTCGGTGTAGGTGATGAGTGCGTGCCTTGTGGGTACAGTGGTACATCTCTGATCAGAGTAATTTAATCTTTTCGAAAAGCCGAGCCCACGGTCAAGGGCGGGTTGTGTGACTACTCGCAGTTAGTTTACAACTGTTTGCATGTTCAAGTTATTCATGGCACGTAAGGACTGTTGAGCGAGGTGGGGCTGACTGTACCCCTCGAGTTAGAAGATGATGATACACATGCACATGTTTACTTTTCCGTACTAATAAATTGCTCTCATTTAAAGCTTTACAAATATGCTACTTCCGCTAAATTAGCCACTATCTCCCTTGTTATTACCTTGCATTATATTTGCATTCGGTGGCTTGCTGAGTACATCTGTACTCACCCCGTTGACTTACAACATCAGAGCCAGTCTACTACGAGGAGGATGAAGGTCTGGAGTAGCGACCCAGTCAAGGCGAGACTGGAAGGAGGCGTTCATCTAGGACCCTTGTTTTATTAGTTTCTCTTCATCTTTATTCACTTTTGTAATAATGCGGTCTACGAACCGTGAATGATTGCTCATAATGTACGTGGTCGTGTGATGATCGTCTTGTTTTATTGATTTTCTATGGAATTTCAATAAAGTCCTGATTTATTAAATCGGGGCGCGACAAACCCCTACTACCCTCGACATCAACCCCCAAAGCTGACCCCGCTTCGACCACTTCGGCATAAGGTCCCGAAGAAACTACCTCGACATCGGTCATCTTGGGCCACTCCAACGCACAAGTTGAGGGGGAGACTGCATCCCGCCGTGAGGCACCACATCATGTTTAAAGGATGCATCCTCCTGAGCAGATCATTGGTGAGCTTGATCAAAGGGTAACACGTTCTCATGCTCATTTCATTGATTCCTCTTTTGTTTCTTCTTTTGAGCCCTTAGATGTTAGTCACGCACTTTCTGATTCTAGTTGGATCAATGCCATGCATGAAGAACTTGAAAATTTTGAGAGAAACCAAGTCTGGAATTTAGTTGATCCTCCACCAAATGTTCATTTCATTGGAACAAAATGGATTTTCAAAAACAAACAAGGGGAGGATGGGACTGTAGTTAGAAACAAGGCTAGACTTGTAGCTCAGGGTTATTCTCAATTAGAAGGGATTGATTTTACTGAAAATTTTGCACCTATTGCTCGTCTTGAGGCCATTAGGATTTTACTTGTATTTGCGACATCCCGGAGATTCAAACTCAATCAAATGGATGTCAAAAGTGCTTTTCTTAATGTCTTTATAGGCGAAGATGTTTATGTAAAACAACCCCCTGGTTTTGAAAACCCCAAATACCCACATAAAGTCCTTAAACTTCATTAGGCTCTTTATGGACTCAAGCAGGCCCCTCGGGCATGGTATGATAGACTTAAGTCTTTTCTGCTTGAGCGGGGGTATTTGATGGGATCTGTTGATAAAACCCTGTTCACTCTCAAGCATGGCAAAGATTTCCTGCTAGTCCAGATTTATGTGGATGATATCATCTTTGGTGGCTCTTCTCATGCTTTGGTTGCCGAGTTTGCAGATGCCATGAGCAGGGAGTTCGAGATGTCCATGATGGGCGAACTCACCTTTTTCCTTGGTTTGCAAATCAAGCAAAGCAAACAAGGTACATTCGTCCACCAGACGAAGTACGCCAAGGAGCTGCTCAAGAAATTCGACATGGCTGATGCGAAGCCCCTCGCTACCCCGATGGCTACTTCGATAGCATTGGATCCTGACGAGGATGGAGAAGCCGTAGATCAGAAGGAGTTCCAAAGCATGATCGGCTCCCTCCTCTACTTGACTGCTACGAGGCCGGACATACACTTCGCAGTGTGTTTGTGTGCTCATTTTCAGGCTTCACCACGAGCTTCGCACCGCCAAGCGGTAAAGCGCATTCTCAGGTATCTCAAACATACCCTTGAATTTGGCATTTGGTATTCGGCGTCTTCCTCTTTGTGTCTTCGAGGTTATTTCGATGCAAATTTTGCTGGGTGTAGGATTGATAGGAAAAGTACCTCTGGTACTTGTCATTTTCTAGGTACTTCACTAGTTTGATGGTCTTCCCGCAAACATTCTATTGTTGCACAATCGACGGCTGAGGCTGAATATGTTGTTGCAGCTAGCTGTTGCTCTCAGATTTTGTGGATGGTTTCCACTTTGTAGGATTTGGGGTTAGACTATAAGAGTGTTCCACTTTTCTGTGATAACACTAGTGCTATTTGTATTGCAAAAAACCCGGTTCAGTGTTCCAGAATCAAACACATTGATGTGCGATATCATTTTCTCAGAGATCATAATGAGAAGGTTGATATTGAACTTCAATATGTTGATACTCAACACCAGCTAGCCGATATTTTCACAAAACCCCTCGATGCTTCTCGTTTTGCTTACTTGCGTGGGGAACTTGGTGTTTGTCACCCTTACGGCATTTTGTGGGGGGAGCAGTTTTTGATTGTCTTGCATATGCTCATTATGTGTGAAATTGCATTTCCATCTTTTGCACTTATATGCCTGATTTTAATTTATGAAATCATGTCAGATCAGCTCTATTTAATATGTCTGAAACATTATGTGCATGATTTTTCTTTCCAAAATCAAATTATGCTCACTGCTTAGTCTTGAATCTAGCATGTTCAGGCAGGATTGCTTTAGCTATCTTTTATCTGCTTGATAGCAAGACTCCTTTCCTCTGGATGCTAAACATTGCAACTTGAAAAAATTCATCAAGTGCTAAACAAATTGTTCACTTAATTAAAATCCAAAACTCCATGATTTTACATACTACAAGTGAAAAGATCTAGGTGGGTTTGTTTGTCGCACTACTCTATTCTAGACTGCTTATCATTGCACATTGATCTGAACTGGGATAGTGTAGTGTATGCCAAAATCACCGCCTTAAGCTTCTGATGGTTTTTATGCCTAGGCTTGGCTTGATTGAAAGTATAAGGTATACAAACAAATAACCCCTGGCATTAAGAAAATAACACCAAATTCATTGATCATCAGGATTGCTTTCAATGCTCCACTTGAACTAGATTTGTCTGTCTAGAGTATAAATTGACTAGCTTTGCGCAGTCCTTGCTTTTACATGTCTAGTTACCTTGATTGAGTGGTGATGCTTTTATTTCAAAATGATAAAATCATATGCTGTCATCATGTTTTTAGAAAATGTTAAATTGAGCTGAGCACATGAAAATTGGTATTAAAGTTGGAATATTTTTGCTTTATATGTCTTTGCAATTCTGTCCATTTCAAAGCTTTGCTTCTTTTGAATGCTCCTTGATGCTTGCATTGCCAAAGGGGGAGAAATTTTGAGTTCTCTGCAGCAAGGGGGTAAAATAACTAAGGGGAGTTTTTATCTTGCAAAAGGAAGATTTGCCGAAGGGGCATTTACTCGTTTGAAAAAGGGGGAGAAAAATTCTTTTGTCAAGTGACATGATTTGGCTCGTTTCTGAGTTTTTATGATCACTTGTGTGCTGAAATTTTTCAAATTTTCTTGAACTGGAATTTGGTTGTCAATGCACTCATCAAGGGGGAGATTGAGAAACCAAGGGTTGGTTTCGGAGTCTGTGATGAGTGATTGACAGATTTTATCCTCTGATTCGAAGGGGTCCCTCCGAAGGGGTTCGGAGGTTGCTTCACCGAAGGGTTCGGTGGGCTCTGGTTGCTGCAGCTGTTGCAGCGGAGTGTGCCTGTCGGAGGGGTCCGACAGTACACAATGACTTGGCTATACCGAAGGGTTCGGTACTTTGGGCGGTACACCGGAGTGTGTGCCGAAGGTTGTTTACCTAGAGAGGTCTCGGGGTACTGGATACACTTGTCTGCTTGTTTGTGGTGCGCAGGTGACGTCGGAGGCGACGAACGGTTCACAACAAGTGAACCTGGCTCAAGTGGGAGGCTTGATGCCAGGCGAGCGGGGAGCTCGGTCATGAAGACTACGAAGGGGTCGAGGTCGAACCTCGGGTCGAGGTGCGCCAGACGAAGGCAGAGAGTGTGGAGCATGGCTCCGGGTGAAGGTACCCCGAGACGAAGTCCTCGGAGGCGAGGCACTACGAAGGGTACTCCGAATGGAGTGACTTCGAAGTATAGTGGACTAAGTCCTCAGTAATGAGGCAAGGCATTCGAAGTGTGCTTCGGAGGGAGGCACTTGAAGGTATACTCGACGAAGGTCTCAGCAGTCGAGGTGCATCGAAGGCATGGTCCGGGTGAGGTTCATCGAGGAGTGTGCTCGGGGAGAGACACTGTGATGAAGTGATCATGGAATGCTTCATGCGAAGGCCTTGGACGAAGGAGGGACTTCGAAGGGTGCTACTCCGAAGGTGGGGCTTCGGAGTGAGGCTGTCTTGAGGTACTTCGGCCATGCATGGCTTCGGTACATGGACTAATGGATTTCGAGCTGGGAGAAGCATCCTATGAGTTCATTTTGTGTTCCCTGTTCAAGTAATGAAACTTTGATTTTGTTCTCATTTGTGCTTGAACTTGTATTCTGTGTTGCACTACATGCTTTGATTCCTCTGTACACCTTCTTCTTCCTGGGTGAAGTTGTGTTTTGAATCTCTTCTGAAGAAGTGTGTGAGAAGTCTGTTCGTGTGAAGTGTGTGTTTTTCAGTGTCTCTTTGCTCTGTGTAAACTGGAGGCAAGACCTCTCTGATTACTAGCAAAGCACTGTTCGAAGCCCGTTTGCTTCCCTGGTCTAAGTCCTCGGTGAAGTGTGTTCAGTGTGTGTTAGACCTTCGAAGTACAAAGCCTAGCACCAGTTGCTATCTCTAAGTATTTGGTCGAAATCCTCAGTGGGAAGTCTGCTCTTGCGAATGGTGAAGTGTGAAGCTTGCTCGAAGGCACCCAGTGTGCGGAGCCTGCACTGACTTAGCAGAGTTGAGCTTTTGGTGTTGTGGGTGGAGCGAAGTCTTCTTGACTTCAGACTTTTGCTCCTGGCAAAGCCTGGTCTCGGAGTTGTGAAATACCTCCGAACCAGAACTTCGAAGGGTGTGTTCGAAGCATGTTCTGTAGAAGACAGAATTAAAACAGAAGGCTATTTTTAGTCTGAAATTTTAAAAGCTCCCATTCACCCCCCTCCCTCTGGTCGCCGTTTCCGGTCCAACACCACTGCTTGTAGGCCGGTATGACCGTTGTCCCCCAATCGGTCTGACCAGCAACCATAGGTCGGTCCGACCACATAGCCCCTGTTTAGTATAATTGGTTTTAGTTGCCGATTAGGTTTAATTATTTTTAGTTATTTTCTCACACATCGGTTAATTGAATATTATTCTGTGATATTATTTTATTGCCTGATGACTCCGTTATTTCATCATCGATGTTTAAGGATCGTCAGAACACGGCATCGGCGTTGTGTTACACTTGGGGGTTTACTCCTAAGTATAGCCACGTTTTTGGATCTCCGAATCGGCGTCCATGTGTTTGGCGCATTTTTGTGTCAACAGTAAGCATCGCTGCACATTCCTCATATTGTTTCTGAAACATAGAGGACATGCAGGCAAGCATTAGACAACTAAAATCCATGAATCACTAGCATGCTTCTCATAAGCACGCTTGTCTGCTATAGAAGCATCCTCTCCTAGCTCATCGGGGTGGGGTTCCTCTAGAACGTAATCCTTTTTCTCTTGTTTAAGAACAATTCTCAAATTTTGGTACCAATCCATAAAGTTTGTTCCAGATAATTTCTCACGTTCAAGAATAGATTACAATTTAAAAATTGGAGTGCTCTTAACAGAAGGAGTAGTAGGTGCCATGATCTACAAAAGATTAAATGCAAGGTTCAACATTATGCAATGTTTATCTTCTATCTAATAAAATATGTTCTACTATTTTAAAAAAGTCACGTTCCCTCTAATGACTAATAGTGGTGAAGATCCATATTCATTCTAACTTCTAGTGAGCTTTGGCATCACTTCTAGAAGTTAGGTGACATAGGTAAGCAACACTTTGCTAATCACATCGTATGTGACTCTTGTCGTTGGAGAAGCATCTAATGCTCTACATCGACTCTATGCTCCAAGGCCCAAAACCATTTTGATAGCCCCGTTAAGCAAATCAATACTATCCGTGCAGAAGTCCAACCTCCTCCCCAACTGGTCAAGACAAAAGATAGCACCCTACTTTGGCAGACCCACTATCGATGATCAAGATCCTTGGTAGGTGTAGCTATTGGAAAGAGCATCAATACTTAATTTTCCGAGGAAAAAATATTCTAGCACGGTAATGTCCGTAGCGCACATGAAACATGCAAGAATAGTATAACAGGAACATAATAAATCATCACAGGAAATCATATTAACTATGACATAACATGTCCCTCTTCACATGGCCATCTCCATCTACATGGCTCCCATCATTGAGTGTGTGCTCCCGGCCTCCATGAAGTGTACTAGTCTATCTTGCATAGCCTATACTAGTTACATGGGCCGAAGCACCGTGGAAATGATATGCAAGCCGTATTTAATTTACATCAGCCTTGGGTTGTAAATAACCAGGACACGCAGGCCATACTTAATTTACATTTATTGCATGCATCTCATACATCACATTTATCTAAGGCCATGTCAGTCACAACATTGTATGCAAAACAAAGTTAGGCGAAGAATCTATAAGTGACTGAAATCTCGAACTGAAAAATCTAGATCAACAGGCTCAGAATTTCAAATTTGGGTGGGTCGGAACTTTCAATCTGGCGTCGGAACTTCCGATCCACCAGAACTTTCGATCAATATTGAAATTCCTGGTAGCAACAATTGCTCTCTATATTGAATCATTATTCGACATCGGAACATCTGATCAGTATAGGAACTTCCAATTTGCCGCAGACAGAAATAGATCTAATCTGTTTTTCCACCATGTATCTCCATACATGAGGGATCCATACCGAACACTACGCACGTAGGCTCTGATACCACTGTTAGGGAAAGAGGAATCTACGCTAGCTAGAAAATTCAAAAATTCAGCCTTAAGCACAAGAAGCATGCGTGTGCGAGATCATAGTGAAGGATTAGGAGCCATGCTGAAGAGTGTGGGCCTCATGGCTCCAGATGTGATGAGTCATTGTCAACGGTAGTCAAAGAGGACTAAAGAGAGAGAGAGGACATGCTGCGTCTGGGCCACGTGTGACTCAGGTACACGGGCAGCGAGCGACTGTCGGGCAGAGGGGCCACGAAGTCGGGCTGGCCCAATCCGGGTACATGGGCTGGGAGCAGTAGAGGATCCACTGGGCTGTTGACCAGGATTGACTCAGGTACACGGGCGGCGAGTGATTGCCGGGCTGAGAGAGCTGCGGAATCAGGCCGGCCCAATCCGGGTACCTGGTGCAAAGTCGGTGGACTCTTTGTCAGTTTCGGCACAAAACTGACGACCGCTGATCTTGTATCGGACTGTTCAGAGACGAAGCCGTAGTCGTTACGAAAGCTCCGCCTCCGAATAAGTCATATGTAAATAGGAGTTTACTATTTTGTCCTTAGGCCCACAGTCAGTCAGTCGAGTCTGTAAAATATCCTAAGGGCAGTTTAGTCTTTTCCTTTTTCAGTGTTTGTAAAAAACCCTAAGGGTCTGTGGAATATTCCTAGGCTATTGGGCTGCCAATATATAGGGCCCCAATCCCTAGGGTTAGGCTACCCTTTCTGAAATCACTTTACTGATCAATTGGTCACTTTTTGTTCTCGGTCTCCTGTTCCCTGCATGCGCCGCCAGGCTCCTGTTCATGCGTTTTTCTTCCTGCGTGCACTGCCATCGTGAGTTCTGTTCTTCTCGGTTCTGTGAGATTTTATCCTCTCTATTCCTGTCATTCAGGGTGTAGCGATTTTGTGGCTTTACTGCATCGTTTTGAGTGCCTATGAGTTTTTATCTCCGTGCGAATAGTCTTCTCTAGTTGCATCTGTTCTTCGGCTGAGAAGTACTTGTTCTTCTTGCGTGCTCTTGTAGCAGCAAGTAGTACTCATCTCCTGCGGCTACAGTATGCTAGTTTTCTAGCCTTTGCTTTTTCCTGTCATGGCTTTTTGATCGAGAAGAAAGTGTCTGGCATGTCTCTTGATATTTCTGGCGGAGCCCCATACTTTGTTCGAAGTCCTTCTGTTTTGTGAAGCAGGCTTCGAACTTGTTTAGCTTCCCAGACGAAGTTTGTTGCAAGGCTTATCACTGTTCTTTAACAACTGATTTCTGCTGTTCTCCGAAGTCTGCGAAGTAGAACTCTGATTCGAGCACTTCGGACAGTTCACTTCGCAGTTGGTACTTCGATGGATTTTTCGAAGTGTGTTTATGTGCTTCGGTTGCTTGTGCGAGAACACTTGTGGACTCCATTTTGAAGTTAATCCGTGTTTCGAAGGTCACCACTTCGGTAGTCATACCTCAAGCAATCTAACTTCGAAGGGTGTGTCACAGGCTTCGTCTTTTCTCTGCTTTGCTTGGAAGTTGATTTTTACTATGTGAAGCTTCGCTGTTTCGACGTGTGCTTCTTGAAGCAGGCTTCAGTTGTCTCATACTTCGCCTTCATTTTGAAGTTTGTTTTCTCTGTGAGCTCTGTTCGACGTTCTCTGTTTGGAGTATAGGTACCGAAGTTTTGTTTTCGAAGGTACTTTGCTGACAGTCTTCGAAGTCTCTGTTTGTTCGAAGCTTCAAACTCCCTTTTTACTCCGCAAGTGAAGTACTGGTTGAATTGAAGTCCTCCGGTTTCTTGTGTTCGAATACTTCGCTGCTCTTTCTTGCACTGTGTGAAGGTACTTCGACTGCAGGCTTCGATCAAGTTTTTCGAAGCTAGCTTCGCAGTATACACCTTCGCACAACATCTTCGAAGCACACCTTCGGCACTCGCACTACACATTTCAACAACCTTCGCACGTCTGCTTCGAAGCAGACTTCGCCACACCCCCACAGGCTTCGATGTTGCAGGCTACGTTCAACAACCTTCGACATCTTCAGGCTTCGCACTGAGCAGGCTTCGTCAAGTTCCAAACAGGAGACAACTTTGAACAGTAACTCCTCATCCCTATTTACGTACCCTCAATCCACTTGCTGTGATGATGAGCTTCTGTGTACTTTGATATGTCCATGTTTTAACTACTTTGTTTATCTTCCTATTAGAACTGTATTGGTGTTTCTTTGCCTAGGACACCGGTTGTTTCTAGGCTAGATACTTTTAGGCTTTGGTGATCTGTTTACGTTTTGCTGCTTAGTCTTTTGAGGTGCGTTGGGTGTTGGGAGCAGGCCATAGATTTGAAAGAATTTTTAGGCGCCCATTCACCCCCCCTCTGGTCACTACTTTCGGTCCTACAAGTGGTATCAGAGCCTGGTTAGGGTTTTTCCGTACCTTAACCAGTTCTAAACCCCAGTAGTGATCATGACGTCTCCTGGAAAGGTCCCGTCCTTGGAAGCTTATGGCTATAATTATTGGAAGACTCGCATGCGAGCCTATCTCATGAGCCAAAGCTCGGACATCTGGGACATTTGTATTCACGCTACTTTCACTGTGTTGCCTGTTGCTGAGCGCACTACTCCAGATATTGTTGACCAGCATCAGAACAACAACAAAGCTGTGAATATTTTGTTTTCTAGTTTAGGTCCCACTGAATTTGAGCGTGTGAGCCATCTCTCCACTGCGAGAGAGATCTGGGCTACCCTCCAGGCCCACAATGAGGGGACAGCCTAGGTCAAGGCTCGGCTCTATCAGACTTACCGGCGTGAATATGAGAACTTCACACAAAAGCCGGGTGAATCTATTGAAGCGTTGTTTGGTCGTTTTCAATCGATCATAAATAAGCTTCGGGACAACAAGGCTGAGGGTGTTCAGTTAGTCTTAGATCATGAGCGGGCGCTCAAGATTCTCCATACCTTGGACCCTAAGATTTGGGAGATCAAGGTATCCTCTATCATTGAGAGCACTTCTTATGATACCTTGACCATTTCTGAGTTGTTTAGCAAGCTGAAGGCCACTGAGGTTTATACCCAGTTGAGATCAAATCTCACTGGCTCTGGATCAAAGTCCCTGGCCCTTGCTACACCTTCTACTGACCCCTCCTTTGGGAGCTGTGCTGGGTTCTCTTTGATGTCTATCACTGAGGACCAGCTTGAGTCTTTGGGAGATGATGACCTGTGTCTTTTTGACAACCGGGTGCGTCGTGTTTATGACAAAAGAATGTTCAAGAGACACGGCACGAAATCCGGGTGCTTTGAGTGTGGTGACCCAGGACACTTCATCGTCGACTGCCCCAAGCGCAATGGTCACAAGAAGGGCACCGGTGGTGGCTTCCACGACTCCGGCAAGCACGATAGCTCCTCCTTCAACAAGGGCAAGCCAAAGACCAGATTCTTCAGAAAGGCCCTGAAGGACTACCGACGAGAGAACAAGAAGCGCGACAAGGCTTTCTTCGCTGAGATGGAGAAGAGCTACTCCAAGCGTTCCACGTCTTCTTCCTCTTCATCGAGCTCAAGCGATGAGGAGATCATCATCAGGAAGGGGAAGGACAAGGATGATCCGGCGGGCCTTTGCTTCATGGCCTTCGGGGACAGACTGAAGAGCCGCTCACATCAGCGCCGAAGATCCCACAAGAGCTTCTACTCAATGGCTCTTGGGGATAAAGAAGAGAAGGGCTCTATTGAAGCCCAAACACCTCCACACTTCTCTTGACTCTCTTCCTGGACCATCTCAACCCAAGAAGACTACACCAAACACCACTAAGCCCAAGAAACCCAAGCCTCAACCTCATCTCAAGAAGCCCACCTATCATTGTGAGTACTGTCAGAGAGACGGGCATCTTGAGGAGTTTTGCTTCAGGAGAAAGCGGGTTTAGAGAGCAGAGAGAGCTCGTGGTGGTCAGGAGCAGTTCTACCAGCAGGGTGGTAGACTGAGAGTTCCTCTACGCGGGGAGAGGCTGGAGGCCAAGCCGTGTCGTGTAGGTGGTGGTAGAGGAGACGACTTTCATGCCCATGCTCCAGATGGTGGTGTTCGTTCCGGCAGAGCTCCAGGCCATTTTGGCTATGGTCCTGGACCTCGTGGCCGAGGCTTTAGGCAGAACTGAGGACCGCGTGTTGGTCCGAACTCTTCTGATGGTTTTTGCTTTCCGTCTTTTGAGCAGATGGCTCGACACTGGTTTAGTTCTTTTGCTAAACCTGGTGCCGGACCATTTGCTCCCCCTTACAACCACTGATTGTGCAGGATCGGGGACTGGAGGATGTTTGGATCATGGACTCAGGATGCTCTCGCCACATGATGGGACATTGCAGATGGTTCTCCAGTCTCACTCCCCCGAGCTCCAAAGAGTACATCACATTCGGGAACAGTGGTCAAGGGAAGGTACACGACATTGGCTCAATTCGCATCTCTGACCATTTCTCTTTGAAGAACGTTTCTTTGGTTGGAAATTTGAACTTTAATTTGATTTCTGTTTCGCAACTTCTTGAGGATGGTTTGGAGGTTCGTTTTAAGAAGGATAGTTCTTCTGTGATTGATTCTAGAGGGTCTTTGATTTGCCAGGTCTTACCGTTCAGAAAGGTTTTTCGAATTGACTTCTCTAGTTTTTTCCCTTCTCACTGTTTGATTGCTGGATCCTCCTTTGAGCTCTGGAAGTGGCATAGGAGGTTGGGCCATTTGAGTTTTGATCTGCTAGTCAGGTTGAGCTCTATGGACCTCATCCGAGGATTGCCCAAGCTTAAAATGGAGAAGGATCTAGTTTGCCATCCCTATCGTCACGGGAAAATGTTTGCCGCCTCTCACTCACCTGTGACTCAGGTGATGACTTCGTATCCGAGCGAGCTGTTACTCATGGACACTGTCGGTCCAACTCGGGTACGCTCAGTCGGTGGGAAGTGGTACGCGCTTGTGATCGTTGACGATTTTTCTCGATTCTCGTGGGTTTTCTTCTTGGAGTCTAAGGATGAGACTTTTCATTTTGTTCATGACCTGATTTTGAAGCTGAAGAATGAGAACGGTGGTCGGATGCGAGCAATTCGCTCCGACAACGGCTCTGAGTTCAAGAACTCTTAGTTCGTTAGCTTCTGCAGTAATCAGGGTCTTGATCATCAGTTTTCTGCTCCTTACACTCCCCCACAGAACGGCGTTGTGGAACGAAAGAACCGCACGCTAGTCGAGATGGCCAGGATGATGCTCGATGAGCACATGACTCCTAGGCATTTTTGGGCTGAAGCCATGAACACGGCTTGCTATCTGGCCAACCGCATTTTTCTTAGAGCTTACCTAGGTAAGACTTCCTATGAGTTGCAGTTTGGCAGACAGCCCAAGGTGAGCCACTTGCGAGTGTTTGGCTGCAAGTGCTTCATGCTGAAGAAGGGAGGGCATTTGTACAAGTTTGAGTCTCGTTGCTGGGACATAGTTTTTCTTGGCTATGCTTTACATTCTCGAGGCTTCCGTTTTTGGAACCTCGACTCCCAGCAGCTTGTCGAGACTTGTGAGGTTTCTTTTGATGAGTCCTTGCCTTCTTTGAACCCTTCGTTTGAGCCTTCTGGAGATGGTGAGCTCGGAGAGTCCATCTTCGAGGAAGATGATGACACTCGAGCTGCTGATGAGAGTGGGCCTTCTGCATAGCCTGCAGAACCCACTCCTTCTGAGACTTCGACTAAGGACGATGGCAGACCTCTGATCACTTCTTCCACTTCGATCGAGCCCCCTCAGTCAAGTCCAGAGGTGCCAGCTGCTGACTCCGGTGAGGTGACTTCAGATCACCAGGGATCCCGAGCAATTCAGCGTGATCACCCCTCAGAGCTCATCATCGGTGATTTGTGTGCAAGAACTTTGCGTTCTTCTATTGACTCTCTTGCTGTGTTTGCTGAATCTGCTTTTGTTGCATCTTTTGAGCCCAGAGACGTTTCTCATGCTCTTTCTGACTCTAATTAGATTAATGCCATGCAAGAAGAACTTGAGAATTTTGTCCGCAATTAGGTTTGGACACTAGTTGAGCTCCCACCAGGATGCAACCCCATAGGCACCAAGTGGGTGTTCAAGAACAAGCAAGGTGAAGATGGGGTTGTGGTGCGCAACAAAGCTCGACTAGTTTCCTAGGGTTTTTGCCAGAAGGAGGGTATTGATTTTGAAGAACCTTTCACCCTTGTTGCCCGTCTTGAGTCCATTCGCATTCTCTTAGCTTTTGCCGCTTCAAAGGGTTTTAAGCTTTTTCAAATGGACGTCAAGAGTGCTTTTCTGAACGGGCACATAGAGGAGGAGGTTTATGTTAGGCAGCCCCCCGTTTTTGAGAACCCTAAGTTTCCTCGACATGTTTTTAAGCTGCAGAAAGATTTATACGAGTTGAAGCAAGCCCCCAGGGCTTGGTATGACCGGTTAAAGCAGTTTTTGTTGGGGAAGGGCTTTGTGATGGGTTCTATGGATAAAACTCTTTTCTTGCTCAGAGTTGCTTCAGATTTCTTAGTCGCTCAGATTTACGTGGATGATATTATCTTTGGCGGTACTACTGATGTTCTTGTGTCCAAGTTTTCTGAGCAGATGCACAACGAGTTTGAGATGAGCCTCATGGGTGAGCTTAAGTACTTCCTAGGGCTCCAGATCAAGCAGACCAAGGATGACACCTTCATCCACCAAGGTAAGTACACTCGGGACATGTTGAAAAAGTTCGACTTTGGTGGAGAGCTGAAGCCTCAGATGACCCCAATGAGCACATCTAGGGGCCTGGACAAGGACGAGAGCGGCGTCAAGGTCAATGAGATAGAGTTTCGAGGGATGATTGGTTCGCTGCTGTACTTGACGGTGACGAGGCTAGACATACAGTTCGCCGTAGGACTTTTCACGCGCTTCTAGTCTTCACCTCGCGCGTCTCATCGGCAAGCTATCAAGCGCATCTTCAGGTATCTCACCTATGCGCCCGATCTCGGTCTTTATTACTCAGCATAATCATCTCTTGATTTATCTAGTTTTTCGGACGCTGACTTTGGTGGGTGCCGGTTGGATCGCAAGTCGACTTCCGGTACTTGCCAGTTTCTTGGTTCGTCCCTTGTTTCTTGGTCTTCTCGAAAGAAATCTGGAGTTGCTCTTTCGACCACTGAGGCTGAGTATGTAGCTGCTGCTAGCTGCTGCTCACAGTTAGTTTGGATGATTTCCACTCTGCGAGATTTTGGGTTGTTCTTTCCTACCAGAGTTCCTTTGTTTTGCGATAGCACCAGTGCTATTAGTGTAGGGAAAAACCCTTGTCTCCATTCAAAAACCAAACACATTGATGTGCGCTTTCACTTTCTGAGGGATCAATATGAGAAAGGTGTCATTGACCTTATTCATGTTGATACCCATCATCAGTTGGTTGACATTTTCACCAAACCCCTGGATCAGTCTACTTTTGAGCATTTACGAGGGAATTTGGGTGTTGTGTATCCTTTTTAGGATATTTTGAGTCAGTTTTTCTTTCGTCTTTACTCTTTTCTTGAGTCTTTTTGTGTGTGTTCATATCATACATATTCACATATCACACTTTTGAGCTTGCTTCTGTTATATGATTGAACTACTTTACTTATTCTAGCTGGTACATGCTTTTGATTACTTGTCAATGATCATGCTTTGGTTTAGTTCCCTTGATATGTCTAATATCTGTCATATGCATGGCTTTTATGCTTTAAACTTGAAAAATGATCACCATTGCTTCTGGTAACTAGCATATGTAGGTTGTATGCACTTGCTATATGTTACATGCCTTGTAGCTAGTTCTTGACTTAGCTGCAAATATGCAACTTGGACATCTTTATGCTTTTAACATGGAAAATGTGCTATAAAAACAATGAACAATCAGAAAAATGAAAATGTCATGCCTTTCTATGCTTGAGTTGAAAAGATCCAGGTGGGTTTGCTTTGTCGCATTGCATTGTTCTGGACTGCTTATCATAGCATTTTGGTATGAACTAGGACAGTGTAATGTATGCCAAGACCAATGTCTTAAGCTTCTAATGGTCCAGTTCTGGCCTAGGCTTGACTTGGTCGGTCAGCATAAGATTTGACTTGCAAATAACCCCTGGCAAAAATGAAAAAGGAAAAAGAAAAAGCCTGAAAATTAAAAAGATAACAAGTTTGCTGAAGCACTTTGTTTTGGACAATGCTTATCTTGGTAGATATCAGTTAGCTTATGCATCTCATGCTTTACCTTGCTTGTCAACTAGAAAATGTGGTGATGCTTTTATTTGCAAAAATTGAAAAATGTGTGCTAATGACTTTCTTTAGATATCATCTGTTGCACTGATCATGCCATGTGTCTTAGACAGTATGTCTTTTGCAATACCTGCTAGATTTTGTAAGTTGCAGTCAATCATATCTGAGAAGCATGCTTTCTTCACTTCACCTGCACCCCAGCTGCATTCATTGCATATTTTGAGGGGGATTTGCGTTTCAGGGGGAGTCCGTGTCTCTTTAGAGTGCATTAAGTCTCACTTGATGAGTCCACTTGTCAACAAGGGGGAGTTTTGGCTTTCTCTGGGATTTGTTTCAGGGGGAGTCTTTGTCCCGTTTGTATTTACTCTTTGGATATCCTTGTTGATGATTCTGAGATTGCACTCGTTTTGAGTCTTTACTTTTGGTTAACCATAATGACTATTTCTTGCTTTTGTTTGGCTTTTGGTCATTAGGGTTAAATTTTTACTTTATCTTCTTCTTCTCTGTTTTTCTTGTGCTTTGTTTTCGTGTTTCCACGTGTGTTCGCAGGTACTGAAGAGCTGATAAAGAGAAGTGTTGACAATGCACTCATCAAGGGGGAGATTGAGGAGCCATGCTGAAGAGTATGGGACTCATGGCTCCAAATGTGATGAGTCATTGTCAACGGTAGTCAAAGAGGACTGAAGAGAGAGAGAAGACCTGCTTCGTCTGGGCCACGTGTGACTCAGTTACACGGGCAGTGAGCGACTGTCAGGCAGCGAGCGACTATCGGGCAGAGGGGCCGCGAAGTCGGGCTGGCCCAATCCGGGTACATGGGCTGGGAGTAGTAGAGGATCCACTGGGCTGTTGACCAGGATTGACTCAGGTACACGGGCGGCGAGTGATTGCCGGGCTGAGAGAGCTGTGGAATCAGGCCGGCCCAATCCGGGTACCTGGTGCAAAGTCGGTGGACGCTTTGTCAGTTTCGGTGCAAAACTGACGACCGCTTATCTTGTATCGGACTGTTCAGAGACGAAGCCGTAGTCATTACGAAAGCTCCACCTCCGGATAAGTCATCTATAAATAGGAGTTTACTATTTTGTCCTTAGGCCCACAGTCAGTCAGTCGAGTCTGTAAAAATATCCTAAGGGCAGTTTAGTCTTTTCCTTTTTCAGCGTCTGTAAAAAACCCCAAGGGTCTGTGGAATATTCCTAGGCTATTGGGCTGCCTATAAATAGTGCCACAATCCCTAGGGTTAGCGATTTTGTGGCTTTACTGCATCGTTTTGAGTGCCTATGAGTTTTTGTCTCCGTGCGAATAGTCTTCTCTAGTTGCATTTGTTCTTCGGCTGAGAAGTACTTGTTCTTCTTGCGTGCTCCTGTAGCAGCAAGTAGTACTCATCGCTTGCGGCTACAGTATGCTAGTTTTCTAGCCTTTGCTTTTTCCTGTCATGGCTTTTTGATCGAGAAGAAAGTGTCTGGCATGTCTCTTGATGTTTCTGGCGGAGCCCCATACTTTGTTCGAAGTCCTTCTGTTTTGTGAAGCAGGCTTCGAACTTGTTTTGCTTCCCAGACGAAGTTTGCTGCAAGGCTTCTCACTATTCTTTAACAACTGATTTCTGCTGTGCCCCAAAGTCTGTGAAGTAGAACTCTGATTCGAGTACTTCGGACAGTTCACTTCGCAGTTGGTACTTCGATGGATCTTTTCGAAGTTTGAGTTTCGAAGTGTGTTTATGTGCTTCGGTTGCTTTTGCGAGAACACTTGTGGACTCCGTTTTGAAGTTAATCCGTGTTTCGAAGGTCACCACTCTGGTAGTCATACCTCGAGCAATCTAACTTCGAAGGGTGTGTCACAGGCTTCGTCTTTTCTCTGCTTTGCTTGGAAGTTGATTTTTACTATGTGAAGCTTCGATGTTTCGACGTGTGCTTCTTGAAGCAGGCTTCGGTTGTCTCATACTTCGCCTTCATTTCGAAGCTTGTTTTCTCTGTGAGCTCTGTTCGACGTTCTCTGTTCAGAGTATAGGTACTGAAGTTTTGTTTTCGAAGGTACTTCGATGACAGTCTTTGAAGTCTCTGTTTGTTCGAAGCTTCAAACTCCCTTTTTACTCCGCAAGTGAAGTACTAGTTGAATTGAAGTCCTCCGGTTTCTTGTGTTCGAATACTTCGCTGCTCTTTCTTGCACTGTGCGAAGGTACTTCGATTGCAGGCTTCGATCAAGTTTTTCGAAGCTAGCTTCGCAGTATACACCTTCACACAACATCTTCGAAGCACACCTTCGGCACTCGCACTACACATTTCAACAACCTTCACATGTCTGCTTCGAAGCAGACTTTGCCACACCCCCATAGGCTTCGACATTGCAGGCTACGTTCAACAACCTTCGACATCTTCAGGCTTCGCACCGAGCAGGCTTTGTCAAGTTCCGAAGAGGAGACAACTTTGAACAGTAACTCCTCATTCCTATTTGCGTACCCTCAGTCCACTTGCTGTGATGATGAGCTTCTGTGTACGTTGATCTGTCCATGTTTTAACTACTTTGTTTATCTGCATATTAGCACTGTATTGGTGTTTCTTTGCCTAGGACACCGGTCATTTCTTGGCTAGATACTTTTAGGCTTTGGTGATCTGTTTACGTTTTGCTGATTAGTCTTTTGAGGTGCGTTGGGTGTTGGGAGCAGGCCATAGATTCGAAAGAATTTTTAGGTGCCCATTCACCCCCCCTCTGGTCGCTACTTTCGGTCCTACAAAGGATATGCCCAAGAAAATTCCGTAGATCAGAAGTCCCGATAGGTAGTATCAGAAGTTTCCGTTATTTTCTGGTCTCGATACAGAGAGCAAATATTGCTTCGAAAGTTCTGATATGGTATCGGAAGTTCCGACGAGCCAAAAGTTCTGATTCGGAATCGGGAAATTTTTGTACTGATCGGAAGTTCCGATATGGAATTGGAAGTTCCGAGGTGGGGGAAAACAGATTGGATCTGTTGCTTGTCGTGTTGAATTTGGAGACCAGAAAAATACCTTTTCAGAAGTTCCGATCTAGGATCGAAAGTTCCGATGTGGGGTATCAGATTGGATTTGTTACGAATACGGATTAGTTCTAACTAATTTGTGGGTTCCAAGATGTGCACGGCACAGGGGGCTTTCAACCCTATATAAGGAGAGGAGGAGGAGGTCTTAGACAGAGGAATAAGCCTAGATTAAACCTAGCCACCCAAGAGTCCTCTCCTCTCTTTCTTGATCTCAAACATTGAGGTTGAGGATTTCTCGTCTCTCACGTGCGGTGCTAGCACGCTGCCATGGGAGGAACTCCATCCCTATATGTGTGGACTCCGTGGAGGCGTTGCTCCATAAGTGACGCTCGTGGTCGTCACCATGAGGAAGGTGACTTCTTCATCGATTGGATCGGTGAGGAACGTCTGGGACAAAGTGATGATAGGCTTAACGTGATTCATCAACCTCTTCTTTCACTGCACCTAGAGCGTCAAGTGCTAGAAGGTACCGATCTATGATCTCACACGCGCATGAGCCTAGGGCCATAGGGCGGAAAATTTGAATATGCTGACTAGCGTAGCTACCCTATTCACAAACAGTGGTATTAGAGCCTACGTGCATAGTGTTCGATCTGGATCCCTCATGGATGGAGATACATGGTGGAAAAATAGATTAGATCTGTTTCTGTCCACGGCAGATCGGAAGTTCTGATGTGATCGGAAGTTTTGATGGCGGATCGAAAGTTCTGATACTGGTCAGATGTTCCAATATCGAATAATGATTCGATACAGAAGGCAATTGTTTCGATGCAGGATTCCGATATTGATCAGAAGTTCTGAGAGATTGGAAGTTCTGATGCCAGATCGGAAGTTCCGACCTGTGTGATTTTGAAAAACCGAGCTTGCTGACCCAGTTTTTTCAGATCTAGAATCTAGTCATTTGTAGATTGCTCGCCTAACTTTGTTTTGCAGAGAATGTCGTGACTGGCATGGCCTTGGATAAATGTGATGTATGAGATACTTGCAATGAATGTAAATTAAATATGGCCTACGTGTCATGGTTATTTACAACCTAAGGCTGATGTAAAATTCATTACGGCTTGCATGTTGTTTCTGTGGTACTTCGGCCCATGTAATTAGTATAGCCTATGCGAGATGGACTGGTACTCTTCATGGAGGCCGGGAGAACGCACTCGATGATGGGAGCCATGGAGATGGAAATCGCCATGTGAAGAAGGTCATGCTATGTCACAGTTAATATGATTGCCTGTGATGATTTCTTATGTTCCTGTTATTCTATTCTTGCATGTTTTGTGTGCGCTAGGGACGTTGCGATGCTAGAGTAGTTTTCCCTCAAAAATTAAGTGTTGATGCTCTTCCCAATAGCTGCACCCACCAAGGTTCGTGTTCATCGATAGTGGGTCTGCCAAAGCAGGGTGCTATCTTTTATCTCGACTAGTTGGGGCGGAAGTCGGACTTCTGCACACATAGTGTTGGTTCACTTGACAAGGCTATCAAAATGGTTTTGGACCTCGGAACATAGGAGTTGAGGTCGAGCATTGGATGCTTCTCCAACGACAAGAGTCACATCCAATGTGATTAGCAAGGAGTTGCTTACCTATGTCAACTAGCTTCTAGCAGTGATGCCAAAGCTCACTAGGAGATAGCGTAACCATGGATCGTGTGCCACTATTAGTCATGAGAGGGCAAGTGACTGATTCAGATAGTGGAACATCTTTTATTGGATAGAAGATAAACATTGCATAGTGTTGAACCTTGCATTTAATCTTTTGTAGATCATGGCACCACCTACTACTGTTAAGACTACTCCAGTTTTTAATTTGCAATCTGTTCTTGAACGAGATAAATTGTCTGGAACAAATTTTATGGACTAGTACAAAAACTTGAGAATTATTCTCAAGCAAGAGAAAAAGGATTATGTTCTAGAGGAACCTCACTCTGATGAACCAGGAGAGGATGCTTCTACAACAGATAAGCGTGCTTATGAGAAGCATGCTAGTGATTCCATGGATGTCAGCTACTTGATGTTTGCCTGCATGTCCTCTCAGTTTCAGAAACAATATGAGGAACGTGATGCTTACGATATGATCGTAGGGCTTAAGGGCATGTTTCAGGACCAAGCAAGGGCAGAAAGATACAATGTGTCTAAATGCTTGTTTGGTAGTAGGCTGGCTGAAGGGAGCCCAATGTGCCCTCATGTGATCAAGATGATTGGTTGCGTGGAGACTCTAGAGAGACTGGACATTCCACTGGATCCATACCTCGCTATTGATGTTATTCTCCAATCGCTCCCACTAAGCTTTGAGTCGTTCATCATGAACTACAACATGGTTGGATTGGAGAAGACTCTAGCTGAGTTGCATGCGATGCTAAAAGCTGCTGAAGAGAGTATCAGGAAGACTCTGAACCATGTGATGGTTGTTCAGAAGGAGGGCAAAAAGAGAAGGAGGAAAAAGGCTAAGTCTACAGATTTGATCTCTAGTACTAAGCCGACTGGAAAGTCTAGGTCATGTCCTGCCAACTCTGATGAGTGCCACCATTGCCACAAGACTGGGCATTGGAAGCGCAACTGCAAGGTATTCTTGGAAGAGCAGAAAAATAAGGGAAGTACAACTTCCACTTTAGGTATTAATGGTTAAACTTACTACTCGTGCCAATGATTCATAGGTATATGATACCGGTTCAATGATTCATACTTGCAAATTGTTGCAGGGGATGAGTAGGTCAAGGAAGTGTGCTAGTGGTGAGATGGATGTCCGCGTCGGAAATGGTGCAAGTGTTGCAGCATTGGCCATCGGCGTTTATTCACTGCCACTACTGTCAAGACTAGTTTAGGAATTGAATAATTGTTATTTCATTCCCGCCTTAGGCAAAGATATAATCTCTTCTTCATGTTTAGGAGAAGATATTTTGAATTCGTAATAAAGAACAAGAGTTGTTCGATATTCTCGAATGGTTTGCTTTATGGCGTTTGTCCATTAGTGACTAGACTATACATTCTGAGTCTTGAAAAATCTCATGTTTATAACGTTAGTACAAAGAAACGGTGACTCAATGATTTGAATCCTACCCACGTCTAGCATTGTCTCTTAGGTCGTATAAATGAGAGGCGTACGCAGAAGCTTTACAGTGATGGACTTTAGAAGTCATTTGATTTTGAATCACATGACACGTGTGAATCTTATCTACTTGACAAGATGACAAGAGGCGACTTTCACTAATTGTTAGTGGGAGGGCAAGTGAGCTATTGGACATAGTACATACTGATGTATATGGTCCAATGAGTCACACGGCTAGGAAAGGGTTCTAGTACTTTATCACTTTTTCAACGACTTTAAGTAGATATGTCTACTTGATGAGATGTAAGTGGGAGTCCTTTGAAATGTTCAAGGAGCTCTTAAGTGAAGTACAAAATCATGCGAGCAAGATAATTAAATTTCTATGATTGGATCGTGGAGATGAATATTTGAGCCATGAGTTGACACACTGATCTTTTCATCATCCTTTTGAGGTAATGCTCTAGAAACTGCTGCTCTCACTTTAAATAAAGTTCCATCTAAGAGAGTGATGGGACCGAACTCTGAAAGATGGTTGGAACCATTAAGATCTGAATTAAAATAGATTGTATCTGTTTCTATTTGCAGAACATTGGAAGTTCTGATGGAGATTGGATGTTCCGATAGAGATCAGATGTTCTGATATTTGTCGGATTGGAAATTCTGATGTTGATCAGAAGTTCTGATGCCGGACAAAGTTTGCGATAGAGGAGTCGGATCAGAATTTCAGATACAGATCAGAAGTTCCAATCTAGACAGATTAGAGTCCATAGAAGGAAACCAAGTTTAGAACTTGGTGGATCCACTCGATGGCGTAAAAACTATTGAGTGGGGATGGGTTTTAAGGAAAAAGACATTGATGAAAATGTTCGCATCTATTGGGCACGATTGGAGGCAAAAGGTTTCAAAATATTCAAAGTGTTGATTATGATGAAACGGTTTTCGCTCATCGTTATGCTTACGTCTGTTTGGATTGTTGTAGCAATTGCCGCATTTTATGTTTATGAGATATGGCAAGCTTATTAGAGTTGGGTTCTTTGTTTTGATGAGGTAGTCAAAATGTTTGACTCCATCAAGATTAAAGAAGAGTCTTTTGTTTGCAAAAGGGCTAGTGGGAGCACACTTGTATTTTCTGGTTCTATGTGTGGATAACATATAGGAGATCGGAAATGATATTCCTTTGTGAAATGTTGTCAAGACCTTATTGAAAAATGGTTTCTCAATGAAGGACCTTGGAGACACAGCATGCACTTTGGGCATAAAGATCTATGGAGATAGATCAAAATGGCTAATTGGATTCGGCCGGGATGAAGTACATTGACAAGGATTTGAAACAGTTTCAAAATGTTGAATATGAGTGTGATCCCATAGGCCTCCATGATCAGGTCAATCATATGTGCCATGTACACACCCAAACGTGCAGATACTAGTCAAACCTAGGTGAGAGTCAATGGGCAGTCATAAAAGGGATCCTCATGTGCTTGAGAAGAACTAAGGATATGTTCCTAGGAGATGGTAGCGAAGAGGAGCTTGATGTAAGGAGTTACACTGATGCAAGCCTTTGGACCGATAAAAGAAAATTCTCGATCATAGTTTGGGTTTGTGTTCTGCCTCAACGGAGGCGTAGTGAGTTGGAAATGTTCCAAGCAATAGGTGGTGGCCGACTCTACAATAGTAGATGAGTATATTGCAGCTTTGGAAGCTACGAAGGACGTTGTGTGGATCAAAAGGTTTGTTTCTGAGCTGGGTGTTGTTTCTAGTGCATCCGGTGCAGTTGACCTCTATTATGGTAATTGAGAAAACAAGGGTTGGTTTCAGAGTCTGTGATGAGTGATTGACAGATTTTATCCTCTGATTCGAAGGGGTCCCTCCGAAGGGGTTCGGAGGTTGTTTCACGAAGGGTTCGGTGGTTCTGTTTGCTGCAGCTATTGCAGCAGAGTGTGCCTATCAGAGGGATCCGACAGTACACGATGACTTGGTTGTACCGAAGGGTTCGGTATTTTGGATGGTACACCGAAGTGTGTGCCGAAAGGTTGTACCGAAGGTTGCTTACCCGGAGAGGTCTCCGGGATACTAGATACACTTATCTGCTTGTTTGTGGTGCACATGTGACTTCGGAGGCGACGAACGGTTCACAGCAAGTGAACCTGGCTCAAGCGGGAGGCTTGATGCCAGGCGAGCGGGGAGCTCGGTCACGAAGGCTGCGAAGGGGCGAGGTCGGACCTCGGGTCGAGGTGCGCCAGACGAAGGCAGAGAGTGCGGAGCATGGCTCCGGCTGAATTGTACCCCGAGACGAAGTCCTCGGAGGCGAGGCACTTCGAAGGGTACTCCGAATGGAGTGACTTCAAAGTATGGTGGACTAAGTCCTTAGTAATGAGGCAAGGCATTCGAAGTGTACTCCGGAGGGAGGCACTCGAAGGTATGCTCGACGAAGGTCTCAGAAGTCGAGGTGCATCAAAGGCATGGTCCGAGTGAGGTTCGTCGAGGAGTGTGCTCGGGGAGAGACACTGCGACAAAGTGCTCATGGAATGGTTCATGCGAAGGCCTTGGATGAAGGAGGGACTTCGAAAGGTGCTACTCCAAAGGTGGGGCTTCGGAGTGAGGCTGACTTGAGGTACTTCGGCCATGCATGGCTTCGGTACACGGACTGATGGAGTTCGAGCTGGGAGAAGCTGCGAAGCCGTTGTGGTCCACTCCGGAGGTGTTGGTGCGAAGGCCCAAGGGCTTTGATGGCTTCGGCTGAAAACCGTCACTGTATCGAAGGCAGACTTCGGTGAAGCGAAGGCCATCAGGCTCAAGGCTTCTCACCGAAGCTACCGCACCCCTCGTGTTCGAAGGGGTGCTTCAGAAGAATCCAAGACTGCAAAGGCTGACCGTGTATGCTCTGCAAAAGCTGATGCTGTCTCCTCTGCGAAGCTGACAAAGAAGCCTCCAAATAAAGTAGACTACCAACTGTACCCCATGTTCTGATGAGACAAAAACAGTGTAAACCCTAGGGGTAAAGTAGTCTATTCATAGGGCTGAATAGTGCCTATAAATAGTGGAGGCTAGCCTAGGCCACAGTAACACTTTGAGTAGCCATTTTTGAGCTCCTGTGCTAGCCGCCACATACTCTTGTATTCAGTCTGTGAGTTCATTATGTGTTCCCTGTTCAAGCAATGAAACTTTGATTATGTTTTCATTTATTGTTTGAACTTGTATGCCTACTTTGCACTGCATGTTTTGATTTCTCTGTGCACCATTTTCTTCTGGGTTGAGTTAATGCACTGGATCTCTTCTGGAGAAGTGTGTGAGAGGTCTATTCGTGTGAAGTGTGTGTTTTTCAGTGTATGTTCGCTCTGTGTAAACTGGAGGCTAGACCTCTCTGATTACTAGCGAAGCACTGTCCTTGGGTTGAATCGAAGCCCATTTTCTTCCCTTGTCGAAGTCCTCGACGAAGTGTGTTCTGTGTACATTTAGACCTTCGAAATACGAAGCCTAGTACCAGTTGCTAGTGCTGAGTGTTTGGTCGAAGTCCTCAGAGGGAAGTCTGCTCTTGCGAAGGGTGAAGTGTTAAGTTTGCTCGAAGGCACCTAGTGTGAGGAGCCTGCACTGACTTAGCAACTTTTGATGGTTGATTCTAGTTCTCATGATATAAATGAATGCATGAACTGTTCTTTATTACGTGAGAGCATTAATTTATGTGATAAGCATGTTCGTGATTTAGAGGCTAGATTGGAGAGGGCCGGTAGTTATAAGGATGTGCAACCTGTGTGTGACACTTGCATATCCCTATAGGACCAACTAGGCACGGTTAGAGAGCGAGCTGAAAACCTCATGACTGAAAGTGAATACCTTCTTTCTATGGTTAACAAATGCACCGAGGGAAAGGGTAGGATGGACTTGCTCTTGGCCAAGACCAAGATGTGTGCTGATAGAGCAGGGTTAGATCTAGGATTGGGTTTTGAGAGGATTCCTTCAGACAGTGAGAACAAAATTGTTTTTACCTCTCCCACTACCTTAGAGAAAGAGAGAGCTCTGTTAGACACACCATCAGCCAAAAAGCCTACCCAAGCCCCAATGAAAACCACTCCTCCTGCAAAGAAAATTCCTCCTAATAAAACCACACAGCAGAAGCCTAAGGAGCCTGTGAGAGTTGCTCCTATGACCCATGAGAGTGCCCCTAGGAGAGTTTTTCATTGTTCCTATTGTCAGCGGGTTGGTCATCTGGTTGGGTTCTATTTTCGTCGCATCAAGGATGAGCGACGCTCTCAGGCGATGAGTTTCAAGGACATGCATTACCCATATCAAGGTATGCATGAGTCTGAGTTTTACTCACGTCCTGTTTTCGAGGTTCCTCGTACTTCCCGGAGAGGTTTTGCTCCTCGAGGTGTTCACCATGATCCGTATGGTGATAGATCTCATGTGAGTAGCTTTGTCCCTCGACATGTTAGGAGACCTCGACATGCATTTGGGTCACAGCATGTAGGTAGTAGACCTCGCACTTTGCATCATTCTGATTATCCTGTGCATGGACGGTCTATTTTTACTGTGCCTACTACTCGTATCACTCAGTGTTGGATGCCTCATCATGTATTCACTCACCCCAGCACTGAGCGATCGAGATTTTCTTATCATGTGTAGGCGCCGGACTGAGGCTTGGAGGACACGTGGATCATGGACTTCGGTTGTTCGTCATGGAAAAATGATTGCCGCTTCGCACTCGCCAGTCAGCACGGTGATGACTGAACAACCAGGAGAACTTCTCCACATGGACACTGTAGGTCCTTCTCGGGTTAGTTCTTTAGGCGGCAAGTGGTATGTGCTAGTCATTGTCGACGATTTCTCTCGCTACTCTTGGGTCTTCTTTCTTGCCAGCAAGGATGTAGTGTTTTCACACTTTCGGAGCTTGGCTTAGAGACTTTTCACTGAACTCCCTGGTGCATTGAAATTCATTCGAAGTGATAATGGCATTGAGTTCAAGAACAGTCTCTTTGTTGACTTTTGCATGGAGCACGGCATAGAACATCAATTCTCTGCTCCACGGGTTCCTCAATAGAACGGTGTTGTTGAGAGAAAGAACCGAACTTTGGTTGAGATGGCTAGGATGATGCTCGATGAGCCCAGGACTCCTAGCAAATTCTAGGCTGAGGCCATGAACACTGCTTGTTACATCTCAAACCGAATTTTCTTGCGCTCAATTTTAAACTTGACATCTTATGAACTACGTTTTGGGAGACTGCCCAAAGTTACTCATCTTCGAGTTTTTGACTGTTGTTTCTTTATCCTAAAACGTGGAAATTTGGATAAATTTGAGTCGCGTTCTTCTGACGGGATCTTTTTGGGTTACACTACTCATGGTCATTCTTATCGTAATTACAATTTGGAGACTAACACTGTCATCGAGTCATGTGATGTGACTTTTGATAAATCAACCCCTCTGTTAGTTCCACTTTTGAACAAGCAAATGAACACGACATGGAGCAGACCATCTTCGAAAAAGAAGATCCCGCAGATTTCGAGGATGAACCCCTACTACCCTCGACATCAACCCCCGAAGCCAACCCCGCTTCGACCACTTCGGCACAAGGTCCTGAAGCAACTACCTCAACATCAGTCATCTTGGACGACTCCAACACACAAGTTGAGGAGGAGACTGCATCTCGCCGTGAGGCTCCACATCACGTTCAAAGAATGCATCCTCCAAAGCAGATCATTGGTGAGCTTGATCAAAGGGTAACACGTTCTCATGCTCATTTCATTGATTCAACTTTTGTTGCTTCGTTCGAGCCCTTAGATGTTAGTCATGCACTTTCTGATTCTAGTTGGATCAATGCCATGCATGAAGAACTTGAAAATTTTGAGAGAAACCAAGTCTGGACTTTAGTTGATCCTCCACCAAATGTTCATTTCATTGGAACAAAATGGATTTTCAAAAACAAACAAGGGGAGGATGAGACTGTAGTTAGAAACAAGGCTAGACTTGTAGCTCAGGGTTATTCTCAATTAGAAGGGATTGATTTTACTAAAACTTTTGCACCTGTTGCTCGTCTTGAGGCCATTAAGATTTTACTTGCATTTGCGACATCCCGGGGATTCAAACTCTATCAAATGGATGTCAAAAGTGCTTTTCTTAATGGCATCATAGGTGAAGATGTTTATGTAAAACAACCCCCTGGTTTTGAAAACCCCAAATACCCGCATAAAGTCCTTAAACTTCATAAGGCTCTTTATGGACTCAAGCAGGCCCCTCGGGCATGGTATGATAGACTTAAGTCTTTTCTGCTTTAGCAGGGGTATTTGATGGGATCTGTTGATAAAACCCTGTTCACTCTCAAGTATGGCAAAGATTTCCTCCTAGTCCAGATTTATGTGGATGATATCATCTTTGGTGGCTCTTCTCATGCTTTGGTTGCCGAGTTTGCAGTTGCCATGAGCAGGGAGTTTGAGATGTCCATGATGGGCGAACTCACTTTTTTCCTTGGTTTGCAAATCAAGCAAAGCAAACAAGGTACTTTCGTCCACCAGATGAAGTACACCAAGGACCTGCTCAAGAAATTCGACATGGCTGATGCGAATCCACTCGCCACTCCAATGGATACATCTGTAGCATTGGATCGAGACGAAGATGGAGAAGCAGTAGATCAGAAGGAGTTCCGAAGCATGATCGGCTCCCTCCTCTACTTTACTGCTACGAGGCCGAACATACACTTCGCAGTGTATCTGTGCGCTCGTTTTTAGGCTTCACCATCAGCTTCGCACTGCCAAGCGTAAAGCGCATTCTCAGGTATCTCAAACATACCCTCAAATTTTGCATTTGGTCTTCGTCGTCTTCCTCTTTGTGTCTTCAAGGTTATTCCGATGCGGATTTTGCTAGGTGTAGGATTGATAGGAAAAGTACCTCTGGTACTTGTCATTTTCTGGGTACTTCACTGGTTTGCTGATCTTCCCGCAAATAGTCTAGTGTTGCACAATCGATGGCTGAGGCTGAATATGTTGCTGCAGCTAGCTGTTGCTCTCAGATTTTATGGATGGTTTCCACTTTGCGGGATTTTGGGTTAGATTATAAGAGTGTTCCACTTTTCTGTGATAACACTAGCACTATTTGTATTGCAAACAACTCGGTTCAGCATTCCAGAACCAAACACATTGATGTGCGATATCATTTTCTCAGAGATCATAATGAGAAGGGTGATATTGAGCTTCAATATGTTGATACCCAACACCAGCTAGCCGATATTTTCACAAAACCCCTCGATGCTTCTCGTTTTGCCTTCTTGCGTGGGGAACTTGGTGTTTTTCACCCTTACGGCATTTTGTGAGGGGGAGCATATTTTGATTGTCTTGCATATGCTCATTGTGTGTGAAATTGCATTTACATCTTTTGCACTTATATGCCTGATTTTAATTCATGAAATCATGTCAGCTCAGCTCTATTTAATATGTCTGAAACATTATGTGCATGATTTTTCTTTCCAAAATCAAATCATGCTCACTGCTTAGTCTTGAATCTAGCATGTTTAGGCAGGACTGCTTTAGCTATCTTTTATCTGCTTGATAGCAAGACTCCTTTTCTCTGGATGCTAAACATTTCAACTTGAAAAATTGTTCTACTTACTCATGGATATTCATCAAGTGCTAAAACAAATTGTTCACTTAATTAAAATCCAAAACTCCATAATTTGCATGCTACAAGTGGAAAGATCCAGGTGGGTTTGTTTGACGCACTACTCTATTCTAGATTGCTTACCATTGCACATTGGTCTGAACTAGGATAGTGTAGTGTATGCCAAAATCACCGCCTTAAGCTTCTGATGGCTTTCATGCCTAGGCTTGGCCTGATTGGAAAGTATAAGGTACACAAACAAATAACCCCTGCATTTTTTAAAGAACAACAAATTCATTGATCATCAAGTTTGCTTTCAATGCTCCACTTGAACTGGACTTGTCAGTATAGAGTAGAAATTGACTAGCTTTGCACAGTCCCTGCTTTTACTTGTCTAGTTACCTTGAATGAGTGGTGATGCTTTTATTTAAAAATGATAACATCACATGTTGTCATCATGTTTTACAGAATGTTAAATTGAGCTGAGCACATGATAATTGGTATTAATGTTGGCATATTTTTGCTTTATATGTCTTTGCAATTCTGCCTATTTCGAAGCTTTGCATCTTTTGAATGCTCCTTGATGCTTGCATTGCCAAAGGGGGAGAAATTTTTGAAGTTCTCTGTAGCAAGGGGTAAAATAACTCAGGGGGAGTTTTATCTTGCAAAGGGAAAGATTTGCCGAAGGGGCTTTTACTCTTTTGAAAAGGGGGAGGAAAATTCTTTTATCAAGTGACATGGTTTGGCTCGTTTCTGAGTTTTTTTGGTCACTTGTGTGCTGAAATTTTTCAAATTTTCTTGAACTTGAAATTGGTTGTCAATACACTCATCAAGGGGGAGATTGAGAAACCAAGGGATGGTTTCGGAGCCTGTGATGAGTGATTGACAGATTTTATCCTCTGATTCGAAGGGGTTCGGAGGTTGTTTCATGAAGGGTTCGGTGATTCTGTTTGCTGCAGCTATTGCAGCGGAGTGTGCCTGTCGGAGGGATCCAACAGTCCACGATGACTTGGTTGTACCGAAGGGTTTGGTATTTTGGACGGTACACCAGAGTGTGTGCCGAAGGGTTGTACTGAAGGTTGCTTACCCGGAGAGGTCTCCGGGGTACTGGATACACTTGTCTATTTGTCTGTGGTGCGCAGGTGACTTCGGAGGCAATGGACGGTTCGCAGCAAGTGAACCTAGGTCAAGCGGGAGACTTGATGTCGGGCGAGCGGGGAGCTCGGTCATGAAGGCTGCGTGGGGTCGAGGTCGGTCCTCGGGTCAAGGTGAGCCAGGTGAAGGTAGAGAGTGCGGAGTATGGCTCTGGCTGAAGGTACCCCGAGACGAAGTCCTCGGAGGCGAGGCACTCAGAAGGGTACTCCGAATGGAGTGACTTCGGAGTATGGTGGACGATGTCCTCAGTGATGAGGCAAGGCATTCAAAGTGTGTGTTGACACGGAAACGTGCCCCCGCACTTGGGTCAGTCCGACGATCCAAAAGTGCACGGATACTTAGGGACGAGCCTAAGCGTGGCATGGCACCGACGTCGCGTTCCGACTACCCTTAGTCTTGATATGGGGTGGAGTCGCCAGGCAACCAGATTACACAAAATAATCCAATTAGCCGAAAGAGATAGATTAAACAGAATAAAATCAGCAAACTAGTCGGAGCCCCGTCTGGTTCAAAGTCTGGTGCAAAGGGGCCACCGAAGTGTACCTTCGGCGTCTGGTGCGATCACCTCCGATACAGCAAACTACGGAATAATGACGCGAGAGGCACGCACGAGCGTAACTTCGTCCGATGCAGAGTATGATCGTGGCGAAGCCCGTTGCGACGAAGTATGCTGGCGAAGCCTATTGCCAGAGCCTGCAGTCCCGCCGAATGGTGTCCTGGGGACCTCCGAAACCGATCTCTCAGCTCTGGACACCTCCGATGAAGTGGCTCCGAACGTGCGAACTTACAACAGAGATAATTCGAAGTACCAATTCGGCCTTAGGACCGAATTTTGCTAAGTGTTGCACTAGTAGCGAAGGTAGCAAGTTGTTATGCAGATTAGCGGATACTTCACAGGCGAAGTAACAAGATGATAGCAATCTATTACGTAGATTAACGGATACTTCACAAGCGAAGTAATAAGGGTTACCACTGTTTCGTAGTGGCCGGCGGAGGGCTTCCAGGAAAACCCACGAAGAGGTATAGGAAAATAAAGGTAAAGTAAATACGATCAAAGCATGGGGCTTTGGTTTGGTTTGAGTTGGGGGGCTCTCTACGCCGTCCTTGCCTCTCTATTTATAGGGGCTTAATTCCTAATCTAATCTGCTATTAATCCAGCCAGATAGAGATAAAGATTGAGCTAGAAACGTATACAATTCTACCTCTGCCGAAGTGGGCTTTGGCCAGGCCCATCGAGGCATGCTCATCGGGCCGAAGCTTCGACAGCGTGGGCCTCCGAAGGCTTCCCGGCCGAAGCCCATGGGCTGGCTAGAGGCTTTCGGAGCCCATAGCTCAATGGACTTCGGCCCTGTAGGGCTTCGAACAGACCCTGGTCATGCGTATTTTTGGCCCAAATCACCAAAATTAATATTTTGACAATCTAGCCATTAATGCCATTTTTTGCTATCAACACATGCCCCCTGCCTTTTAGTGAACTAGTGAACTAAAAGCACAATGAGCTGAAGATGATACCATCAATATCGGCTTTTCGATACTTTTTATGATGTTTTCCACACACTTGGGAAATACCTCTTCAAGTATCTACCATTCAAAGCTCTTTGAAACCGCTCTCCCTGCAGGGATTCTGTTGGACCGGAAACGGCGACCAGAGGGGGGTGAATGGGAGCTTTTAAAAATTCGGGCTAAAAACAAGCCTTCTGTTTTAATTCTGTCTTCTGTGGAACAGGCTTCGAACACTACCTTCGAAGGTCTAGTTCGGAGGTGTTTTGACAGCTCCGAACACAGGCTTCGCAGGAGCAAAAGTTCGAAGCCAAGAAGACTTCGCTCCGATCACACACCTCGAAAATCTACTCTGCTAAGTCCGTGCAGGCTCCGCACACAGGGTGCTTCGAGCAGGGTTCGCACTTCACCCTTCGCAAGAGTGGACAACCCTCTGAGGACTTCGACCAAGTACTTGGCAGCAGCAACTGGTGCTGGGCTTCGTACACAAAGGTCTAAACGCACACTAACAGACTTCGCTAAGGGCTTCGACACAAGAAGCAAAACGGGCTCCGATCAGGGCTTCGCTAGTAAGCTGTGAGGTCTAGCCTCAAGTTACACAGAGCGAACGCGCACTGAAAAACACACTTCGCACTAAACACCCTTCGCCTAGACAGGCTTCGGTGCACTACAACTAGCGAGGTATGTAAAGCGAGCTCAAGCAAAAAGCACACAGAAGCAGGGCTTCGCCGCTTGAACAAGGAACACAGAAGATGAACTCTCTGGATGAAATACAACGAAGTGTGTGGCTACAGGAGCTCAACAGTAAATGCTCAAAGTGTTAAATGTTACCTACCAAGCCCCCATATTTATAGCCCACAGTTCACCCAAAGGAATTGACTACTTTACCCCTAGGGTTTACATTGGTTTTGTCTCTACAGAACTAAGGGGTACAAAAGGTAGTCAACTTTATTGGAGGCTTCTCTGTCAGCCTTTGCAGATGGGACAGTGCCAGCTTTTTGCAGAGCAAACACTGTCAGACTTGCAGCCTTTGACCTTTCTGAAGCCCCCTTCGCACGCGAGGGGTGCGATAGCTTCGGTGAGAAGCCTTGAGCCATATGGCCTTCGCTTCACCGAAGTCAGCCTTCGATACAGTGACGGTTTTGAGCCGAAGCCGTCAAAGCCCTTGGGCCTTCGCACCAACACCTCCGGAGTGGATCACCACGGCTTCGCAGCTACTCCCAGCTCGAACTCCGTCAGTCCGTGTACCGAAGCCATGCAGGCCGAAGTACCACAAGACAACCACACTCCGAAGCACCACCTTCGGAGTATCACCCTTCGACGTCCCTCCTTCGTCCAAGGCCTCCGCATGAAGCATTCCATGAGCACTTCGTCGCAGTGTCTCTCCCCGAGCACACTCCTCGACGAGCCTCACCCGGACCATGCCTTCGATGCGCCTCGACTTCTGAGACCTTCGTCGGGTACCTTCGAATGTCTCCCTCCAGAGCACATTCCGGTGTACCGCCCAAAGTACCGAAGCCTTCGGTACACACCCAGTCATCGTGTACTGTCGGACCCCTCCGACGAGCACACTCCGCTGCAACAGCTGCAGCAACCAAACCACCGAACACCCTTCGGTGATACCACCTCCGAACACCCTTCGGAGGTACAACCTCCGAATCCCCTTCGGAGGTACCCCTTCGAACAGAGGTTAACAGCCTGCCAATCACTCATCACAAGCACTGAAACCAACCCTTGGTTTCTCAATCTCCCCCTTGATGAGTGCATTGACAACCAACTTCAAGTTCAAGAAAATTTAAAAATTTTCAGCACACAAGTGACCATAAAAACTCAGAAAAGAGCCAAATCATGTCACTTGACAGAAGAATTTTCCTCCCCCTTTTTTAAAAGAGTAAAAGCCCCTTCGGCAATAAAAACTCCCCCTGAGTTAAGTTTTCCACCTTTTTGTCAACAAAGAACCTTCTCCCCCTTTATGTCAAATTTTCTCCCCCTTAGAAATTATACCTCCTTGCGGCAAAGAACGAAGCAAGTCTCTCCCCCTTTGGCAATGCAAGCATCAAGGAGCATTCAAAAGGTGCAAAGCTTCGAAATGAGCAGAATTGCAAAGACATATAACGCAAAAATATGCCAATATTAATACCAATTATCATGTGCTCAGCTCAAATTAACATTCTCTAAAAACATGATGAAGCATGTGATTTGATCATTTTTGAAATAAAAGCATCACCACTTAGTCAAGGAAACTAGACAAGTAGAAGTAGGGACTGCGCAAAGCTAGTCAAATTCTACTCTTAGACAGACAAGTCCAGTTCAAATGGAGCATGAAAAGCAAACTTGATGAGCAAAGAATTTTGTTGTTCTTTTCTTAGTGCCAGGGGCTATTTGTTTGTCCACCTTATACTTTCCAATCCGGCCAAGCCTAGGCATGAAAGCCATAAGAAGCTTAAGGCATAGATTTTGGCATACACTACGCTATTCCAGTTCAGACCAATGTGCAATGGAAAGCAGTCTAGAATAGGGTAGTGCGACAAACAAACCCACCTGGATCTTTTAACTTAAAGCATGCAAATCATGGAGTTTTTGATTTTAACTAAGTTAACCAATCGTTTGGCACTTTATGAATATCCATGAAAATGTAGAACAATTTTTCAAGTTGCAATTTTTAGCATCCAATGAACAGTGTCTTGCTATCAAGCAGATAAAAGATAGCTAAAGCAGTCCTGCCAAAACATGCTAGATTCAAGACTAAGCAGTGAGCACGATTTGATTTTGAAAAGAAAAACATCATGCACATGAATGTCTTAGATTGATTAAAAAGAGCTGAGTTGACACGATTTCATGAATTATAAGCAAGCATATAAGTGCAAAAGATGTAAATGCAATTTAGCACACAGTGAGCATATGTAAGACAAACAAATCAGCTCCCCCTCACAAAATGCCGTAAGGATGACAAACACCAAGTTCCCCACGCAAGTAGGCAAAACGAGAAGCATCGAGGGGTTTTGTAAAAATGTCGGCAAGCTGGTGTTGGGTATCAACATATTGAAGTTCAATATCACCCTTCTCATTGTGATCTCTGAGAAAATGATACCGCACATCAATGTGTTTGGTTCTGGAATGCTGAACCGGGTTGTTTGCAATACAAATAGCGCTAGTGTTATCACAGAAAAGTGGAACACTCTTATAATCTAACCCGAAATCCCGCAAAGTGGAAACCATCCACAAAATCTGAGAGCAACAGCTAGCTGCAGCAACATATTCGGCCTCAGCCGTTGATTGTGCAACACTAGACTGTTTGCGGGAAGACCAGCAAACCAAAGAAGTACCCAGAAAATGACAAGTACCAGAGGTACTCTTCCTATCAATCCTACACCCAGCAAAGTCCGCATCGGAATAACCTCGAAGACATAAAGATGAAGATGCTGAATACCATATGCCAAACTCAAGGGTGTGTTTGAGATACCTTAGAATGTGCTTTACCACTTGGTGGTGCGAAGCTCGTGGTGAAGCCTGAAAACGAGCACACAGACACACTGCAAAGTGTATGTCCGGCCTCGTAGCAATCAAGTAGAGGAGGGAGTCGATCATGCTTCGGAACTCCTTCTGATCTACGCCTTCTCCATCTTCGTCAGGATCCAATGCTACAGAAGTAGCCATTGGAGTGGCGAGGGGCTTCGCATCTATCATGTCAAATTTCTTGACCAGGTCCTTGGTGTACTTCGTCTAGTGGACGAAAGTACCTTGTTTGCTTTGTTTGATTTGCAAACCAAGGAAAAAGGTGAGTTCACCCATCATTGACATTTCAAATTCCTTGCTCATGGTATCTGCAAACTCGGCAACCAAAGCATGAGAAGAGCCACCAAAGATGATATCATCCACATAAATCTGCACTAGGAGGAAATCTTTGCCATGCTTGAGAGTAAACAGAGTTTTATCAACAGAGCCCATCAAATACCCTCCCTCAAGCAGAAAAGACTTAAGTCTATCATACCAAGCCCGAGTGGCCTGCTTGAGTCCATAAAGAGTCTTATGAAGTTTAAGGACTTTATGTGGGTACTTGGGGTTTTCAAAACCAGGGGGTTGTTTTACATAAACATCTTCACCTATGAAGCCATTAAGAAAAGCACTTTTGACATCCATTTGATAGAGTTTGAATCCCCGGGATGTCGCAAAGGCAAGCAAAATCCTAATGGCCTCAAGGCGAGCAACAGGTGCAAAAGTTTCAGTAAAATCAATCCCTTCTAGTTGAGAAAAGCCCTGAGCTACAAGTCTAGCCTTGTTTCTAACTATAGTCCCATCCTCCCCTTGTTTATTTTTGAAAATCCATTTTGTTCCAGTGAAATGAACATTTGGTGGAGGATCAACTAAAGACCAGACTTGGTTTCTCTCAAAATTTTCAAGTTCCTCATGCATGGCATTGATCCAACTAGAATCAGAAAGTGCATGACTAACATCTAAGGGCTCGAAAGAAGCAACAAAAGCGGAATCAATGAAATGAGCATGCGAACGTGTTACCCTTTGATCAAGCTCACCAATGATCTACTCGGGAGGGTGCATCCTTTGAACATGATGTGGAGCCTCGCGGCGGGATGCAGTCTCCACCTCAACTTGTGTGTTGGAGTGGTCCAAGATGACCGATGTTGAGGTAGTCGCTTCGGGACCTCGAGTCGAAGTGGTCGAAGCGGGGTCGGCTTCGGGGGTTGATGTCGAGGGTAGTAGGGGTTCATCCTCGAATTCTCCGGGATCTTCTTCCTCGAATAAAGTCTGTTCCATGTCGTGTTCATTCGCCTGTTCAAAAGCAGAACTAACAGAGGGGGTTGATTCATCAAAAGTCACATCACATGACTCGATGACAGTGTTAGTTTCGAAATTATAAACACGATAAGAATGACCATGAGTTGTGTAACCCAAAAAGATCCCGTCAGAAGATCGCGACTCAAATTTATCCAAGTTACCACGTTTTAGGATAAAGCAGCGACAGCCAAAAACTCGAAGATGAGTAACCTTGGGCTGTCTCCCAAAACGCAGCTCATAAGATGTCAGATTTAAAATTGAGCGCAAGAATATGCGGTTTGAGATGTAGCATGCAGTGTTCATGGCCTCAGCCCAGAATTTTCTAGGAGTCCTATGCTCATCAAGCATCGTCCTAGCCATCTCAACCAAAGTGCGGTTCTTCCTCTCAACAACACCGTTCTGTTGAGGAACCCGCGGAGCAGAGAATTGATGTTCTATGCCATGCTCCATGTAAAAGTCAACAAAGAGACTATTTTTGAACTCATTGCCATTATCACTTCGAATGAATTTCAATGCACCAGGGAGTTCAGTAAAAAGTCTCAAAGCCAAGCTCCGAAAGTGTGAAAACACTTCATCCTTGCTGGCAAGAAAGAAGACCCAAGAGTAGCGAGAGAAATCGTCGACAATAACTAATACATACCACTTGCTGCCTAAAGAACTGACCCGAGAAGGACCTACAGTGTCCATATGGAGAAGTTCTCCGGGTTGTTTAGTCATCACTGTGGTGACTGGCGAATGCGAAGCAGCAATCATTTTTCCATGTCGACAAGGAGCGCAAACTAAATTCTTCTCAAACTTGAGCTTGGGCAATCCTCGGATCAGGCCTAGGGCACTCAAACGAGCAAGCAACTCAAAGCTCATATGCCCTAGTCTCCTATGCCACTTCCAAAGCTCAGAAGTCGAATGTGCAACAAGACAGTGAGAAGAACCAGATGACTCAGAAAAATCAGCTCCAAAAACTCTCCCAACTCTAAAGATCTTACACACCACAACGCCATCAGAATTAAGCACTTGCGAAGTATCGCGATGGAATCGCACTTCGAAGCCCTCATCAAGCAACTGAGATACAGACAGCAAATTGTATCCCAGGTTCTCAACCAAAGCAACATCTTTGAGAGTGAAATTCGAGTTAATTCTTACCACACCTTTACCTTTCACTCTACTCCTTCGATTGTTTCCGAAGGTGATATGTTCCCTTTGCTTGGTTGTGGTGAGGCTGGAGAACCATGCTGCATCTCCGGTCATGTGGCGCGAACAACCGGAGTCCATGATCCACGTGCCCTCCAATCCTCGATCTGTCGCCTACACATGATAAGAATATCTCGATCGCTCAGTGCTAGGGTGAGTAAATAATGACGAGGCATCCAGCACTGAGTGACACGAGTAGTAGGCGTAGTAAAAGTCTACGCACAGGAAAATCGAAATGATGCAAAGTGTGAGGTCTACCTACATGCCGTGATCGAACAACATGTCGAGGTCTCCTACTCTGACGAGGTACAAAGCTACTCGCCCGAGGTCTAACACCATATGGAACATGGTGAACATCTCGAGGAGCAAAACCTCTCCGAGAAGCACGAGGAGCCTCGAAAACAGGACGAGAGTAGAACTCAGACTCATGCATACCTAAAGATGGGTAATGCATGTCCTGGTAACTCATCGCCTGAGCGCGTCGCTCATCCTTGATGCGACGAAAATAAAAACCAACCAAATGACCCGCCCGCTAACAATAGGAACAATGAAACACTCTCCTCGGGGCACTCTCATGGGTCACAGGAGCAACTCTCACAGGCTCCTTGGGCTTCTTCTGAGTGGTTTTCTTGGGAGGATTTTTCTTGGCAGGAGGTGTGGCTTTCTTTGGTGGTCGGGTAGGCTTTTTGGATGATGGGGTATCTAACAGAGCTCTCTCTTTCTCTAGGGTAGTGGGAGAGGTAAAAACAGTTTTGTTTACACTTTCTGAAGGTATCCTCTCAAAACCCAAACCTAGAGCTAACCCTGCTCTGTCAGCACACATCTTGGTCTTAGCCAAGAGCAAATCCATCCTACCCTTTCCCTCAGTGCATTTATTAACCACGGAAAGAAGGTATTCATTTTCTGACATGAGGTTTTCAGCCCGCTCTCTAACAGTGCCTAGCTGGTCCTTAAGGGTAATGCAAGTGTCACAAACAGGCTGCACATCCTTAGAACTACCGGCTCTCTCCAATCTAGCCTCTAAATCATGAACATGTTTATCACCTAAATTAATGCTCTCGCGTAATAAAGAACAGTTCATGCAATCAATAATATCATGAGGTCTAGAATCCACCTCCAAAAGCTGCTTCTGTGCAGTCTCAAGCTCAGAGAGAGTTTGAGCATGAACAGAATGCAACTGAGCAAGCTCACTCATGACAGTGGTACAAGAATCACATTCAGCATCATTAACTTTAGACTTAAGCATGGCATAATCAGTAGAAACATATTCTAGCCTAAGTCTAAGGTCTTTTCTTTCTCTGGCGGCTTGCACAAGTAATCTATCCTGACCAAGAACTACTTCATTCAGCTCATCTAATTTAATTAATAGCTGGTCAGATGATAGTGTTACCTCAGATGAGTCAAGCTCATCGCCGCTGTGATCGCTGTCGGCCATGAAGCAAAGGCCGGTGAAGTCTCGTCCCTTCATGTCCTTCTTGTCCTCCTTCCTTGGGGACTCCTCCTCAGAGCTCGACTCCTCAGTTGAGGAAGTGTCGATGTCGTTGAGAGCAGCTACAAAAGCTCTGGAAGCGGCTTTGGCTACTTTCTTAGCCATCTTGCCGCGCTTGCCCTTCACAAAAGGCTTCCTCTCCTTTTTGTGGTATTTGGGGCGCTCACTCTCATCTCTCAATTCGTCGCAGAATGCCCGGAAGGCCCCAGCATCGAACTGCGTCCCATTGTCCAATGTGAGCTGTCTGGGTACTCCGAAGCGGCACACGATATTCTGCCAGAAGAATTTCTGGACGCTCCGGGATGTGATGGAAGTCAGTGGCTCGGCTTCGACCCATTTAGAGAAATACTCGACGGCGACGACAGCAAAGCGCAGGTTGCCTTTTGCTCTAGGAAATGGCTCGATGAGGTCCATTCCCCAACGAGCCAACGGCCACACAGGGGGAATGGGCTGCAGGCCGACCGGGGGTCGGTGACTCCGCCGCCCCATCCATTGGCACCCTTGGCAAGTGCGAACGAGGTCCTCAGCGTCGGCAACGATCGTGGGCCAGTACACACCCTGTCGGAGAGCTTTGCTGGCGAGTGCTCGTGGTGCCAAATGGCTCCCGCACAACCCCTCGTGGATTTCCCGGAGCATGGCCACTCCGTCCGAGTGGGAGATGCATCGAAGCAGCGGGGAACATACCCCTGACTTGTATAGGATGCCATCGATGACTTGGAAAGACCTGGCGTGGAGCTGGAGGCGTACTTGGTCCGGACTAGGATGATCGTCTTCGCTACCAACGAGCGTGCGCAGGATGGGCTCCCGCCAATCGTCGCCGATCGTGCATAAGACTGGAGCTGGCTGAGGTGACGGTGGGAGCTCGGCTGATGCGGAGGTTGACGCCTCGCCGCGAGGAGGCGCCGAAGGTTGGATAACTTCTTCAAAGAAGGCGCCTGGTGGCAAAGCTTGGCCTCCTGCTCCGGCTTTGGCGAGGGCATCAGCTTGGCCATTTTCACCTCTGGGGATGCTTTGAACGGATATGCCTTTGAAGGATGCTTCAAACCTTCGGATGGCCTCGAGGTAGGAGACGAGGTCTGGGTGCCGAGCCTGGAAACTCTTGTCGATATGCCCGGCGACGACCTGAGAATCGGTCTTGATTATAACGCGGGCGGCTCCGAGCACGTGCGCCTTGCGGAGGCCCAAAAGGACTCCCTCGTACTCGGCGCTATTGTTGGTAGCTTTGAATTTCAGCTGAGCGGAATACAAGGCCTGTTGGCCGGAGGGGGAGACAATAACTGCTCCGGCCCCGGCCCCAGAAGCCTGGTAAGCACCGTCCGAATAGATGGTCCAAACTCCTTCGCTTGCTTCGGCGCCGACGCAATCAGATGCCAGCGTCCACTCAGCGACGAAGTCGGCGAGGATTTGAGACTTGATGGCAGTTCGGGCGACGAAGGAGATCCCGAATGGGGCCAAGTCCACCGCCCACTTCCCGATGCGGCCGGTGGCATCCTTGTTTCGGAACATGTCGCTTAACGGGTAGGCAGTCAGGATGATGACATCATGAGCCAGGAAGTAGTGCCGAAGCTTTTGGTATGCCATGATGAGGGCGTACGCTACCTTCTCGAGCTCGGAGTACCGAACCTTAGCTCCAGAGAGGGCTTCGGAAACGAAGTAGACGGGGCGTTGTACCAACTTCTCGTCAAGTTCTTCTTCTTGGACCAAAGCCGCACTCGCCGCGCTGCCGGAGGCGGCGAGATACACCAATAGGGGACTATCGGCCCGGGGCGTGGCGAGGGCCACGAGACCGAAGAGATACTCCTTGAGTTGCTCGAAGCAGTCCTGACATTCGGAGGTCCACTCGAAATTCTTAGAACCTCGAAGCACCTTGAAGATGGGAAAGCTTCGTTCAGCTGATCTTGCTAAAAATCGGGTAAGGGCCGCTAACCGCCCAGCTAGCTTCTGTGCTTGCTTCAAGTTCTAAGGGGGGAACATGTTTTGCAACGCGCTGACTTGTGTTGGGCTGGCTTCAATGCCTCGGTTGGAAACCAGGTAGCCGAGCAACTTCCCAGCGCGTGCTCCGAAGACACATTTCTCTGGGTTGAGGCGGATTCCACACCGCCGAAGGCTGTCAAAAGTCTAAGCTATGTCCGTGCCGTGGTGGTTCTTGGTGGCACTTTTGATGACGATATAGTCCATGTATGCTTCAATATTACGCCCCATCTGATGGCCCAAAGCCTTGGAAATCAGCCTTGAAAAGGTAGCCCCGACATTGCGGAGGACGAAGGGCATCCGGACATAACAGAACACTCCCGCGGGAGTGACAAAGCTTGTTTTGACTTTGTCTTCAGGTTTTAACCAGATCTGGTGATAGCCGGAATAAGCATCGAGGAAACTGAGGAGCTCCGCTCCGGCTGTGGAATCGACTAGTTGATCAATGCGGGGCATGGGGTAGGGGTCACGGGGGCAAGCTTTATTCAGAGAAGTAAAGTAGAAACACATGCGCCACTTTCCAGATGTTTTCTTCTGGACAAACACTGGGTTAGACAACCACTCAGTATGACTCATTTCCCGGATGACCCCCACTCGAAGCAGCTTCTCTGTCTCGGCCTTGGCGAGCTCGGCCCGCTCGATGGAAAGCTTCCAGAGCCCCTAGCGAACCGGCCGAGCATTCGGGTCGACCGCCAGCGAATGCTCAATGATCGAGCGGTCGACACCGGTAATATCCCCGTTGGACCATGCGAAGATGTCGAGGTTGTTGCGGATGATTCCTTCGAGCTGCGCCGACACCTCCGGCTCTAGACCCCCTCCAAACTTGATTGGGTACTCCTTCCTGTCTTGGACCAAGATCTTCGTAATGACCTCCCCCTCTGGGAGAGGTTTTGCTGGGCGGCCCTTATGCCCGGAGTCTCCGCCACCAGGGAGGCTGGCTCCCTCTGCACCTTCACGGACACTATGAATCTGTCGTGGCTCCAGTGGCGTCGAGTGGCCGTACTCGACTCGACGAGTCGTGGCCTGGTCACCTAGGACCGACAACACCCCACCTGGAGTTGGCATCTTGAGGCACAGGTAGTTGTAGGCGTACGGAGCATCGACCACGTTGAACAGGATCTCCTCGCAGCGCCGGAGGGGGGAGACGCCGAAGGTCACCTCCAGCACGACCTGGCCCAAGGCATCGAGCGGAGGGCCTACGAAGCCCTGGAGTGGGCGGGAAGCTGGAAGCAGATGCTTGCGGGACAGGCAAAACTGATCGAAGGCCTGCACAAAGATGATGTCAGTGGAACTTCCCCCGTCAACCAGGATGTGACGCACCTCGATTCCAGCAATGTCGGCCGAAATGACGAGGGGGTCAGCGAGCGTAAACTTGACTCCGGTGGCATCCTCGGCGGTGAAGGAGATGGGAACATGGGACCATTCGGGGAGGACGGGGGAGTCGGACGTGCCGATATGCCTGACCTCTCGAACGTAGTCCCGCCGCTGGCGCTTGGACAAAGCTCCCAGGGCTCCACCTCCAGAAATGGGGAGGACTACCCTTTTTCCCCGATCCGGTGCGTCTTCGAGTTTGGGGGCTTGGGCCCTACCGAACTCTGGGGTTAGGCCCAGGGCGTCCTACTCGTCGCGGCACCCGACCACTTGGAGTGCTTCAAGGCGAGGGACGGGGTTCCCTTGGTCGGTGTAGCCATGGCCGGCACCACGCTCGAGGTACTCGCTTCGAAGGGCGAGTATGGTCTGGCAGGAGTCGGTGTCGTGGCTCCGGTTCACACCGTGGACGCTGCAGTAGAGAGTGGACCCTCCGGGGAGTTCCCGAGGTGTCTCGAGCGCCAGAGGGAAGCACTTCGCCATGGTGTCTCGGCTCCCTCCGGACGCTTCTATCGCCAGGGCGTACGAGCGGGAGAATTCTCCGGGATCGGAATCCCCGGAGTACTTGGGAAGCTTGGCGGCCCGAATCCTCGAACCGAAGCGCACCCTCTGAAGGTCTGGGTGCAGGGGGGAATCCTCGCCGTATGATGCGTTTTCCTCCTCTGCTTGATCTTCATCGTCACTCAGGGCCACGGCGGCGACCTTCGTAGCGCGGTAGGGCTCGGGAGGGTGGAGTGACGCCTCTTGGTGCCACTGGGCCAGCTCCGCCTTCAGCCGGGCATTCTCAGCGGCCAAGGCATCGGCTTGACTCCCGCTTCCTCCTTAAGTGGTCTCAGGGTCTCACGAACGGACGTAGTTAGTTCGGAGGAAGACCACCGGGGGTCCGCTCGGAGGATGCCCCTCCGGCAACCCCTCCGGAAACCCTGCCAGGTTTGCGGAGACTGGCTCGGGTATGCCAACAGGGCCCCGAGCCTCGGGTGTCCCTTCCGGGGCTTGGGTCGGCTCCAGAGAGGGCGCCCCGACGGGCGGAACAACGGGCTGATTGGGGTCGGGGACCGGGGTGGGCTCGATCTCGGCGGTGCGGGCTGACCGACGGAGAGGAACCGTGCTCACACCCTTCCGACCTGACATGCTTTGGTGAGTAGATGTAGAGGACGCTAGCTTCTCGAACTAGGATCCCCACGGATGGCGCCAACTGTTGGAATGACGGATCGATCCAGCAGGTTTCTGTGGTGGATGGGAATAATGGAATGATGTGTGCACTGTATTCTTGGATCGTGTGTCTATTACAACTGTAGTTGTGGGGGTATTTATAGGGCTCCCCATCCTGAGGACCAAACGCCCCTGGACCGTTAACCTCTACTTGGCCTGGCACTAGCCAGTAGTACAGACAGAGCAGACTATGCGCAGTACAGACAAGAAGATTCGACTCTGACAGCGTATCAGCCGTGTCGGGCGCTGCCTACGGCGCCCGACACGGTGCAGAGGATCGCGATCCTGTCCCCTTGTAGGCTTGACTGGTCTTCTTTCCGCCTAAGCTCCCTCTGGGCCCACAGCTCGGTCCGAGGGACGGCCTTCGGCATTCTTCCCCGGGGGGTGGCCCCCGGCATCATCGGTCCGGAGAGTGGTCTCCGGTCTCCGGCCAACGACCTCTCGCCCGGGAACCCCCCCCCCCCCCCCCGGAGCGCCCCGAAGCCTCCGAAGACCTCCGGCTTCATCGCCCGGAGGTCCTGGCCCCTCCGGCGCTAGGCTTCGGACCCTCTAGTGGTGGCCCCCCTTCAGTTATCGCTATTATCTCCCCCAACAGGGGTCAATATGTGCTACTAGGTACTGCTATTGATCAGTGAGTCGGAAACGATTTCTGGTGAATAGCCATTAGTGTAAGAACCTATCGGGTCACACACTTAAGGGGATGGATTAAAAACATGCAAAGAATTGGTTCTTGTGCAAGTGGGAGATTGAAGGATATGCCCAAGAAAATTCTATAGATCGGAAGTTCCGTTAGGTAGTATCGGAAGTTCCGGTTATTTTCTGGTCTCGATACAGAGAGCAAATATTGCTTCGGAAGTTCCGATATGGTATCGGAAGTTCCAATGAGCTGGAAGTTCTGATTCAGAATCAGGGAATTTTTGTACTTATCGGAAGATATGGTATCAGAAGTTCGGAGGTGGGCGAAAATAGATTGGATCTGTTGCGTGTTGTGCTGAATTTGGCAAAGTGCATGGTCATGCCACTATGACTAAGGAGTTAGTCATGATTTGAATCTAATGCTTGATCAAGTGAAATGTCGAGCTAACCAACAAGGGTGGCACGTATCTCGCCTTGAGCTTGACTGATAGCATGTGGTAAAGGGACTGGTGCGTGCATATATCAAGGTTCATGAAAATTTGATTGTGTATGCTTTCGGGGGTTGTTGGAACGACGGATCGATCCAGCAGGTTTCTGTGGTGGATGGGAATAATGGAATGTTGTGTGCACTGTATTCTTGGATCGTGTGTCTATTACAACTGTAGTTGGGGGGGGTATTTATAGGGCTCCCCATTCTGAGGACCAAACGCCCCTGGACCGTTAACCTCTACTTGGCCTGGCACTAGCCAGTAGTACAGACAAAGCAGACTATGCGCAGTACAGACAAGAAGATTCGACTCTGACAGCGTATCAGCCGTGTCGGGCGCTGCCTACGGCGCCCGACACGGTGCAGAGGATCGAGATCCTGTCCCCTTGTAGGCTTGACTGGTCTTCTTTCCGCCTAAGCTCCCTCTGGGCCCACAGCTCGGTCCGAGGGACGGCCTTCGGCATTCTTCCCCGGGGGGTGGCCCCCGGCATCTTCGGTCCAGAGAGTGGTCTCCGGTCTCCGGCCAACGACCTCTCGCCCGGGAACCCCCCCCCCCCCCCCCCCGGAGCGCCCCGAAGCCTCCGAAGACCTCCGGCTTCATCGCCCGGAGGTCCTGGCCCCTCCGGCGCTAGGCTTCGGACCCTCTGGTGGTGGCCCCCCTTCAGCCATCGGGATTATCTCCCCCAACAGTAGCCCCTCGCTTCTTTCCTCTCGAGAGCCCTGCATTAAGAGAGGGTGGAAGCGCACACGATAATTCTGATAACTTTTATAAGGAAAATCACTTACACAGAGATGTTGTATCCTGCTGCGATGCGGTCCTCCCCGACTGGTGTGGAGATGCTTCGAGACCGCCAGGCACCTGAGGATCCGGAGGCCGGGAGCCACTTCGAGGCACCCTCGGCAAGTTGATCGCTCCCCCCTCTCGGAGGGGGGGAGTTTGACTGGGCCCGCTGGGCGCCCACGCGCCTTTGACTGCATGGTTCTGAGCCCGAGGAGGCGGCCAAGCGCCGCCTAGGGCAGTTAATGCTACACGCGCGCGAGCGGCGTCAGGGAGGTGAACCGTCAGGAACTGGCGTGCCCGAGGCGCCGGTTGGATCTTAAATGCGGGCGTTGTGCGACCGTTGCGCACACGCGCTGAGCGAGCGGAAGATGGATCGGCGGCGGCCTTGTGCTTGAATATCCCCTACCGCGCGGCCTATCCTTCCCCAGCCCACCTGTCACGTTCTCTCTCCCCACTCTCGACAGCAATCGCCTGCTCTCTGAGCGCTTACTCGTTCCTTGCCTCCTTTCGCCATGGTGGAGAGTGCAGCCCCAGCCGTGGCGATGGACCCCCGCTTCTTGCAGCGCCAGATGGTAGCGGCGGCTGCAGCGGCTGCGACGGCGTCTGGCCTAGGAGAGGCACGTGACTCGCGAGAGCTCCGTCCTGCTTCGGAGTGGTTTCGGGAGCAAACTCTGGAGCTTGGTCCGTCAGCATGCACGGACGCGTCGATCGAGCAAGTGACCAGGGCCTGCCTCGGCCCCGAAACGCTGGCGAGGAAGCCGGGCCGGGAAGCGGTCCCGCAGCCGCGAGAGGGCGAAGTCGTCGTTTTCGAGGCCTTCTTCGACGCGGGACTGGGGTTTCCCGCTTCGGAGCTCCTCGCCGGGGTGTTGGACGCCTTCCACCTGGAGCTCCCACAGCTATCCCCGAACGTCGTGGCCCGCCTCACCATCTTCGAGTGGGCCATGCGCGCCGAAGGCTCCGAGGGGAGGGCGGAGGTCTTCGCGCAGATGCACGAAGCTCTCTGCCAACCGAAGAAGAAGGGGGGGCAGATTCTGGCCTTCGGGAGCATTAACTTCCAGCTCCGGAGGAAGTATGCGGACTCCTTCCCGACGAAGGCCATCAACAAAAGATGGTACTCCAAGTGGGTGAACCGCTGGTTCTACGTCCACGTGGGGCTCAGCTCCGGTCTCGCCGGGCCTCCGCGCCACATCTGGTTTCGGAGGGAGGCGCGCGTCGGGGCCAATGTCGGCTCGATCTCCGCAAGGATCCAACTCCTCCAGATTGTTACCCGCCGGATGAGCATGCGGGACCTGGCGGAGGAGTTCGTGGCCCTCGAAATCCCTCCGCTGAAGGAAGAGTGGCCAGCGTCGCTGCGGAGCAACCGGGATGAGTCGACATCGACAGAGCTCTCCCGCCAGCTCGGTAATCTTCCGCACTCCTTAGCCTCGTTTCGTTCTTCCACGCTTCGAAAAGTACTCCGGTCCTGATCCTCGAATGCAGGGTCGCTCATCACCCGGACCCCCGAGGAGGTGGCCCGCATGACGGAGCGGATCCTTGGAGCCCCTACTCCGGCCGAATACACCTGGCGGCTGGAGCTGGTGGGCTCCTGGGAGCGCTTTAACAGAGTGTGGGGGGCACTTGAGCTCTCGCCTCCGCCTCTCTCGGAGGGGGAGGTCCTTCGGGCCATCTCGAAGAGGAAGGTAGCTGATCCCGACGGTGGCCTCTCCCCTCGGCGCCCCCCCAAGAAGAAGAAGGTGGTGAAAGGCCCGAGGCAGCTTTCCCCGAGCCACTCCTCCGCCTCCCACTCCAAATGGGGGTGCTCTAGCGATGGGGCCCGATCGGAGTCAGAGGACCCTCCGATAGTTCCGGACCCGAGCCAATCGTACCGGCCGGGCACCGGAAGAGCTGGAGACGCTCTCCCTCGCTCGGACCCTACGACGCCGGCGCCAAGGACCCGGCAGGAGGCGCCAGCCGCCGAAACAACACCGCCCCCCCCGAGACTGCTCCCCGTGCGAGCCGGCTTCGGAGGGGATCTCCGCCAGCTCCCATGGGGGCAGGGAGACAAACAGTCTGGACCGAGGAGGGTTGGCCGACCCGCTCGGCGCCGTCGAAGGGAGCACCAACGTGGAGGCCGAGCTGGCCGCGGCGGTGGCGGCCTCCCCGGTGAATTAGATAAATAACTTGTTCTATCTCCTGAGCCCTTCGGGGCACGCCCAGCTTTCAGGGGACCTCGCCGAGGTCGCGAACGAAGGTATGCTAACTTGCCCAATCCTTTTTTCGAATGCCGGGTCTTCTCGTTCTCAGCCCTTGTTTGCTTCGAGCAGGCACGTCTGTCCAGGACGTCGATCCAACCGTTCCACCCTCCGAGGACGTTGTGGACGCGAGGTCTCGTGCCCCTGCTAACACGACGAGGGCCTCGGGGCCGCGAGGCGGGACGGAGTCTGGAGCCCCTGAAGGGGCTTCTCCGGAGGCTGTCGAAGACGAAGGGATTCAACCTCGGCCGCCCTCCAGCCCTCGGGGCGCGCGCTCTAGCGTGCCCCTCTTGTGTCCCTACTTGGCGGAAAACGAGGACTTCGCGTCCAAGGTGGCTCTAGTCCACGACTACTACTTGCGCCTGCGCGAGGCTCCGGTGGTAGACGAGCTGGGGCTAGCGGACGGACTGGAGCTTGGTAGGGCCATTGAGACTGCTGCGGGCTAGGTATTTTCTTGGAGTGCCCTTCAGCAAGCCCCTAGCCTTCCTTCTTTCTGATCCTCTTCTTCGCGCGCAGATAGTCGTGCTGGTGCAGGGATCGCTGCTTTCCCTGCTCTCCGAGCGCCAACGCCATGAAGTAGATGCTTTGGGGCTTGCTGCACGAGCGGACACCGCTGAGAGGCTGGTCCGCGAGCAAGTGGTAGAGATCGAAGGCCTTCGGCTCCAGGCCGCTAGGGTCGAAGCGCTCGAGGCCCGGGTAGCGGAGATGGACTCCCTCAAGGCTCGCGTTGCAGAGATGGAAGGGCTCCGGGCTCGGGCCGCCCGAGCGGATGAGCTGGAGGTGGAAGTCAACGCCCTTTGGGCCCGAGCCGCCGAGGCGGAGAGGCTTCGGTCTCGTGCCGCAGAAGCAGAGCGACTCGAAGGAGAGGTTTCCGCACTCCGAGCTCAAGTCTTGGAGATAGACAATCTTCAAGAGGCGGCAGCTAACGCCGAGGCCCTCGGGGCCCGAGTGCTTCAGCTGGAGCGGGCTGAGGTGGACCTCGTTGCCCGGAACGGGGAGATAACCGAGGCGCTTGCGGAGGCGGAGAAGACGGCGGCCAACACAGCGGTGTCCCTCAGGAGGGTGCTGGCGTGCTATGGCACCGGGTGCGACGCGTTCGACGTCGCCCGGGAGCCCCTGGTCCGCCGGGTAAAATTTATCCAGGCCACCGTTTGGCAAATACACCTCACCGTGTCGAAGTACGGTGAGGTATCCGCTCGGGTGGCTGCCTACAGAATTCTCCGACACCTCGAGGCTTCCAGGCTCCCTCTTCCTTTACCTTCGATTCCGCACCCGGTCACCTTCGTAGGGGACCACCTCCGATTGCCGAGCCCGACGGTGGCCCAATCTTGGAGGGCGCTTAAGGCGATTTGGCAAACCGAGGGCCCCGAAGCGATCAAGACCTGGCTGGAGGAGGCGCTTCGCGCCGGCGGTCCTCCGGCTCCCTCGAAGCCTTCAGCTTCGGCCCGCCAGCTAGATCCGAAGGTGTAGCTTCCTCAAGACCCTCGCACTATGTATCTTGTAATAGTTCCAGAAACTCGGTCATGTATTAATAAAAAGTACCTTTTGGGGGTCATTCAGGGTGTCCATGCTTGTGATTGCGATGTCGAAGTACTCGAACTTGACGACACTCTTCGACACCAATGGGCTATCCTCGAAGCCCTGAGAGCGAACCGGCTTGCACGCTTCGCCCTTCCTCGTGGTAGCGATGGGCGCGCGGACCCTGACGTCCTTCAAGGGGTTCTGAGCCTTGTCAAGGAAGAAGAGAAAGGGCTCCGCGCTCCATCTTCATCTCCCGAGCCGGTGGACTGGTCCGACACAGAAGCTGGTCCAGACGGCGCGCCCTCCGAGGGAGACAATCTGCGCAGCTGGGCCCAACTTCAAGAAGACCAAAGGACCTTTCGCGCCCAGAAGAAAGAGGAGGAACGGCGGAAGAGGAAGGAGAGGTCCATGCGAACCGTGCCGAGGCCTCAGGCTAGGGCGGGCTCTGGCCCTGGCGGTTCGTCCGATCGAGGGGGCCTCCGGTTCCTGCTTGGCTTGGATGAAAACTTCTCTTAATCCTTCTCCCTTGTTCTTGATCCATGACAAACACCGTATGCCACCTTTTTTCTTTTTTTTTTAATATATGCGGTCGAGGCCTTTCTCCTTGCTCCTTTCCCCCTCCCCTCCTTAGCGAGTAGGCGGCTTGCCGGTTGGTCGCTAATCGGCTAGGAGGAAGGCGCGATGGGTATATTGCACCAATGAGGGTAAGGTACCTTGGAGCCGGAGCTCGGAACCCGGGCGAGGGCGCGTCGAGTCGGGGCTCGGAAGCCAATTCGGGGGTGCATCGAGTCGGAGCTCGGAACCCGATGACTTGTATAGGATGCCATCGATGACTTGGAAAGACCTGGCGCGGAGCTGGAGGCGTACTTGGTCCGGACTAGGATGATCGTCTTCGCTGCCAACGAGCGTGCGCAGGATGGGCTCCCGCCAATCGTCGCCGACCGTGCATAAGACTGGAGCTGGCTGAGGTGACGGCGGGAGCTCGGCTGATGCGGAGGTTGACGCCTCGCCGCGAGGAGGCGCCGAAGGTTGGATAACTTCTTCGAAGAAGGCGCCTGGTGGCAAAGCTTGGCCTCCTGCTCCGGCTTTGGCGAGGGCATCAGCTTGGCCATTTTCACCTCTGGTGATGCTTTGAACGGATATGCCTTTGAAGGATGCTTCAAACCTTCGGATGGCCTCGAGGTAGGAGACGAGGTCTGGGTGCCGAGCCTGGAAACTCTTGTCGATATGCCCGGCGACGACCTGAGAATCGGTCTTGATTATAACGCGGGCGGCTCCGAGCACGTGCGCCTTGCGGAGGCCCAAAAGGACTCCCTCGTACTCGGCGCTATTGTTGGTAGCTTTGAATTTCAGCTGAGCGGAATACAAGGCCTGTTGGCCGGAGGGGGAGACAATAACTGCTCCGGCCCCGGCCCCAGAAGCCTGGTAAGCACCGTCCGAATAGATGGTCCAAACTCCTTCGCTTGCTTCGGCGCCGGTGCAATCAGATGCCAGCGTCCACTCAGCGACGAAGTCGGCAAGGATTTGAGACTTGATGGCAGTTCGGGCGACGAAGGAGATCCCGAATGGGGCCTAGTCCACCGCCCACTTCCCGATGCGGCCGGTGGCATCCTTGTTTCGGAACATGTCGCTTAACGGGTAGGCAGTCGGGATGATGACATCATGAGCCAGGAAGTAGTGCCGAAGCTTTTGGTATGCCATGATGAGGGCGTACGCTACCTTCTCGAGCTCGGAGTACCGAACCTTAGCTCCAGAGAGGGCTTTGGAAATGAAGTAGACGGGGCGTTGTACCAACTTCTCGTCAAGTTCTTCTTCTTGGACCAAAGCCGCACTCGCCGCGCTGCCGAAGGCGGCGAGATAGACCAATAGGGGACTATCGGCCCGGGGCGTGGCGAGGGCCACGAGACCGAAGAGATACTCCTTGAGTTGCTCGAAGCAGTCCTGACATTCGGAGGTCCACTCGAAATGCTTAGAACCTCGAAGCACCTTGAAGATGGGCAAGCTTCGTTCAGCTGATCTTGCTAAAAATCGGCTAAGGGCCGCTAACCGCCCAGCTAGCTTCTGTGCTTGCTTCAAGTTCTGAGGGGGGGACATGTTTTGCAACGCGCTGACTTGTGTTGGGCTGGCTTCAATGCCTCGGTTGGAAACCAGGTAGCCGAGCAACTTCCCAGCGCGTGCTCCGAAGACACATTTCTCTGGGTTGAGGCGGATTCCACACCGCCGAAGGCTGTCAAAAGTCTCAGCTATGTCCATGTCGTGGTGGTTCTTGGTGGCACTTTTGATGACGATATAGTCCATGTATGCTTCAATATTACGCCCCATCTGATGGCCCAAAGCCTTGGAAATCAGCCTTGAAAAGGTAGCCCCGACATTGCGGAGGCCGAAGGGCATCCGGACATAACAGAACACTCCCGCGGGAGTGACAAAGCTTGTTTTGACTTTGTCTTCAGGTTTTAACCAGATCTGGTGATAGCCGGAATAAGCATCGAGGAAACTGAGGAGCTCCGCTCCGGCTGTGGAATTGACTAGTTGATCAATGCGGGGCATGGGGTAGGGGTCACGGGGGCAAGCTTTATTCAGAGAAGTAAAGTAGATACACATGCGCCACTTTCCAGATGTTTTCTTCTGGACAAACACTGGGTTAGACAACCACTCAGTATGACTCATTTCCCGGATGACCCCCACTCGAAGCAGCTTCTCTGTCTCGGCCTTGGCGAGCTCGGCCCGCTCGATGGAAAGCTTCCGGAGCCCCTGGCGGACCGGCCGAGCCTTCGGGTCGACCACCAGCGAATGCTCAATGATCGAGCGGTCGACACCGGTAATATCCCCGTTGGACCATGCGAAGATGTCGAGGTTGTTGCGGATGATTCCTTCGAGCTGCGCCGACACCTCCGGCTCTAGACCCCCTCCAAACTTGATTGGGTACTCCTTCCTGTCTTGGACCAAGATCTTCGTAATGACCTCCCCCTCTGGGAGAGGTTTTGCTGGGCGGCCCTTATGCCCGGAGTCTCCGCCACCAGGGAGGCTGGCTCCCTCTGCACCTTCACGGACACTATGAATCTGTCGTGGCTCCAGTGGCGCCGAGTGGCCGTACTCGACTCGATGGGTCGTGGCCTGGTCGCCTAGGACCGACAACACCCCACCTGGAGTTGGCATCTTGAGGCACAGGTAGTTGTAGGCGTACGGAGCATCGACCACATTGAACAGGATCTCCTCGCAGCGCCGGAGGGGGGAGACGCCAAAGGTCACCTCCAGCACGACCTGGCCCAAGGCATCGAGCGGAGGGCCTACGAAGCCCTGGAGTGGGCGGGAAGCTGGAAGCAGATTCTTGCGGGACAGGCAAAACTGATCGAAGGCCTGCACAAAGATGATGTCAGTGGAACTTCCCCCGTCAACCAGGATGTGACGCACCTCGATTCCAGCAATGTCGGCTGAAATGACGAGGGGGTCAGCGTGCGGAAACTTGACTCCGGCGGCGTCCTCGACGGTGAAGGAGATGGGAACATGGGACCATTCGGGGAGGACGGGGGAGCCGGACGTGCCGATATGACCGACCTCTCGAACGTAGTCCCGCCGCTGGCGCTTGGACAGAGCTCCCAGGGCTCCACCTCCAGAAATGGGGAGGACTACCCTTTTCCCCGATCTGGTGCATCTTCGAGTTTGGGGGCCTGGGCCCTACCGAACTCTGGGGTTAGGCCCAGGGCGTCCTGCTCGTCGCGGCGCCCGACCACTTGGAGTGCTTCAGGGCGAGGGACGGGGTTCCCTTGGTCGGTGTAGCCATGGCCGGCACCACGCTCGAGGTACTCGCTTCGAAGGGCGAGTATGGTCTGGCAAGAGTCGGTGTCGTGGCTCCGGTTCACGCCGTGGACGCTGCAGTAGAGAGTGGACCCTCCGGGGAGTTCCTGAGGTGGGGCCTTGGCCCCAGAGAAGCGGCTCCCTCCGGAAGTGTGTTGGTGCTTAGCGGGGGCTCGCGGGGTGATGCTGAGGACTTCCCCTCGAAGATGCTTCCGGCCCCACCGAGAGTATTGGTGGGCGTAGTCCTGCCAGCCGGGATCTTGGTGGCGGAAGCCAGGAGCTATGTTGGCTCCCCGGTCAAGGCCTGGAGGGGCTTCGTATGCCTTGGTGCCTGTGGCCCGGATAGGGACTATCATCGCCTGCCGGCGCACCTGGCCTTCTTCAGACCGGGCGTACTCTTCGAAGTATGTCATGAGCTGGGCCACTGAAGAGATGGGTTTCCGATGGAGCTTGTCAAGGAGGCCCGGGTGGGTGACACCTTCCCGGGCAGCGTCGATGACCGAAGAAGCCGAGAGCCCCTTGATCTGGGCCTTGGTGTGCGCGAAACGCTGGGAATATTGTCGCAAAGATTCCCCGGGCTGCTGCTTTACTTGGAAGAGACTCCCGGTGGACATTGGGGCCACGAAGGTCCCCTGAAAGTTGTTGACGAACTTCTTCTGCAGCTGGTCCCATGAACGGATGGTTCCAGGCCGGAGCGACCAGAACCACCGGAGAGCAATCCCCTCGAGCGCCAGAGGGAAGCACTTCGCCATGGTGTCTCGGCTCCCTCCGGACACTTCTATCGCCAGGGCGTACGAGCGGGAGAATTCTCCGGGATCGGAATCCCCGGAGTACTTGGGAAGCTTGGCGGCCCGAATCCTCGAACCGAAGCGCACCCTCTGAAGGTCTGGGTGCAGGGGGGAATCCTCACCGTATGACGCGTTTTCCTCCTCTGCTTGATCTTCATCGTCACTCAGGGCCACGGCGGCGACCTTCGTAGCGCGGTAGGGCTCGGGAGGGTGGAGCGACGCCTCTTGGTGCCACTGGGCCAGCTCCGCCTTCAGCCGGGCATTCTCAGTGGCCAAGGCATCGGCTTGACTCCCGCTTCCTCCTGAAGCGGTCTCAGGGTCTCGCGAACAGACGTAGTCAGTTCGGACGAAGACCACCGGGGGTCCGCTCGGAGGATGCCCCTCCGGCAACCCCTCCGGAAACCCTGCCAGGTTGGCGGAGACTGGCTCGGGTATGCCAACAGGGCCCCGAGCCTCGGGTGTCCCTTCCGGGGCTTGGGTCGGCTCCAGAGAGGGCGCCCCGACGGGCGGAACAACGGGCTGATTGGGGTCGGGGACCGGGGTGGGCTCGATCCCGGCGGTGCGGGCTGACCGACGGAGAGGAACCGTGCTCACACCCTTCCGACCTGACATGCTTTGGTGAGTAGATGTAGAGGACGCTAGCTTCTCGAACTAGGATCCCCACGGATGGCGCCAACTGTTGGAATGACGGATTGATCCAGCAGGTTTCTGTGGTGGATGGGAATAATGGAATGATGTGTGCACTGTATTCTTGGATCGTGTGTCTATTACAACTGTAGTTGGGGGGGTATTTATAGGGCTCCCCATCCTGAGGACCAAACGCCCCTGGACCGTTAACCTCTACTTGGCCTGGCACTAGCCAGTAGTACAGACAAAGCAGACTATGCGCAGTACAGACAAGAAGATTCGACTCTGACAGCGTATCAGCCGTGTCGGGCGCTGCCTACGGCGCCCGACACGGTGCAGAGGATCGCGATCCTGTCCCCTTGTAGGCTTGACTGGTCTTCTTTCCGCCTAAGCTCCCCCTGGGCCCACAGCTCGGTCCGAGGGATGGCCTTCGGCATTCTTCCCCGGGGGGTGGCCCCCGGCATCTTCGGTCCGGAGAGTGGTCTCCGGTCTCCGGCCAACGACCTCTCGCCCAGGAACCCCCCCCCCCGGAGCGCCCCGAAGCCTCCGAAGACCTCCGGCTTCATCGCCCGGAGGTCCTGTCCCCTCCGGCGCTAGGCTTCGGACCCTCTGGTGGTGGCCCCCCTTCAGTTATCGGTATTATCTCCCCCAACAGGGGTCAATATGTGCTACTAGGTACTGCTATTGATCAGTGAGTCGGAAACGATTTCTGGTGAATAGCCATTAGTGTATGAACCTATCGGGTCACACACTTAAGGGGATGGATTAAAAACATGCAAAGAATTGGTTCTTGTGCAAGTGGGAGATTGAAGGATATGCCCAAGAAAATTCTATAGATCGGAAGTTCCGATAGGTAGTATCGGAAGTTCCGGTTATTTTCTGGTCTCGATACAGAGAGCAAATATTGCTTCGGAAGTTCCGATATGGTATCGGAAGTTCCAATGAGCTGGAAGTTCTGATTCAGAATCAGGGAATTTTTGTACTTATCGGAAGATATGGTATCAGAAGTTCGGAGGTGGGCGAAAATAGATTGGATCTGTTGCGTGTTGTGCTGAATTTGGGGACTAGAAAAATACCTTGTCGGAAGTTCCGATCCAGGATCAGAAGTTCCGATGTGGAGTATCAGATTGGATCTGTTACAAATACGGATTAGTTGTAACTAATTTTTGGGTTCCAAGATGTGCACGACCTAGGAGGCTTTTAGCCCTATATAAGAAGAGGAGGAGGAGGTCTTGGACAGAGGAATAAGCCTAGATTAAACCTAGCCACCCAAGAGTCCTCTCCTCTCTTTCTTGATCTCAAACATTAAAGTCGGGGATTTCCCATCTCTAACATGTGGTGCTAGCACGCTGCCGTGGGAGGAACTCCATCCCTGTATGTATGGACTCCATGGAGGCGTTGCTCCATAAGCGACGCTCGTGGCCGTCACCACGAGGAAGGTGATTTCTTCATTGATTGGATCGGTCAAGAACGGTCGGGACAAAGTGAGGATAAGCTTGACGTTCTTCATCAACCTCTTCTTATGCTGCACCTAGCGCGTCAAGTGCTATAAGGTATCGATCTATGATCTCACACACGCATGAGCCTAGGGCCATAGGGCAGAAATTTTGAATTTGTCGGCTAGCATAGCTCCCCTATTCCCCAACACATAGATTGGTACCTTCTAGCACAAGACGCGCTAGGTGCAGCAGAAGAATATGTTGAGGATGCACGTCTTTGCCTATCCTCGCTTCGTCCCAGTCGTTCCTCGCCAATTAATCGGTGAAGACGTCGTAGTTGTTCACGTGATGAAGTCCACCAGCATCGCTATTAGAACAACGCCTCCATGGTATCCACGCATCCAGGGATGGAATCCTTCCCACGTCGGCGTGCTAGCACCACTCGTGAGAAAACGGGAGATCCTCAATCTCAACTATTGAGATCAATAAAGAGAGGAGAGGAGTTCTTGGTGGCTAGATCCAAACTATCAATTATTTGTCTTCTAAGACCTCCTCCTCTCTTTATATAGGGACAAGAGCCCCTGGTCGCCAGTATCTTGAAACCAATAATTCGGTTACAATCGATTTTTTCTCTAACAGATCCATTTTATTTTATCCATGTCTGAACTTCTGATCCTGGATCGGAATTTCCGATCGGGTATTTTCGGTCTCTTAATTCAGCACGTTACTGTAACAGATCCAATCTATTTTCGCCCACCTCGGAACTTCCGATACACATATCGGAACTTCTGATCAGTACAATTTTTTCGATTCCAAATCAGAATTTCCGATTTCAACTCTCTGTCTCAAATTGGAAATTATCGAAACTTCTGATACCATATCAGAACTTCTAATTTGAGCTTTTTGTTTCCAATTCAAAAAATAATTAAAACTTCTGATCTAATCAGAATTTTCTTGGACATACTTCCGGATCAGGTGGTGACTGAGATAAGCGAGCATGACTGAAAATAGTTGTACACATTGACTTATTTAAATATGGGGAATATATATTGTTGGCGCAAAAGTTACACCAACAGGTTCTCTCAGATCAAGAACGAACAAACAAAGAGTTTGTGCTGTAGGTATGCCTCGAACCTTCGAGTTGGATAATAGCTCGAGTAGTCCGAATGTGTGTATTGAATAACTTGTTCTGGGGCCTCCTCTTTACAGGGTATAGAGGGGGGTATTTATAGGTAAAAATGTATAAGGAAAAGACCTAATTACCCCTAGATTACAACCGACATAGTGGAAACTATTCGGTGCCAGGAACAAGGTTATAAAAGGTAAAACACTACAATGCAGATGGATAAGCCAAACATCTCATCAATCTTGTCCTTCAGCTTCGGAGCCTTTATCTCTCATTCGGAGGGTTCATCGAGGCTTCGCATCGCTGCACCCTTCGGCTTGACGCCTCTACCTCCGAACGACGGCTCACCAGCTTCAGAGCCCTTCTTAGCCTTTGAAGTATTAATCTTTAAGTCCTGAAAATGGAGTAATTTCCCCCAACAGTAGCCCCTCGAATACGCCTCTCTGTAGTTAACCTGTTTAGAAAGAAGGCAGTATACGGAAGGAACATTTCTATTTTTTAGGACTTAAAGGAGATTCGAACATGTTATAGCTCACAGAGGACTTCGAATCCAAAGTGTTCGAACCTCCCCCTTCGGGTTCCTTACGCGATGGGAACACGTACTGGGAAGAGAACCGTTTCGGAGCGCAAACGTTGTGAAGAGCCGTTTGATTATAGCCGTTATGGCACAAGTAACCGTTACACACTGTAAAAGGTAACGGTCGATTTTTACGGCGGTTGCTCGCTGTTCCATTTACTAGACCCACTTGCCAGCGATAGAAGTCGAACCTGCAGTGTGAAAGCAATCGAAGAGTAGCACCCGATGAGCGGTTATAAAAGGGAAATACAAGGATTAACCGAGGCTTTTTACCGCTTCCAGTACTCGCGATTTACTTTCCCCAATCCCTCAACCTCTTGAGCATCCGAGCGAATGGCGAGAACTAGCCACACCACTCCAGCGGCAGCCAGCACACTTGCACAGAGGCAAGCGTGGGCCGCCTCGGCAGCAACGGCAATGGCAGGGACTTCGGGTGGCGCTTGGCCCAAGAATCCTCGGGAGCTCTGTCCGCCTTCCAAGAAGAAAATCGCCCAAAGCTTCCTCATCGGTCAATCCGTGAGCACCGCCGAGTCCATTGAAGAGGCCGTGGATGGGAAACTGGGCGCCGGATTGAGGACTCGGGTCCCTGGACCGGAATCAACTCCAAGGCCACGAAGCGGGGAGGTGGTGGTCTTTGAAGCGTTTTTCGAAGCAGGCTTGGGGCTTCCAGTCGTGGACTTCTTGGCGGAGGTACTAGACCTGTTCCACATAACCTTACCTCAACTGTCTCCCAACGCCATCGCACGCCTAGCCGTCTTCGAATGGGCGCTCCGGGCGGAGGGATGCGAGGGGCACTCCGAAATCTTCGCCGCGACCCACGAGGCCATATGCCAGCCGAAGCCACAGGACGGGCCCGGGGATTCTAAGGTGACCGTAGCTTTCGGCAGCGTCAATTTCCAACTGCGGAGGGAGCATGCCCTTCATTTTCCTGCAAAGGCCATTAATGACAGATGGTACACCAATTGGATACTTCGGTGGTTTTACGTCAAAGTCGGAGAGGACTCCCCCCTCGCAGGTCCTCTCCAGGAGATTTGGTTCCGGAAGGAGGCGGAGATCTCCCCGAATCCTAGCCTGCTCTCGACGAGGCTATGGCTGCTCACTTCGGTGGCTCGCCGCATGAGTATGCGCGATCTGGCCGAAGAGTTTATCGCCCTTCGGATCCCTCCCCTCGGAGCTAACTGGCCGATCGTGTTTCAACAGGCCTCGGAGGGAGATCTCTGAAACCTAGGTAAGACTTCATTTCCTGCAGCATTATATTAGATGAAGGAAACAATTATATTTATGATATCATACCCTTCTCTTTCAGCGGCTCCTCTAGCGTTGGCTCCGGAGGACATAGTTCGAGCCACCGAACGAGTCCTCGGAGCCCCTTCGGTGGCCGAAAAGCAAAAGAGACTAGAGCTGGTGGGACGCTGGGAGCGTTCCAACAGAGTGTGGGGAGCTCTCGGGATGGAGCCCCCTCCTCTTCCTGACTTCGCCTCGACCGGAGCGGCTGCTCGCAAAAGGAAGGTCACTGCTGAACCATCCAAGAAAGCCAGCAAGCAGCCACCCAAGAAGAAGAAAGTAGCGAAGCCCCCTTCGCGGTTGACGCCTGCCTCGTCAGCTTCGTCGCCGGGCGCTCGGAGCTCGGCCTCCGAGGAGATGGAGGACTCCGACGCTCAGATAGCGTCGGCCTTCGAGACCTATCTCCTGGATGATGATGAAGACCTAGGGGAGGTCCCCCTGGAACTTCCGTTAGGGAGGTAGCAGGCGTAACCCCGACGGTTCCCCCTGCGCCCATCGTCGTACATGTGGAGTCGGGGTCTTCCACTCCCAACTCACCCACACCTGAAGTGGTTACGGCGGAAGTCGTGGCTCCGGCAGGGGATGCGGAGGAGAGGGCCTCGGGAGATGACTTCGCCGACATCCTTCAGATGTACGAGGTCCTGGAGGATCCAGTGATCCTACCTCACGAGGCCTCCGAAGGTACTCCTCGAAGCTCTCTTTGTGACTAATACCTGCAAATTGTTCCTTGCAATATACTTATTAATTTTGGTTGACAAAATAGGTACCTCTAAGGGCATCGATGCTCCGGCGGCGCCTGAAGTCCCAGTATCTTCGGAGGCCGCCGCCCGAGTGGACCCCCCTGCGCCTTCGGACGCTCCAGGCTTGGTGGCGGAGAATGCGACTGTCGAAGCGGAGGATGCGCCCCTCGGAGCGGAGGATACACCCCTCGGAGCAGATTTGGTGGCGGAGATCGCTCCTGTGGTGGCGGCTCCGATGGTCGAGGTTGCTCCTGCTGACGTGACTTTGGTCGAAGGGGTAGCTGCCGACGATCGGGGTATCCCTGCTTCGCCCTCCTTGCCTTCTTTCGTGTCAGGGAGAGGCAAGAGCATATCCAGCCTCGGCCTTCTTCCTGGCCCTGCAACGACCTCCGTCGGCAATTCGAAGGATGAAGCCGCAGCAGATGACCATCAAGCCTTATCTTGGCTTCCTCTGCTGGCTCCATTCTTGGAGCAACGGGAGGGCCTCCGAAGGCTCATGGAGCCCCTGGCAGAGAAAATACAGGATATCGCCAATTCGGACTTGGTCTCCATTTTGAGCGAGGCTAGGGCTTCGACCCTCAACATAGCCCTCGAAACGGCTGCCCTTCAGGTATGAAAAAAAAACACCACATCTACTTCGCATTAGTGATCATAAATACTTCAGTACTTACTTGCTCTTTTTGCAGCAATTTGTCCTTGCTAGAGCGGCAGCGACTTCCAACGAGGTTGAGATTAATCGCCTCAAAAGGAAGGTTACTACCCTCCAGACAGCTCTTAACGACTCCAACGAGAGATCCATCAAGCTGGAGGAAGAAACCCTAGTGGAACGGAGGGCTAGGGCAGCATCTGACGAAGCCCTCCGGATAGTGCGACAAGACAGCGACGCGCTTCGCTCCTCTGCCCAAGAGGTCGAGGTTGAGCGCGTCGTCCTTCGGGCGGAAGTTGAAAGGCTCCGCCAAGCGACTGCTGCCTCGAGTGCGCAGTTGGTGGAGCTCCAGGGGGCTCTCAACCATGCAATGGCCCAGAAGAGCTCTTTAATGCTCTAGGTGGCCGAGGTATCTGTGACTGCTACAGGGCTGGAAGCAGCGGAGAAGAAGAACTCTGGCATAGCGGAACGTACCTTGGAGGCCCTTCAGGGTACCTTGGAGTACTTCGGCACTATGTGCCCTTCGTCTTCTGCTGCGACCCTCGAGCCCCTCGACCAGAAGCTGAAAAGGATCCAAGTGGCTTCGTCGCTGATGATGAACTCCGGCATTCGGTACGGAGAAATTTTCGGGCAGTGTGCCGGCATCGGGGTTCTTCGTCACCTCGAGTCTCTTCAGATCCCCCTCGGCTCAGTCGGGGGTTCGACCCCTGGAAGCTTCGCGTCCGACGACTTGCTGCGGCCATCTTCGGATGTAGCCTTGGCCTGGGAAGCCTTCCGGTCAACCTGGAAGACGGACCACAAGGTCGCAGTTAAAGCTTGGATCGACGAAGCCCGCCGGCAGAAGCAGGCGCAAACAAGGCCACCGCTTCCTGCCTCGCTAGCCCCCTTCATTCCTGCTCCGCCAACTGACCCGCAGGTCTAGCTTTTTAGGGTTATTATGTATATGAAGTCTTGTAAAGCCCTTTTTATTAATGGAAAAGTTATAAACAAGAAACTTGTCTTGGGTGTTCTGTTCTTTTTTAGGTTTTGTCATGCCCTTCGAGCCCTGACCTCGAACTATTGGAAATTACTGACGAGCTCCGAAAGGAGTGGGCAAACCTTGAGGGCTTAAGGCCTTGCCGCCGCTCTCGCTTCTCTGTTCCTCGCGGAGATGGAGGGGAGATAACCCTTGAAGTTTGCCAAGACGTCTTAGCTTATATTAAAGAGGAGGAGAAGGCGGAGGTATCCTCTTCTTCCGAACCTATGGACTGGTCCGACTCGGAGTACCGGGCTGAAGACCCTGCGGAGGCTGACTCCGAAAGGCTCTTGACGTGGGCGGAGCTTCAAGAAGAGCAAAAGAAACTACGAGCCTCCAAGAAAAAGAGAAGTGTTCGAACGAAGAGGGCCAAGCCGACAGCTTCGAGCTCCGAAGGGCAGAGTAGCCGGAGGGGTAGCTCTAGATGCCGACAGGGTCTTCGATTTTTTCTAGGCTTGGACAAAAACTTTTCTTGATGTAAAAGTATAATGATTTAATGTGAAATGCTTCGAAAGTATGTCGTGTGGTTCCTATCCTCCAACCCCCCTTTGTGGGTGGGGGATCCTTTACTGTAGAAAAGGGTTCGCCAGGCACAATGATGCTTCGAACAACCGGATGCTTCGAATTACACTTATAATTTGTACTTTGGTATTACTACCTCGCGACTCCCTCTTTCTTTTTTTTGCACGGATCTTTGACAAAGCCGGAGCATGAAATCCATAGTTTGGCCACCTTCGGCTCTTGTACAGATAGTTCGCACCCGAGGGCCAAAAAATCTGTTTGCTTTCAAAGTCCTTAGACTCTTCTACGGATCCTAACAAGGCGGAGCCTGGAATCCGTAGGGTGGCCACCTTCGGCTCTTTTACAGATACTTCGTACCCGGAGGCCAAAAGTCTATTTTTTTAAAGTCCTTAGACTCTTCTACGGATCCTAACAAGCCGGAGCCTGGAATCCGTAGGGTGGCCACCTTCGGCTCTTTTACAGATACTTCGTACCCGGAGGCCGAAAGTCTATTTTTTTAAAGTCCTTAGACTCTTCTACGAATCCTAACAAGCCGGAGCCTGGAATCCGTAGGGTGGCCACCTTCGGCTCTTTTACAGATACTTCGTACCCGGAGGCCGAAAGTCTGTTTTTTTAAAGTCCTTAGACTCTTCTACGGATCCTAACAAGCCGGAGCCTGGAATCCGTAGGGTGGTAGCGGAGCCCTTGAACCAATGGTTCGCAGGTAGCTGCCTGGGTCTTAAGAAAATTTCTTGACTCTGCAAGCATCTTCGTCCTCCCGATGTGTCCATCAGGAGTAAGGGATGTTCGAAGAGCAAACAAAATCCAACCCTTCTCTTTATTTTATAGAAAGGAAAACTTTACAAGCGATTACAAGGAGCCCCTAAGCGAAATAACGCTTAAGGTGCTCCGCATGCCATGCATGCTTCAACTCTTCCCCTTCTAGATTAGCTAATTTAAACGATCAGGGGCGCCCTGAGCGTAAGATAACATATGGTCCTTCCCATTTGTTTCCTAGCTTCCTCGGAGCTATTACACTTCGCAACACTAGATGACCAGGTTTTAGCTCATTTAGCTTTATCTTCGGGTCATACCATGTCTTTGTGTGGTCCTGGTACTTAGTCAGATTGGCGACAGCTCGAAGCCTTGTTTCTTCTGACAAATCCAGCGAAGTGCTCCTGTCACCTTCGTCTCTAGGTTGAACTACGTGAAGGGATCCACCTCTGAGCTCCGTCGGAGTCATGGCCTCATCTCCGAATAGTAATCTAAATGGGGTGAAACCTGTGGACCTGGTTTGAGTGGTTCGAATGGAGAACAAGATTTTAGGGAGCTCTTCGACCCACAGCCCCTTGGCCAAGCCAACGATTCGGCGATTCAGCCCGGAGAGGATGTTCTCATTGGCTCGCTCAACGGCTCCGTTGGATTGTGGATGGCGCACTGCAGCGAAGCACAACTTAATGCCCAGATCTTCACAAAATGCTTGGAAGGTGTCAGCTTCGAACTGGGTTCCATTATCCACCGTCAACTCCCTTGGCACTCCGAACCTGCATATAATGTTCTGCCAGAAAATTTTTTGCACATTCCTCGAGGTGATAGCTGTCAATGGCTCCGCTTCAACCCACTTTGAGAAATACTCGATTGCTACTACTACAAACTTCAAACCGCCTTTTGCCATTGGGAAAGGTCCTATGAGGTCCATGCCCCATCTAGCCATTGGCCACACTGGGGCAATAACTTGAAGCTAGGTTGGCGGGCGATGGCTTCGTCTGCCCATCCATTGGCAGCCTTGGCATGTTCGAACCAGTTCCTCCGCATCTCTTACTATAGTTGGCCAATAAAACCCTTGCCGAAGCGTCTTGCCAGCTAGTGCACGAGGGGCTAAATGACCTCCGCACAAGCCTTCGTGGATGTCTTGAAGTATGTCTTGACCTTCGGGCTGGGACTTCGGGTGGCGCTTGGCCCAAGAATCCTCGGGAGCTCCATCCGCCTTCCAAGAAGAAAATCGCCCAAAGCTTCCTCATCGGTCAATCCGTGAGCACCGCCGAGTCCATTGAAGAGGCCGTGGATGGGAAACTGGGCGCCAGATTGAGGACTCGGGTCCCTGGACCGGAATCAACTCCAAGGCCACGAAGCGGGGAGGTGGTGGTCTTTGAAGCGTTTTTCGAAGCAGGCTTGGGGCTTCCAGTCGTGGACTTCTTGGCGGAGGTACTAGACCTGTTCCACATAACCTTACCTCAACTGTCTCCCAACGCCACCGCACGCCTAGCCGTCTTCGAATGGGCGCTCCGGGCGGAGGGATGCGAGGGGCACTCCGAAATCTTCGCCGCGACCCACGAGGCCATATGCCAGCCGAAGCCACAGGACGGGCCCGGGGATTCTAAGGTGACCGTAGCTTTCGGCAGCGTCAATTTCCAACTGCGGAGGGAGCATGCCCTTCATTTTCCTGCAAAGGCCATTAATGACAGATGGTACACCAATTGGATACTTCGGTGGTTTTACGTCAAAGTCGGAGAGGACTCCCCCCTCGCAGGTCCTCTCCAGGAGATTTGGTTCCGGAAGGAGGCGGAGATCTCCCCGAATCCTAGCCTGCTCTCGACGAGGCTATGGCTGCTCACTTCGGTGGCTCGCCGCATGAGTATGCGCGATCTGGCCGAAGAGTTTATCGCCCTTCGGATCCCTCCCCTCGGAGCTAACTGGCCGATCGTGTTTCAAGTTGGCGTAAAAGATTACGCTAACAGGTTTCTGTAGAAAAGAAACTAACAAACGAAGTGTTTGCGAAGCAAACTGTTCTAAGCCTCCGAAAGGATAATAGCTTAGAATAGTTCGAAAGTGTGTATTGAATCACTTGTAATCGGTCCTCATTACAGGATGAAATGGGGGGTATTTATAGGCCTAAACATTAAGGAAAAGACCTATTTACCCTTCTATTACAACCGACATTAAGGAAACTATTCGGTTTCCTTAATAGGGCTAAAATAGTAAAAGACTAATCTAATAGGATAGAAGATAAGTCTTCCATCTTAGCTGGCAGAAAAGATCCTGAAGGGCTTTGGTTCGAAGACATACTTCGAACCAGTGCCTGTCTTTGGGCTTCGAACCAGGTTCCGAGCATCTTCGAAGAAGGTCTTCGGACAATCTTCGAACTAGTTGGTTGTCTTCGTACTGCTTTGGCAATAACCCCGAAGATGAGATATTTTCCCCCAACAGTAGCCCCTCGAATACGCTTCTCCGTTCGACCTGTAACGTTAGGAGAGCAGTATACGGAAAGAAAAGATAACCAATCATAGGGGTTATTGATTTTCGTTTTATCTTCAAAATGCATGAAGATATGAGCTTCGAATCAGTCATAAGGTAATTACTATTCGAACTACCTTAGAACTGACTCAGGAAGTTCGAAAGTCTTTTTAGACTTAGAAAAAATAGCCGTTAGTTTCTGTTTCTAACGGAAGTTATATGAGGCGTTATTTTCGGAGGAGAATAACAGGCGGGAATGCGAAAGGGCAGAACCCAAACGGTAACAAACGGAAAGATTAGGCTATAAATAAAGAGCCCCAAAACTTACCCGATTACCTTTTCACCGCTTCTTCTCAGTCAAAAGCTTTTTTGAGCCCTTTGAGTTCTTGAGCCCTAGCCTTCGAGTTCTTGAGCCCTAGTCTCCATTCCCTCAGATCAATCCGGCAATCACGATGGTGAAGACCAAGGGATCTGCGCCTCCTTCGGCCTTGGCTCGGCAGCAGGCAGCCGCAGCAGCAGCGGCGGCGACATTGGCGACGACATCCTCGATGCAGGCGACAATATCCATGGTGGCAGGGGGGAGAAATCCCCAAATCCCCGGCAACCAAGGTCTGTGCCCACCCTCAACTAAGTACTTGGATCAATCTTTTGAGTTGGGGCCGTCTACCTGCAAGAAAGAATCTTTGGCAATCACAGCGGGGGGAAAGATTAGTGATGGGGTTATGATTCGGAAGCCGGGCAAAGAATCGATTCCATCACCGAGACCCGGAGAAGTTGTAGTGTTCGAAGCTTTTTTCGAAGCGGGCTTGGGCCTCCCGGCTGTGGATTTCTTGGCCGAAGTACTTGACTTGTTTCATGTAACCCTCCCCCAGCTGTCTCCGAATGCTGTAGCCAGATTAGCTATCTTCGAGTGGGCACTGAGAGCCGAAGGTTGTGAGGGGAGGGCTGAAATCTTCGCTGCGCTTCATAGAGCAACTTGTCAGCCAAAGACCTTCGTAGGCTCCGGAGGTGAGAAAGTGGTGGTTTCCTTCGGAAGCATCAATTTTAGGCTTCGCGATGAATATGCGCTGCAATTCCCTGCTAAGGCCATCAATGCTAGATGGTACGCCGATTGGGTTCTGAGGTGGTTTTATGCCGAAGTTGGAGTGAGGAGTCCTCTGGCCGGTCCCCTCAAAGAAATCCAGTTCCGGAAGGAAGCCTTAGTGCAACCTGACGAAGGCCAACTCGAAGCTCGCCTCAACTTACTTCAGAAAATCAGCAGAAGGTTGAGTATGCGGGACTTAGCCGAAGAGTTCCTCGGACTGCAAATTCCTCCGTTGATGGCCAACTGGC
>JAAALK010000283.1:116948703-117280515 GCA_019279435.1 Zizania palustris
GCTCTTGTACAGATAGTTCGCACCCGAGGGCCAGAAAATCTGTTTGCTTTCAAAGTCCTTAGACTCTTCTACGGATCCTAACAAGGCGGAGCCTAGAATCCGTAGGGTGGCCACCTTCGGCTCTTTTACAGATACTTCGTACCCGGAGGCCAAAAGTCTATTTTTTTAAAGTCCTTAGACTCTTCTACGGATCCTAACAAGCCGGAGCCTGGAATCCGTAGGGTGGCCACCTTCGGCTCTTTTACAGATACTTCGTGCCCGGAGGCCGAAAGTCTATTTTTTAAAGTCCTTAGACTCTTCTACGGATCCTAACAAGCCGGAGCCTGGAATCCGTAGGGTGGCCACCTTCGGCTCTTTTACAGATACTTCGTACCCGGAGGCCGAAAGTCTGTTTTTTTAAAGTCCTTAGACTCTTCTACGGATCCTAACAAGCCGGAGCCTGGAATCCGTAGGGTGGTAGCGGAGCTCTTGAACCAATGGTTCGCAGGTAGCTGCCTGGGTCTTAAGAAAATTTCTTGACTCTGCAAGCATCTCCGTCCTCCCGATGTGTCCATCAGGAGTAAGGGATGTTCGAAGAGCAAACAAAATCCAACCCTTCTCTTTATTTTATAGAAAGGAAAACTTTACAAGCGATTACAAGGAGCCCCTAAGCGAAATAACGCTTAAGGTGCTCCGCATGCCATGCATGCTTCAACTCTTCCCCTTCTAGATTAGCTAATTTAAACGATCAGGGGCGCCCTGAGCGTAAGATAACATATGGTCCTTCCCATTTGTTTCCTAGCTTCCTCGGAGCTATTACACTTCGCAACACTAGATGACCAGGTTTTAGCTCATTTAGCTTATCTTCGGGTCATACCATGTCTTTGTGTGGTCCTGGTACTTAGTCAGATTGGCGACAGCTCGAAGCCTTGTTTCTTCTGACAAATCCAGCGAAGTGCTCCTGTCACCTTCGTCTCTAGGTTGAACTACGTGAAGGGATCCACCTCTGAGCTCCGTCGGAGTCATGGCCTCATCTCCGAATAGTAATCTAAATGGGGTGAAACCTGTGGACCTGGTTTGAGTGGTTCGAATGGAGCACAAGATTTTAGGGAGCTCTTCGACCCACAGCCCCTTGGCCAAGCCAACGATTCGGCGATTCAGCCCGGAGAGGATGTTCTCGTTGGCTCGCTCAACGGCTCCGTTGGATTGTGGATGGCGCACTGCAGCGAAGCACAACTTAATGCCCAGATCTTCACAAAATGCTTGGAAGGTGTCAGCTTCGAACTGGGTTCCATTATCCACCGTCAACTCCCTTGGCACTCCGAACCTGCATATAATGTTATGCTAGAAAATTTTTTGCACATTCCTCGAGGTGATAGCTGTCAATGGCTCCGCTTCAACCCACTTTGAGAAATACTCGATTGCTACTACTACAAACTTCAAACCGCCTTTTGCCATTGGGAAAGGTCCTATGAGGTCCATGCCCCATCTAGCCATTGGCCACACTGGGGCAATAACTTGAAGCTAGGTTGGCGGGCGATGGCTTCGTCTGCCCATCCATTGGCAGCCTTGGCATGTTCGAACCAGTTCCTCCGCATCTCTTACTATAGTTGGCCAATAAAACCCTTGCCGAAGCGTCTTGCCAGCTAGTGCACGAGGGGCTAAATGACCTCCGCACAAGCCTTCGTGGATGTCTCGAAGTATGTCTTGACCTTCGGGCTGGGAGATGCATCGAAGTAGAGGTGAACACACTCCAGCTTTGTATAAAACTCCGTCGATAAGCTTGTAATTTCGAGCTCTTGCTTGCAACCTTCGGGCTTCTGGACCTTCGAGAGGGTCTATGCTACTTTGCAACATGTTCATAATCGGAGCCCGCCAATCGGTAATCGGAATGCACAGTACTTCCGAAGAGGGTAACTGAACAGCTGCTGGCTGCGCTAGTTCTTCGTAGAAAGCACCCTCCGGAAGGTCCACCGCCCCTGCTGTAGCCTTTGCAAGAATATCCGCAAGTTGATTCTCTGCACGAGGGATACTCCGAACTATAAATCCTTTGAATGCTGCTTCGGCCTTGTGGATTTCTTCAAGGTATCGTGCTAGATGTGGATTCTTTGCTTGAAAGCTTTTATCAACATGCCCTGCGACGACTTGGGAATCTGTCTTAATCACTATCCTTGCGGCTCCGAGCGCTTTAGCCTTTCGGAGGCCTAGCAGGATTCCTTCGTACTCGGCGATGTTATTAGTGGTTCTGAAGTTGAGCCTCGCAGAATACATGGCCTTCTGCCCTGATGGTGATATGATGACGGCCCCTGCTCCGGCACCGGATGCTTGATAAGCTCCGTCAGAAAATATTGTCCATAAACCTTCGGAGGGTTCTTCCGGGGCCCAAATAGCAGATGGAGTCAACTCTGCTACGAAATCGGCTATGATTTGGGATTTAACAGATGTTCTTGCCGTGAAGGAGATTCCGAAGGGTGCTAGCTTGACCGCCCATTTTCTAATCCTGCCCGCAGAATCTTTGTTTCGGAGCATATCTCCAAGAGGATACGATGTAGGGACAATCAGGTTGTGTGCCAAGAAATAATGCCTTAGCTTTCGCGAGGCCATTACTAGGGCATAAGCAAACTTCTCGAGCTCGGAGTATCTGACTTTAGCTCCGGACAATGCCTCCGACACAAAATAAACTAGGTTCTGCACCAGCTTTCCTTTAAGCTCGACTTCTCGGACCAATACTGCACTTACTGCTGAACCTGTTGCTGCAAGATATAGGAGCAGTGTTTCTTCTGGAAGGGGAACGGTCAAAGTTGATAATCTTCCGAGGTATGCTTTTATATCATCGAAGCTCTACTGACACTCCGGTGTCCAACTAAAGCTTTCGGACCCCTTTAATGCTTTGAAAATTAGGAGGCTCCGCTCTGCTGACCTAGCCAGGAACCTGCTAAGTGCTGCGAGCCTTCCTGCTAGCTTCTGCACTTGCTTCAAATTCTCTGGTGGAGCCATCCTTTGTAGTGCGCTTATCTGTGTTGGGCTAGCTTCGATTCCCCTGCTCGAAATTAAGTACCCTAGCAGCTTTCCTGCTTGTGCCCCGAATATATATTTTTTCGGGTTGAGGCGTACTCCACATGCTCGGAGGCTCTCAAATGTTTCAGCTAGGTCTAGGCTATGCTGGTGCTTTCGAGCACTTTTTATTACAATATCATCCATATAGGCCTCGACATTCCGGCCTATCTGATGACCTAGAGCCTTAGCTATTAAACGTGAAAAGGTGGCTCCGACATTCCGCAAACCAAAAGGCATTCTTACATAACAGAATACTCCGGAAGGAGTTATAAAGCTTGTCTTGGCTTCGTCTTCGCGTTTCAGCCATACTTGATGATACCCGGAATAAGCGTCGAGGAAACTTAGCAATTCGGAGCCGGCTGTGGAATCCACCAGCTGATCTATTCGGGGCATCGGGTAGGGGTCTCGTGGGCATGCTTTATTTAATGAAGTAAAGTCAATACACATGCGCCATTTGTTCGAGTCCTTCTTCCTTACAAAAACAGGGTTAGCCAACCACTCGGTATGGGCTACTTCCCTGATGATGCCATCTTTTAATAATTTTTCTACTTCGGCTTTGGCGAGGCTTGCTCTTTATGCTGACAGCTTGTGGAGCCCTTGGCGTACTGGCCTGGCCTTCGGGTTGACGAGCAGACTATGCTCGATGATGCTTCGATCGACCCCGGTGATGTCTTCGTCAGTCCAAGCAAAGATGTCCAGATTTTTCCTGACGACTTCTTCTAACGAGACAGCTATCTCCGGGGATAGCCCTTTGCCGAACTGTACTGGATACTATTTGCCATCTTTCGAAATTATTCTTGTCTCAACATCACCCTCCGGGCTTGGCTTGAGAGAGGGCTCCTTCGAAGGGTTCGAGGCCTCCGGCACTTCTTCGATGCTTTTCGCCACGTTGTGCACTTGCCGGGGATCCAACGGCTGCCCATGGCCATACTCCATCCTCCGGGCTACAGCTTGGTCTCCTGAAATGGTAAGCACTCCACCTTGCGTGGGCATTTTGAGACAAAGGTAATTATGATGCGCTATAGCCCCGAACTGGTTCAGCATCCCTCGGCCGAAGATTGCGTTGTAAGCATATGGGGCGTCGACCACGTCGAAGATCACCTTTTCTACCCTAGCCGAAGGTCCCTCTCCGAAGGCAACCTCGAGGCCTATCTGGCCGAGGGCATCGAGAGGCGGTCCTGAGAACCCTTGAAGTGGTCGGGCTGCTGGAAGTAGATGCTTCCGGGGTATGCACATATGGTCGAAGGTGTGGACAAAGAGTATGTCTGCGGAGCTCCCACCATCTACTAGGATCCTTCGGACCTCCACTCCTGCTATATCGGCAGAAATGACCAAGGGGTCAGCATGGGGGAACTTCACCCCCGCGGCATTGCTGGCAGTAAATGAGATGGGCACGTGGGACCACTCTGGCATTGCTTCAGCGGAACTCGAGGTCCCAATGTGCCCGACCTCGCGGACGTACTCGTGCCGCTGCCTCTTGGACATGCTCCCGAGGGTCCCCCCTCCAGAGATGGGCAGGACCACTCGCTTGCCGCGGTCTTGCGAGTCTTCCTGCTTTGGTGGTGGCATAATATTGGCCACCGGTAGCCGCATGGGGGCTTCAAGGGCACCGGCTCGGGCCACAGTTTGCACAGGCTCCGACCGTGTCGATGATGGGGCTCGATCCGAAGCACCCCACCCGGTACTTCACTCAAGGTAGTCGCCCCGAAGGGCCAACACTGCCTTGCAATCCTTCGTGTCATGGCTCCTATTGTCGCCATGCACGCAATAGAAAAAACTCTGACGCCTGCCAGGCACCCTTTCTTGAGGTTTCGGCGGCTCGGCCTTGAAATTCTTTGCCTGCTAGAAATTGACAGGTGCCTTCGGAGCAGAAGGTGCAATGTTTAGCACCTCCGAATTAAAATGCTTTTTTCCCCGCTTGTGCTCGTTGAAGCGGTTGTCTTGAGGAGGCCATAGGGGAGCGGAGGCTTCGGGCTCCATCTTGACTTCTCGGAGGGTGGGCGATGGCGCTTCAGCTCACCGAAGACAGCCTTCCTCCGCCTTGGCGTACTGTTCGAAGTATGCCATCAGCTGCGCCACAGACGTCACCGGCTTCCGATGGAGTTTGCTGAGGAGGTCGGGGTTTAGCACCCCTTCGCGGGCGGCGTCGACTACCGAAGAGGTAGACAGGCCCTTAATCTGCGATTTGGTGTGGGCGAAGCGCGTGAAGTACTCCCGGAGTGTTTCTCCCACCCACTGTTTCACCTGGAACAAACTTCCTGTGGACATCGGGGCCACGAAGGTGTCTTGGAAGTTGCTCACAAATTTCTTCTTCAGCTGCTCCCAAGAGCTGATCGACCCTGGCTTCAGGGACTAGAACCATCGGAGCGCCACGCCTTTGAGAGCGAGGGGGAAGCATTTTGCCATAGTGCTTCGCACCCCCCCCCCCCGCTTGCTTCTATTGCCAGGGCATATGAGCGGGCAAACTCTCCGGGGTCCGACCCCCCGAAGTACTTGTGCAACTTCGAGGCCTTGAATCTGGGGTCGAAAGGCACCCTTTGCAAGTCTGAATGCAACGAAGACTCATCATCGAAAGATGCATTCTCAGCCTCCTCCGTGACTTGAGTAGCTTCTGGTAGATTGCGAGCCCCACCGTCTTGAGGCCCTTCTAGAGTTTCGGTGGAGGCTTGAGTGCGGAGGCGATCGGCAGCCTCTTGCCTCCACCTGGCTACTTCCTCCTGAAGCCTTGCTAGTTGAGTAGCCTCGGTTCTAGGAAGGTCTTCATCTTCGTCGGAGGGCACCTCCGGGTCTCGGGAGCTGACGTAATCAGTCTGAAGCACCGTAGGAGGAGCTCGAGGACCCCTGGGTACTCGATGCCCAGCGGCCTCGGTGGGAATCGCCGGAGCAGTTGAGGGTCCGGCTCCTGCGGTTCGAGGGGACCTTTGGAGAGGACCCGAAGTTTGACTCCGCTTCGGAGGCATAGCTAGCCACGAAGAGGTCTTGGAGACGGAGGACTTCAAACGACTCGGGAAGTCGAGTGAAGGCCTTCGGGCTGCACTAAGAAGCCCTTAATTGAAGGGTGCGTGGAATCCTGAGACTCCGAGGCTCCCTCCGTAAGTGGTCTTTGAAGTGCAGTCAGCAGCAGAGAACAAGCTTCTAGAACTAGTTCCCCACAGACGGCGCCAACTGTTGGCGCAAAAGTTACACCAACAGGTTCTCTGAGATCAAGAACAAACAAACAAAGAGTTTGTGCTGTAGGACTGCCTCGAACCTCCGAGTTGGATAATAGCTCGAGTAGTCCAAATGTGTGTATTGAATAACTTGTTCTGGGGCCTCCTCTTTACAGGGTATAGAGGGGGGTATTTATAGGTAAAAATGTATAAGGAAAAGACCTAATTACCCCTAGATTACAACCGACATAGTGGAAACTATTCGGTGCCAGGAACAAGGTTATAAAAGGTAAAACACTACAAGGCAGATGGATAAGCCAAACATCTCATCAATCTTGTCCTTCAGCTTCGGGGCCTTTATCTCTCATTCGGAGGGTTCATCGAGGCTTCGCATCGCTGCACCCTTCGGCGAAACGCCTCTACCTTCGAACGACGGCTCACCAGCTTCGGAGCCCTTCTTAGCCTTTGAAATATTAATCTTTAAGTCCTGAAAATGGAGTAATTTTCCCCAACATATATATATAAGGAAACTGTTATTTATAAATTAATTTTTATGAATCAATTCTACTTAAAACAGTTGAGTTTTCTTGATATGCTCTCAGCCGTCAATTCTGGCCAACACACAAAAACTCCCGCAGGAAACCCAGTTAATAGCCTTTTTCACCCCACAGGCCACCGCCGTCCAACCACCGCATGCACCTCGCCTTGCCTAGTCATCGTACGGGTCGCATCCGCTATATATCTACTGGTTCGCTCGTTGTGCCCACACTCCTGGATAGGGATGGATTCGGATCGGATACGGATGGAAACGAATCTGGTTAGCACACTATTTACCACATTTTAATTCGAATACGAGTATGGATTCGGATGTTCTTGAATACGAATACAAAACGGATGTTTCAAATACGAATATGTATTCGGATGTTTACTCGGTTTAACTCTAAATGTTCGTTGTTTCACAAATTTTACAAAAGTCCAAAGGGTTCAATATACCAAATTAGAATAATAATTAATAAGAAACAATGATACACAATAAACCATGCACAAACTAAATTTTTAAACAATACTAGCTAAAATTCATCATACACAACAACCAAGAAGAACTACATTCTTGAACTGATATTCATCATACATTTCAACCAACAAAAACACAAAAATTGAGTCCAAACGCGCCAATGCAGAAAAAATAGGCGGCAATTTGGAAAGAATTGGCTGAATTTTATTATTTTTAAAAATTAAACATTTTTAAAAATTTATTAACATCCTATATGATAAATTTCTTGAAACATTTTAAAAATTTTATCATGGTATCTACGTATAATATTATAACACCGTGACATGTATCGTAGTTTTCAGACGTTATTTGATTTTTTTATAATTAAAAAACTTTTAAGCTCCACATTACCGATGAAGTGTCGTAAACTTTTTTTAACATTTCTTTAAATTTAGTGGATAAGAACTAAAAATAGACACAAATAGTGAATGTAATTTTTTTTTATAAATTTTAGTGCATTATTTTAGGTACTTGCAGTTCAAATTTCACATATTCCAATTTAAATATTAGAAACACAATTAATGACTTAAAAATAGAAAATGGATCTATAAAATACAAAAAAATAAATGGTATGAGATATGTTGTATTTTGATTATATAAAAAATCAAGTTCAAATAAATATTTAACCATCAATTTACTTTAAACCGTAGCCTATTCCTTCTCAATACTCTATTTCCTCTCAAGAGAATCTCGGATTTCTTAACATTCTATATTATAAATTTCTCGAAATATTTTTAAAATTTTATCATGGTATATACGTATAATATTATAATACCGTGATAAGTCTCGTATTTTCAGACTTTATTTGATTTTTTTATAATTAAAAAACCCTTAAGCTCCACGTTACCGATGAAGTGTCGTAACATAAATTTTTTAACATTTCTTTAAATTTAGTGGATAAGAACTAAAAATGGACACAAAATAGTGAATGTGATTTTTTTTATAAATTTTAGTGCATTATTTTAGGCACTTGCAGTTCAAATTTTACATATTCCAATTTAAATACTAGAAACACAATTAATGAGTTAAAAATATAAAATGGATCTAGAAAAATACAAAACAATTATATGGTATGAGATATGTTGTATTTTTATTATATAAAAAAATTTAAGTTCAAACAAATATTTAACCATTAATTTACTTTAAACCATAGCATATTCATTCTCAAAACTTTATTTCCTCTCAAGAGAATCTCAGATTTCTTAACATTCTATATGATAAATTTCTCGAAACATTTTAAAAATTTTATAATTGTATATACGTATAATATTATAACATCGTGATAAGTCTCGTATTTTTCAGACTTTATTTGATTTTTTATAATTAAAAAACACTTAAGCTCCACGTTACCGATGAAGTGTCGCAGCATAATTTTTTAAACATTTCTTTAAATTTAGTGGATAAGAACTAAAAATGGACAAAAAATAGTGAATGTGATTTTTCTATAAATTTTAGTGCATTATTTTAGGTACTTGCAGTTCAAATTTCACATATTCCAATTTAAATACTAGAAACACAATTAATGAGTTAAAAATATCAAATGGATCTATAAAAATACAAAACAATTATATGGTATGAGATATGTTGTATTTTGATTATATAAAAAAATTCAAGTTCAAACAAATATTTAACCATCAATTTACTTTAAACCATAGCCTATTCATTCTCAAAACTTTATTTACTCTCAAGAGAATCTCATATTTCTTAACATTTTATATGATAAATTTCTCGAAATATTTTCAAAATTTTATAATGGTATATACGTATAATATCATAACACCGTCATAAGTCTCGTATTTTTCAAACTTTATTTGATTATTTTATAATTAAAAAAACCCTTAAGCTCCACGTTACCGATGAAGTGTCGTAACATAATTTTTTAAAAATTTCTTTAAATTTAGTGGATAAGAACTAAAAATGGACACAAAATAGTGAATGTGATTTTTATATAAATTTTAGTGCATTATTTTAGGTACTTGCAGTTCAAATTTCACATATTTCAATTTAAATACTAGAAACACAATTAATGAGTTAAAAATAGCAAATGGATCTATAAAAATACAAAACATTTATATGGTATGAAATATGTTGTATTTTGATTATATAAAAAAATTCAAGTTCAAACAAATATTTAACCATCAATTTGCTTTAAACCATAGCCTATTCATTCTCAAAACTTTATTTCCTCTCAAGAGAATCTCATATTTCTTAACATTCTATATGATAAATTTTTAGAAACATTTTCAAAATTTTATAATGGTATATACGTATAATATCATAACACTGTGATAAGTCTCGTATTTTTCAGACTTTATTTGATTTTTTTATAATTAAAAAACCCTTAAGCTCCACGTTACCGATGAAGTGTCGTAACATAAATTTTTTAAAATTTCTTTAAATTTAGTGGATAAGAAATAAAAATGGACACAAAATAGTGAATGCGATTTTTATATAAATTTTAGTGCATTATTTTAGGTACTTGCAGTTCAAATTTCACATATTTCAATTTAAATACTAGAAACACAATTAATGAGTTAAAAATAGCAAATGGATCTATAAAAATACAAAACATTTATATGGTATGAAATATGTTGTATTTTGATTATATAAAAAAATTCAAGTTCAAACAAATATTTAACCATCAATTTGCTTTAAACCATAGCATATTCATTCTCAAAATTTTATTTCCTCTCAAGAGAATCTCACATTTCTTAACATTCTATATGATAAATTTCTAGAAATATTTTTAAAATTTTATCATTGTATATGTATAATATTATAACACCGTAATAAGTCTAGTATTTTTAGACTTTATTTGATTGTTTTATAATTAAAAAACCCTTAAACTCCACGTTACCGATGAAGTGTCGTAACATAAATTTTTAACATTTCTTTAAATTTAGTGGATAAAAACTAAAAATGGACACAAAATATTGAATGTGATTTTTCGATAAATTTTAGTGCATTATTTTAGATACTTGCAGTTCAAATTTCACATATTCCAATTTAAGTACTAGAAACACAATTAATGAGTTAAAAATAGCAAATGGATCTAGAAAAATACAAAACATTTCTATGGTATGAGATATGTTGTATTTTTATTATATAAAAAAATTCAAGTTCAAACAAATATTTAACCATCAATTTATTTTAAACCATAACTTATTAATATTCAATAACTTAAGTATTCCATAATTATATAAATAATAAATAAACCATTAATATAGTGATAATATATTATCTTGAGTCTAAGTTTAATCTGTGTGAAATCCTAAAACGAATACGGATGTATCCATTTTTATTTCCACATTCAGCAGAATTCGGATATCCGTTTCTATATCCATATTTGTAAAATGAATTCGAATATTTTTGAATATCATACATATTTAATTCGGATACGAATACAAATATTCATATTACAATAATTCGAATAATCCGCTGCGCTCGACCCGCGCAAGCCACCTTGCCGCCTCTTGGTCACGGCGCCATGCGCGCTGCTTGGCTGTCGCCCCACCCACAGCTCCGCCTACCCGTCTAGGGCATCCTCCTCTCTGCGTGCTAGGAGCCTATAAAACTTCTTAAACTAAAAATCAAACTGAATTTATTCGGTTTTTAGATTAAGTTTTACTCAACTTAGCATGGTGTTTAGTTCCTGATTTCTAAAAGCCATTTTTTTTAAAAAAAAACTGAGTGCCCACCACTACATAGTGGGCATGAGAAACCGATTAAAGAATTTTTTTCATGCAAGGAAATGTACCCTACCTCATTTCTCATAAGTCATGATTTTTCTATTTACATGTACCGGGATGGTGGGCTCCCAAACCAACCTTTATGGAAAATTCTTGCATTCTAAAATAGGATTAAATATGTGGGCCGCAATAATTGTAGAGCTATTATATCTCATATATTAGTAGAATCAACCTTGATATATAAAAAGATTGTAACGTTCCGATGGCTAGCCATGACATTCGCTCTATTGTCCAAACAAATACCTGTGATTGAAGAAAAGGACCTAGATTTTTTTTTGTCACATATACATCATCCTAAATAAGGCATGACCATGCAAACCATGCATGCATGCAACTATTTATGTTAGCCATTTGTTTCAACGTCAACTTTCTCAATGACCCCATTGCCATGAATGAATGACTCACGTGACGAGGAAATGATGATAGTTTCCTCTGTTTCTAACGATTATGTGAACATATTTAATAAAATGGTAAAATGGACGTATGACTACGGTCGATATATTGTAAAAAAAGTAAAAAAATAAATAAATAAACATTTTAGCAATTAGTAAAAAATATTTCATCTTGGTCAAAAATATCTTAAACAGGTATTTTTTAGTGTTGCATATAATGGTTTCTTAGTGTTGCAATTATTATTTTTAAATATTGCATCTATTTAAAATATTTTTTATTAAATAATAATTTTTTCACTAAGTGTTAAATACCCTCCGATTTTTTACAACTTTTTAGAACATCCTAAATAAAACATTTTCATAATAAAATACATAATTCGACAACATAACCCTTCTATATCTCTCATTTAAAAATATATCAATTTTTTATCATTACGTATAACTATTACGTGTCATCGGCACACCGGTTTAAAATGAAAATCATCTCATGTTCCGCGTCAGGATTTGACCAACATTTCCGGTCGATTTTTTAATAATATTATTTAAAAAAATTAAATTTGTATACTCGTTTCAAAAAATTACAAAAGTAGTATACGGTCGGCACTTGAAGTGCTGATTGGTGCCACATCAGTTCGAGTCGGCACTTCAAGTATCGATTGGATGCTGCCCCCTATCAGATTCTGCCATGTCAACTCCAGTCGGCATTTGAAGTGGCACAGTCGGCACTTTAAATGCCGATCGCATGCTACTTTTGTAAATGTTTCAAACGGACATATAGATTTAATTTCTTTTAAAAAAATATTTTTAAAAAAAACTCTCCAGTTTTCCATCCTACATTTAGCTACATTCCTCGTCCCAGCCGTTTGATTCATATATAAATAACGACGCGCACCTAAACCAAAGTGTCGACTGGTGCTGACATGGCACAGTCACACTTCAAAGTGCCGACCGCATGCTATTTTTGCAAATTTTTCAAACGGACATACAGATTTTTTTTTAAAAAAATATTTATTTTTGAAAAAATCCTTCAATTTTCCATCCTTCGTATAGCTCCGATGAAGGACACGCGTCCCATTTCCCCATCCCAGCTGTTTGATTCATATATAAATAACGACGCGCACCCAAGCCCAGCCTATTTTCATCACCCGCTTCCGATCTCACCTTCCCCGTTTGCCTCCGCCCGCCCGCCCCCCCCCCCCCCCCCCCCCCCCCGGCCGACGAGACGAGGCGAAGGCGGAGCACCCGCGGCCTCCCTCCTTAAGGTTCGTGCTCGCTCTCTCCTCGCCCGAGTCCTCCCGATTCCCCGCGCTAATGGTGGACCAGTGTAGGAGGAAACCCTATATACCGCGAGTTGGCGGAAGTGGAGACGATGACGACGCCGCGGGGTGGCGGCGATGACCCGCCGCGGTCGTCGTCAGGCGCGGCGGCGCAGACATCCGCCGGTACGAACGAGCCGTTGACTCCGACGTCGATGCTCATGTCGGGGCAGCAGGGCGGGCTGAACCGGCGGGGGTCGAGGAGCGCAGCGATGGCGACGTTCTCCATGGAGGTATTCGACAACGAGGTGGTGCCGTCCACGCTGAGCAGCATCGCACCGATCCTGCGCGTCGCCGCTGAGATCGAGCCAGAGCGTCCCCGCGTCGCCTACCTCTGTACGTTCACGGTGGCAGCATTTTTTATGCCTTTTTTGGGAGATTTTTGGTGCCTTTTGAGCCTATAATTTGGTGCATTTTGGTGTGTGTTTGGAAGCTGGTACGACAAGCTAAGCAACACGTGATGATTTTATTTTCTATGGAATTTTATGAAAACCGCGAAGCCTGTGTAGTAGTGTTTGTGTACTTGAGTTGTTTTCTGCTCGAGATTGTCCATTGTTGAAATGATTACGTTGAGATTCCTCGGTCGCATTCTCCGTGTATATTCTGACTTTGCGGGGTTAGAGTTCGATTTTTTTTCAGGAATCTAATTTTGGACAAGCTTCCTCGTGAATGCATGAATTTTTCATATCAGAGAACTCTTGTTTTTATTGTATTCTCAACATTTTCCCTCGTTTTGTTTGCTATTTTGATCAAGACATGTTTGTTTGGTTTGAATCATATCATAGAGTATCTTTGTTCTATCAATTTGGAGTGGTAATTCGGATACCATACCACTGCTACTTACTATATAGAAAAAGGGATTTAATTTCTAGTTTTATCCTGGGTCTATTTTGATCTGTTCCGGTATGAACCAGGTCGGTTTTACGCGTTTGAGAAGGCGCACCGGCTGGATCAGAACTCCGTCGGCCGTGGCGTCCGGCAGTTCAAGACGGCTCTGCTCCAACGGCTGGAGAAGGTGATACACATCTCCTCCCTTCATATTTTTCGCATGATTTGTCAGGCTAACGTACGTTGGTATTTCTTTTGTTAGTTCTGTTCAGTATGGTTAAGGTTGTTTCCGTTCGGGCATGCTAGCTAAGCTTGCACCTTGCCGCTTGTTATTTTCGCTTCCCCGTGCTTTGGCCTGCATGATTCCCCAATGTTATCTTACCTTTCATCATGTACATATGAGCTCTTTTTGGTAATAAGTTTTAGACAATGCAAGTAATTAATATGCCGTAGTCAATGCATAATGTATAAAGCGCTAGCTTAATCTATTTGATAATATGTATGCAGTGCGGTTCCACGTGTCAAATGCTCATATAAAATGAATAGGGAATGCACAATTTAAGCGGTGATGGCGTTTGCCTAATGTTGGCTTGTATTTGGGGGATTATATATGCGATGTTTTATTTGAAAAGTAAGCTTGTTGGAATTTTAATTCGGTAAAAATTAGGTTGGGTGATAAGACCAACTCCAGCAGGGATTACCCATCTCTTAACCCAAATTAGGGCAAAATCATGTGAGACCCACCAATTTCGGTATTGGGCCAAAGCCCCGTTCCCAACAGTGTTTCGCTTCTGCCTCTCCATCCGGCTGGCTGCGCTGGCGGCAGTTGGTTCCCGCACTCGGGCAGAAGAAGAAGGCGGAGCGTTGGCGAGCGGCTAGCGGGGAGCGGAGTGTACGAGAGGAGCTCCGGGGAGACCGTTGGCTAGCAGAGAAGATGGGGGAGAGAGAAGCTCGTAGAAAAGGGAGACCGCAGGGAGGATGCGGTTTTTGGGAAGATGATGAGAGATCTGCTGGAGGAGAAAATAGTATCAAATCTCCTATAATTTAGGATAAAGGGTTGGATGGGATTTGCTGGAGTTGGTCTAAGACCCAACCTGTTACATACGTAAAGCAGTGCATTAATTATGTTGTTCTTTCTTTCCTTTTTAAGATGGTGTTGTTTTGTGGTCTAATTATTTTTGTAAACTGAGCATAACTTAAGATATTTGTAACCCTTTTTGTGTAATGTGATGAAATAATTTTGGGTGGTGTTTGGTTATCAACGGCAAAGTAATATTAATGGAATCAATTATAATGCTAAATGATAATAATGTATTAAATTATTAGATTTGTTTGGTTGATAAGTATAATATATTTAGGCCGTAATTATTTTCTTTTAGGCTTGTAACAATTGCTCGTATCCGATTACAATCTCGACTAAACAAATTAAACGTGGGCATCGTTCTAAAATTGGTCTAACCATCTTCTTGGAGTTTATATATTTAGTGAAAATTTGAGCTTATATTATGTTCATGATTTGAGTCGACGACAGTATTGGCCATTTGCTCATGTTCAAGGGGTCTATTTATTTCAGTTTTTACCAGCTAGAGCATCTCAAAAGCATCTCAGTAGCTAGGTTTTGAATTCTAGTTTATTTTTAAATTCTACAACTATTGATTTTTACAATTTAAGTCTAGAATTTGGACTGTTTGTTTCTACGTCAGATTTTAGGTAGTCGTCGGAAGCTGAAACAACGAGACTGAGTCAACTTCTTTTTTTCCCAAAACGATTTAAATTTACCATTCTACTTCATGCTAAGAAAATGGAGATCCTGCACTTTGCACCTGACTTTTATAGAGGCAAACTCTACACCTGGAAACGGTTTGTCGTCGGTGGAAGCAGGGAAGTCTAACTTTTTTCACATTTGTTCAGGGAAGAAAGAAAAAACAAAAATAATTGAAATTAATCAAAGGCAAAATAGGAACACGGAACAGAGAAATTGATAGCCGATCTTGAATCCAACGATCTTACCTTACAAATGCTCACTTCAAATCTGATGTAACCCACAGGATAACAGCCCCAGTCTCGCGAAACGCGTCAAGAAGAGCGACGCCCGCGAAATTGAGAGCTTCTACCAGCAGTACTACGAGAACTACGTCCGTGCCTTGGACAAAGGGGAACAAGCCGACAGGTAATTCATCAACTGTGCTATTGTGCTCTAGCCTCCACGTCCAGTATAAATCCAATCACTCGCCGTGACACCCATGCCAATGTCGCCTCCAGGGCCCAACTTGGTAAGGCTTACCAGACAGCCGGAGTCCTCTTTGAGGTTCTTTGCGCCGTCAACAAGAATGAGAAGGTCGAGGAAGTTAATCCAGAGGTTCGTCTTCAATGTCTACTCTAATTACCGCCGCTCTTTGTCAATGAAATCTATGTCTTCTCAAATGCAATGAGTTTTATCTAAATACCCGATGCACAGATTATTCGACTGCACAGGGATGTGCAAGAGAAGAAAGACATTTACGCGCCGTTCAATATCCTCCCTCTTGATGCCGCCAGTGCATCTCAGTCCATCATGCAGCTGGAGGAGGTCTCTACGATTCAGAACAATGGAATCTGTTCCTGAAAAACAATGGCACCATGTACTGGTTCAGTGAATTAACTGACGTGCTCACCCATTTGGAACTTTAACAGATCAAAGCAGCAGTTACAGCGCTGCGCAACACGCGGGGCTTGAACTGGCCTTCCGCATTCGAGCCAGAAAGGCAGAAGGGGGTTGATCTTGATTTGCTAGATTGGTTGAGAGCTATGTTTGGTTTTCAGGTATGCTAGTTTTCTACCAGAGTCAATTTCAATTTATCTATTGTATTCCTAAGTTGACACCAGGTTATCTTCTTGCGTGCAGAGGGACAGCGTGAGAAATCAAAGGGAGCATTTGATTCTCCTCCTCGCTAATGTGCACATAAGACTTGAGCCAAAGCCCGAGCCACTTAGCAAGGCACGTTCCTTTATCACATCTTTTTTAGTGAAGTTTCTTTATCACTTTTTTACTTTGCTGATTTGACTATATGGATATCAATGTGGATAATGAAGTAAGAAGCCTGGGATCAATAGGTATTCCTTATCTGGCTCTAAGTTCATTCCAGTAAACAAAAGCATCAGCCTTCGATCAAAACAATTCGTGTTTCTTTTATAATGATTTAAAGAAACTAAATTTTTCTGAATTGATTGGCACCCATAGAATCCTGTCAGTACTTCCGTTGTTATATTGACTGTACATTGATTGATGAAGCTTGCAAGGAACCATTTTTTATATTGGATCATCTGAGGTTTGAAGCAACCTATTGCAAAATTTTAGATGACTTTATTACCTTCCATCACAAACCAAAGGTTATCAATGTGAAATTCTATCGAGTTAAACTTGCTAGGTGCATGTCTCAAAAGTGGGATGATCTAAATAATGCTAAATATTATCCTTCATTACCTGTGCAGTCCTTTTGTTGTAGCCGCTTTAATTGACTGGAGTTTTCTTTCCACTCTGAACAGCTTGATGATAGGGCTGTTGATGAAGTGATGACTAAGCTATTTAACAATTACAGAAAATGGTGCAAATTTTTGTCACGAAAACATAGTTTGAGGTAAAAAATTCCCTTGCATTTGTTTTCTAAACAAAGCTGTTACTTTTCTCTCATTGTACATTGTGTTGATGATTTTGCAACCACAGAAATCCTCCAGGTGCGCAACCACAGGAAGTTCAGCAACGAAAGATTTTGTACCTCGGTCTTTATCTTCTCATCTGGGGTGAATCAGCAAACATCCGATTTATGCCGGAGTGCCTTTGCTATATATTTCACAATGTAAATTGCACTTTTTAATTATCATATTCAGTAACAAAGTTTAATATTAACATTATCATGGATGTCTTCAGATGGCATATGAGTTGCATGGGCTGCTTGCTGGAAATGTCAGTATTGTTACTGGGGAGAATATCAGGCCATCTTATGGTGGAGATGAGGAGGCTTTCTTGAAGAAAGTAGTTACACCTATCTATCGTGTCATCAAAAAGGTGTTTTAATTTTTAATCAATCAGCAATCATGTAAAATGAAAAGAATGGTTTCTTCAGTGCAAATGATTGTGGTGACTTGCAGGAGTCAGAAAAAAGCAAACACGGAAAAACACCACACTCGGCATGGTGTAATTATGATGATCTAAATGAGTACTTCTGGTCTGTTTACATATTTTGTGTACACATTGGCAATTTTTTTTTTATAATTCCTACTCTATTTTACTCAGGACATCCGATTGTTTTTCACTGGGGTGGCCAATGCGGGATGATGGTGATTTTTTCAAATCCATGCATGATTCAAGGCCTGTAACAATGGTATAATTTTACATTCATCTGCCAATATCTCTTGGGCCCCGTTTGGATCTTGGATTTGGGCCATGAATTGTGGAATTGAATAGGGTTGAATCATGCAATGCTGCTATTTGGATACCCATTTAAGCTGGAATTGAATTGGAGATCCAAACGGAGCCTTGGCAAATTCAATTGAGATTGACAAAACATTATTTATAGGCTGGAAGCTCATCACAAAAGAGTTCTACGAAAAGCACAGGGAAGATGAATTTTGTTGAGACAAGAACATTTTGGCATATATTCCGTAGTTTTGACAGGATGTGGACCTTCTACCTGTTGGCTCTACAAGTACTAACTGAAAATTTGTATATGATTTTATAATTTGACTATTGTTTGACACTCTTGAGTATTAATCTTCTGAATAAATTGAGCAGGCAATGCTGATTTTTGCTTGGAGGGATTATACACTGACTCAAATTCTTAACAAGGACCTCTTATATTCTCTATCTAGCATATTTGTTACAGCAGCATTTCTACAGTTCCTCCAAAGTATGGTTTACATCTCAGTTGCTTGCTTTTAAATACATGATACTATTCTGAAATATTTAGGCTCTAGTACATCAGGCGAGAAAACTGACTTTTTGAGTTACTGGATCTTGCTAATGTCACTTCAGGTCATTGGACTATTTGCTTCTGTATTATGTCTTTGTACTTAACTTTTTTTTTGTTTTGATCCATATGAATTTTTAGGCAGAAAACTTGCACTAGTTTTGTTCTGTTCACAATGCCAGGTGAACTTCTTTGTTGACAATAATTGCTGAAAAGCTGAAACTAGTACACTCTTCCAATGTGCACATTGCAGAGAGAGCTGCTCCTTTTCTTTTTACCAGGAAAAGGTAGGGGAGGTCCCTACACTATAGTTTCATATGTGGGGAGTTACTATATATAAGGAAAAAAAGAAGAATTGACAACCCTCACTGAGGGTAAGAATTAAATTCGAAGGACTCTACTCATGAATTGATGGAAGTACGATCCTGTTCCCTAAGTCTATGTAAATGTATAGACTCAGGTCTTCCTCAAAAGGAACTTTCCAGTTGGTCTTTTTTTTTTTCTTTTTGAAGACATTATGGAAGGATCAAAACCAACTCGCCTGGATTATATTCCTCAAAAGTAACAAAGTACTGGCTAGGCAAAACTGTAAACTCGATAAAGAGAGATTACTGAGGGGGAGGGGGAGAGTGCTGCTCTTCCAACAGTCAAATGTTCTTGTTCATGGCCTTCTTCAGTTGATACATTTTTACTGACCCAAATATCATGCCTTCTCTATACATTTCTGAAACTCTGTCAGTTCTTATCATATATAGGCAATCTTTCTATTTGGAGCAGTAACATACTCATGATCTTGAGATGCCATTGAGTTTTGGACTTTGGAGCTCGTGGTGCGAAAATGTAACTGATCTCTTCTTTAATTGATGGCAGGCATTTTAGACTTTGTTCTGAACTTCCCTGGTCATCATAGATGCAAGTTCATTGATGTCATGAGAAATATTCTGAAGGTGGTAGTTAGTGCTGCATGGGCTGTGATCCTTCCATTTTTCTATATTAGCACTGCAGCTAAAGTCAATTTACCTCTTAAGGATATGGATAAATTGTTTCAATATGTCAAAGGCGTGCCACCTCTATATCCTGGCTGTGGCAGTGTACATGATACCTAATGTCCTAAGTGCAGCACTCTTCCTGTTACCATTTTTTCGAAGGTGGATAGAAAACTCAGATTGGTACATTGTTAGACTCCTTCTTTGGTGGTCTCAGGTATTCACTACAATTTTTATTTTTGTGTTTTATTTTCTGTTCTGTTAAATGCCCGTGTTGAAATTTTTGGTATAAGAAAAGCAGACTTTTGTGAGATTGGATTTGATAACAGAATCTCATAGGTTCTTCCCTAAACAGTATTTCTGGAATTTGTGAAATCGATGAATCTGTTTAAGTGTTAAAGTATCAAGTTATCAACACCTTGTGCAGTTGTGCTATCTCTAAATCCAACAATCTGATCCCACGACATATATTATGCTTTTGTCATTTGTTTTAAAAAACATTATCTTAGCAGGTCGACAGCTCTTCAAATCTTATGAAGATTGAGAATTTTATCATCTCTAACAAAAGTTCTTCAACTGAACATTAAATCTTGCATTCACAATAACTTATATAGCTAAATAACGAATGCACCAGTCGGTGTTGTGGCACACGCCTGGGCACGACACGTGTCACCGGTGGCCAACTTGACCTACAACTGGTCGTGAGGGAGTCGATGTAGGGCGGTAAGATCGACTGTCTTCTCAGAGATGATGTTGTGGGTGGCACCCGAGTCGAGGAGGGCAAGAAGTGAGGTGCTACCCATCTACGCACACACTTGCATTGTTTCCATGGACGGACACCAGTGATGACGTGGAGGCGATTCGTGGCTCGGTGTTCGTGTGGTCGGTTGGCGTGGAGTCATCGTCGATGGCCAAGTCGAGGAGGAAGATGCACGGACAAACCCTGTGATGGCCAGGACTGTATTTCTCGTTGCAGTTGAAGCAAAACCCGAGGAAACGACGTTCTTCCACCTCTGCTTGGGACAAAGATGCGCGGGCAAACCCTATGATGGCTAGGACTGTATTTCTCGTTGCAGTTGAAGCAGAACCCGAGGCAACGACGTTCTTCCACCTCTACTTGGGACAATTGTTTTACCAGATGTTCCGCTACCGTTACTGGTGTTGTCATAAAGGTCGGTGGTGGGAACAACGCTGGGAGTGCCAAGTGGGCTAGCGGTATGGGCAGGAGGCCACGATCCTATTGTAGTACTGGTGTTGGGGTCAGGACCAGGGTGGCGACGCACTGATTGCAAAGCTCTAACTTTTGAGACAGGCTCATGGCGACGACGAGAGATTGTGGATTCTGAATTTCCACATCAAGGCTGAGTGGAGGCTGCAAACCTGCTGTAAATATCTGAATCCTCTGCTCTTCTGTGAGGGTGCCTGCACGAGGTAGTAGGGCCTAGAAGCGTTCTTGAAACTCTTCCACAGATCCCGTGCGTTTGCAAGCAGCAAGCTCTCCCAAAGGGTTAGAGCGAAGGGGCAGTCCGAAACATAAATTCAGGAGCTTTGAGAATCGTCACCACATTGGAGTGCCATCATCCTTCTCAATCAGCATGTACCAAAGTTGTGCGGCATCCAAAAGATAGTATGAAGCCATTCATACTTTCTCTTCCTCCGCGATGCGTTGTTGGCGGAAGTATGACTCCCAACGGTTGATGAACGGCAGCGAGTTGCCCTTACCATCATACTTAGGGAAATCCATCTTTTGGAACCGTGGTGGTCTATCATTGGTGAGGTCATTGATGAGCGGTTGAGAGACAGGACGAGTTCTAGTATGCGGTGGCTGGAGGCGCTGGATTGCTTGTGAATTTTCGCCAATCTTGCTAGATAGGGCTTGGACGTCGGTCCCTAGAGTTTGGATGTCGGTCCCTTGAGTTTGGATGGTGGTGGAGAGGTACCAGAGCTGGGCCATTATAGCGGCCAAGGCTGCCTGGACGTCGGCGAGATCGAACATGTTGGCGATGTGGTCGGTGGTGGTGGGGCCGTGATGATTAGCGACGGTGGTGTGGGTGGATTAATTGGCAGCAGTGGAGGCGTGGTGATCAGCAGCGGCGATGGTGTGGTGATTGGTGGGCAACGTGCTGGAAGATCTTCTAGATGTTGATACCAAGTTGTCAAGGGGCTCAAACCTTAGGGCGGGAGGACCTTGGCTGCATAACTCATAGCCGGTGCGGGGAGAATCCCCTTGCTGTACTATCTTGTAGAACGGGGGAGAATTTAGAGAACTAGGGTAGAGATTGTAGACTAATCTTTATTTATTGCTTGATTATGCTTGAAGGGCTTACATCTATATTTATAAAGCCTAAGAATTAACTAACAAGGAATCCTACTCCAAATGGAAACCTAATCTTAACTAACAAGGAAATTAATCTTTTAACTAATAAGGAATCATACTGTAACAAGAATCCTAATCTTCATCATGGGCCAGTTGGTCCTTGGATGGGCTGAGGCTACGACTGGCCCAAGTCAACCATGGCAGGCCATGACACTAGTTGTGATACCGTGTGACTAATCTTGATTAGAGTGTGAATAATCACACCATTAAGATGGATGTATATATATAGCCATGAGATGGGTCTAGATGATATATGGGTCTAGTAGCCTTAACAGGGCAAAGATGATGGCGTAGTCTAGGGATGCAGGCTGCTAGAGGGTGACATCAGTGCATAGCGGGTCGCCTAGTCTGGTGATTAAAAGTTCAATCTGTTGGGCTTCCGTCAGGGAGACGTTGCGACAGGAGAGGGCGATGAAGCATTTGTAGAAGTCATTGATGGTTCCCGTCCGCTGTAGCTTGGCCAGTTCATCGATTAGACTGTCAGTGAGGGGCGGCTCGAAGCGAGCGTTCACAAGTTGTATGAACTATGACCATGTCGGGTGGCCGCCGTTGAGCTCCATGTGGTGGAGCCACAATTGGGTGTCGTCGAGGAGGTAAAACGCCGCGAACACCACCAACTTGTGCTTCGGAGTTGAACGAATGTGGAAGTACCATTCACATCGATTCAACCATGGGAGCAGGTCATCAGTGCCGTCAAACTTTGGAAACTCCGGCTTATGGGCGGTGACAATGAAGTCGTTGTCGGGATCTTCCTCCTCGTTGCCTGTGCCATGGTGGCCACGAGCTAGTGGCTGGCCCGCTCCTGGCGCGTTCTGTGCAATCTCGTTGCGGCTGATTGCGGCGTTTAGTGCCTGTTGTTGCTGTCCGTGGTCCGTCACCACTGCTTCCAATTCCGCGACTTTTTCCTAGACCGGTCGCAGATCTTGCATCTTCTCAATGGTGCCCAGGCACTGCGGAATAGCTTTCAGCATGTCTTCGACCGCACTCCTTGAACCGACGTTGGATTGGGAACTCATCGCAGTGGAAGGGGAACTGATACAACACGATGTTCCGATCTTCACGACGTAGGATCAATCACCAAATAACTAGCTATAGAACAGCCGGATAACTTGCTACAAGCAACAATAACTAGTGCAATCTAGGAAATAAAACTCAAAGCCAACCACCGTCTTGAACCGGCAATATGAATCGAGGATTCGCCCAACCACACTCTGAAGAACCAACCAACATAGCCTACAATCAATTAAGGAAAAACCTTGAAGGGAGTAGGAGCACCAATTGGGAGCGGATGAAGCCACCACTTCTGTAATCCCACGAAGGAAATCAAAAGAGCAAAGGGGTAGAGATTTATCTCAAGTTTGTTAGCACTCGGTCAAACAAAGGGGTTCTATTTATCAATTCTCAAAAGTCTCCTCTTACTCAAGAGTACATGGATATTTATACTAGGAACAACCCTCCTAGATAGGTATGAAAGTGAAATGGAGACAACCGATAAATCATATGAAAGGTCTTCTCAGAACAGTTTTTCCCGAGTGGTTCCTGAGTGGTCCGAGTGATTCCCGAGTGGTCCGAGTGGTTCCACCTGGCTGTTGCTCTTCTGCGCAATCTTTAATGTTTTGGTTATAACTCCGTCTTGGGAAGTCCAAATGGCATGCCGTTGATTGTGTTGGAATCATGACTTGATTACCTTTCACGCCATTTGCATTATGTGGCACTAAATATTGTACATTAATGCAGTTTTAAATGGAAAGTTGAACGTCTGATAGGCTGTCAATCTTCTCATCAATCTTCACTAATCTGATTAGATCTCAATAATGGAAATTCCAAACTGGTCGGCCTTGGTGGCATTAAAAACTAGACTTGATAAGCTTTCCAAAAAGTACTCATTCACCTCAATATGTTCTAGGAATCAAAAGTTATGTGATTCGCAAGTATGGCCTTTCCTGCAATCATCGCCTTGCATGTTCTTGTACTCCTCTTGGGTGAACCTGAGTAATAACAATGTGCACGACTTAGGCGGTATATAATTCACATTAATATTAAAATGATCTTCATAAAGTAGTGTGTTCACCTCTTATTGTAGCTTCTTTGCTCGACTACGTGTGATCGAGCCATCAAAGGCTTGGGCTGGTGTCGAAGTAGGTGATACTTAAGATGGTGTTACTTGTTTTGGGGTTGTAATATGTTGGTTGCTGGCGTGGTCATATCATCCTCCCCCTCTTAAAAAGGAGTCGTCCTCAACTCTAAGGTGTCTTTGCTTATAAATGGTAATAAATCAGTAATATTGAAGGTCGTACTCACACCATAGCTTTTTAGAAGATCTATCCTGTACGCATTATCATTGATCTTTGCAAGAACACGAATTGGTCCATCTATTCGGGAAATCAATTTGGATTTGTGCTTATCAGGAAAGCGATCCTTGTGCAAATGTATCCACACCAAATCCCCTGGCTCAAATATTACTTTCTTCCTATGTTTATTCATATTTGCAGCCTTGCGTTTAGCCTTTAGTTCAATTGTTTCCTTTGTCTTCTCATGCATTTTCTTTACGTATGCAGCACGCTTGGAAGCTTCCACGTTGGTTCTCTCCCTGTTATAAGCAAACTTCACGTGTGGCAAACAATCCTCCCAACTTTTTAAGTTCTTCATCATTGTTCGGAGCAGCATTGACAATGTGTGATTCACCACTTCAGTTTGTCCGTCGGTTTGAGGATGACAAGAGCTTGATTCCAAGTTTAGCCCATAACATTTTCTAGAAATAGCTGACGAACTTGACATCACAATCAGACACAATGGTCCTGGGAATCCTATGTAATCTCACAATTTCCCTGAAAAATAAATTAGCAACATGTGAAGCATCGTCACTCTTGTTGCAAGGGATAAAATGAGCCATCTTTGAGAATCTATCAACCACAACGAATATATAATCCTTTCCTTTCTGAGTTCTAGGTAACCCCAAAATAAAATCCATGCTTGTGTTTCCCCAAGGAATGTTTGGAGTAGGTAAATGAGTGTATAAGTCATGAGGATCTAGTTTTGACTTAGCTTTGTGATAGGTGATGCATCGTTCCACAAATATGATGACGTCTCTCCTCATTTTAGGCCAATAGAAATGATCACTTAGTAATTCATAAGTTTTCTTCTACCCAAAATGACCTGTTAGTCCACTTCCATGCGATTCCTGCAACAAAAACAATCTAATAGAAGAATTCGGAACACAAAGCTTGTTAGCTCTAAATAGGAATTCATCATGTATGTGATATTTTTCCCAACCTTTTTTATCTTTACAATGATTATATGGTTCTGAAAATTTAGTATCATTACTATACAAACCCTTCAAACTCTCAAGACCCAATACCTTGACCTTGAGTTGATTCAACAACACGCTCTTTCGAGACAAGCATCGACAACCACATTGTCCTTACCTTTCTTGTACTTAACAATGTATGAAAATGTTTCGATGAATTCAACTCACTTAGCATGTCGGCGGTTCAACTTAGTTTGTCCTTTCAAGTACTTCAAAACTTTATAATCGGAATGAATAACAAACTCCTTCGGCCATAAGTAGTGCTGCCATGTCTCAAGTGCACGCACTAAAGCATACAACTCTTTGTCATACACAAAATAATTTAATTGGGCACCTCCCAATTTTTCACTAAAGTATGCTATTGGTTTTCCTTGTTGCATTAAAACTCCTATCCCAATTCCACTAGCATTACATTCTACTTCAAAAGTTATAGTGAAATCAAGAACAAGTAATGGTGCTTCAGTCAAACGTTTCTTTAATTCTTGAAAAACATTTTCTTGTGAGTTTCCCCATTTAAAATCAACCACTTTCTTTGTTAATTCATTTAAAGAAACGGTAATGGTACTAAAATCTCTCATAAATCTTCTATAAAAACCAGCAAGGCTATGAAAAGTTCTTACTTGACTTACATTCGTAGGAGTAGGCCAATCCTTGATGGCTTTCACCTTTGATTCATCCACTTCTATTCTTTTTCATGAAACAACAAAGTCAAGAAATACAACATGGTCTGTGCAAAAACTGCACTTCTCAAGATTAGCAAATAATTTCTCCTTTCTAAGCTCATCCAAGACTTGTCGAATGTGTTTTACATGCTTTTCAAAAGATTTGCTATAAATCAAAATATCATCAAAGTAGATAACAACAAATTTTTCAATGAAAGCTCATAGGACATGGTTCATCAATCTCATGAAAGTACTAGGAGCATTAGTTAAACCAAAAGGCATAACTAACCATTCATACAAACCAAATTTAATTTTGAATGCAGTTTCCATTCATCTCCTACTTTCATTCTAATTTGATGGTAACCACTTTTCAAGTCAATTTTCGTAAATATTATGGAACCACTTAATTCATCAAGCATATCATCTAACCATGGAATAGGATGACGATAGCGAATAGTGATATTGTTTATAGCTCTACAATCAACACACATCCTCCAAGAACCATCTTTCTTTGGCACTAATATCATAGGTACAACGTAAGGATTTAGCTTTCACGAACAAAACCTTTATCAAGAAGTTCTTGTACTTGCCTTTGTATTTCTTCTGTTTCTGCAGGATTGGTGCAGTATGGTGGTCGGTTAGAGAGTGCAGCCCCTAGAATGAGATCAATTTGATGCTCAATTCCACGCATGGGAGGTAGTCCGACCGGTGTTTCTTCTTGAAAAATGTCTTCATAGTCCTATAAAATATGAGACACAACACTAGGAAGAGAGGTGATATCGTTAAGTGAAAATAAAATGTCTTTGCACACAAGTACAAAGAGCACTTGATCTGGGTTATTCCTCACTTCTCTTAGCTCAGATTTTGTGGCTAACATAATTAGATGCTCTCCCTCTACTTTCTTTTTATCTCTCAAATTTGGCTTGTGGCACTCACTCTCTGAATTATGGATGGCACTTAATTTCTTTTGTTCTTCTCTTTGACTTGCCGGACTAATTTCAGATTTCTTTTGTAAGTGCTTGGACATGATTTGTTGAGGCGTCATAGGCTTGAGTATAAACATTTTCCCTTTTAAATCTAGTGTAAACTGGTTTGTTCTCCCACAATGATGAGTATCTCGATCATATTGCCAAGGTCTTCCAAGCAGTAGGTGACACACTAACATTGATGCCACATCACACTCCACTTTGTCAATATATTTACCAATTTTGAATGGAACCTTTACTTTATATCCAATATTAATATCTACCGAGTCATTTAACCTTTGGACATGGTATGGATGAGTGTGTCGTTGTAGCTTCAAACCAAGCTTGTCAACCATCTCGAGACTGGCAAGATTATGCAGCTCCTGCCATCAATGATCACCTTCACTACTTTGTCTTGCACTCTATCTTGGGTTTGAAAAAGATTATGTTGTTGTCCATTTTCAGCTTCCTTCTCTTGAACACTCAAAATTTGAGTCACCACAAGAGCAGCACCTTGCTCAAATTCACATCTAGCATGTTCCTCATCTTCATGGGCTTCATTTTCATATTCTTTCTCAACTTCCTCTTCACTAGCTGATTCATATTCTCCATTGTCATTCACAATAATCACACGATTATTTGGACAGTTTCTGCTTATGTGCCCACGACCTCCACACCCGAAGCATCGAATCCCACTACTATTGGCGGTAGAACCCACAGACGTAGTGGTGGATGCTGATGGTTTAGAGCTCATGCTTGGGGCAGCAACATTCTTCCCTTTAACGTCCTGCACATTAGAACGTAAATCTCCACTCGAGTTTTTCACCGATGAGGGTGTAGGATTAAACCTTGAGACTGATTTGCCTCCTTCTACCATAGTCCTCATGTCATATGACAAGGGCTTGCTGTTCTTAGCATCTTGCTGCAATTGTCGTTCAACTTTGGTTGTTTGATGTACCAAATCAATAAGATGACGGTATGGCTGAAACTCAACAATGCGCTGAATATTGCGATGTAACCTAGCCATGAAACGGGCAATAGTTTGCTCTTCATCTTCATACACATTGGCTCTAATCATTGCCTTCTCCATCTCTTTATAATACTCCTCAACAGATAAACTTCCTTGCTTCAGATTCTGCAATTTATCAAAAAGATCACGCCGATTGTGCTTCGGCACAAAACGAATTCTCATCTCTTGCTTCATCTCATCCCATGTTGCAAGAGGATTTTCTCCATATTCTTCTCAGTCATGGAGAAGTTATTCTCACCAAATCAGGGCATATCCATCAAATTCAAGGGAGGCCATGGCTAATTTCTTCTCCTCTGAATAATTATGCAAGCGGAATATCTTATCCACTTTTAACTCCCAAATAAAGTAAGCTTTAGGATCAGATCCTCCAAATTTTGGCATGGTAAATTTCAGTTTGCCAAACCTCTCCTCATGATTGCCTCCTCTATGACGTCGGAGACCAAAACGAATTTGGGAATGACTATCTATCTTCAGATTCATCATTTTCATTATTTCTTTGACCTCGTTCTCTTTCTCTACCATGTGTATCACCTCGGTGCCTTCTTTCTTGTTCTCTTCTAGCAGCAGGACCTCCATCACTATTTTTTCCATCTTCACTATGGTTGCTTGCACCATCAGGAGGTTGATGACGCCCTCTAATTTCAGCCATAAGAGCTTGGAGATCTTGGGTCAGCCGGTCTTGTCTTTCTTCCATACTTTGCCGGAGTTCATTTAATTATGCCATAGTAACACAATTTTCCTCCTCAATATCTTCCATCTTGCTGTGTAATATTAGTTCAAATACGAATAATAGCTATTTGTGGATAAAAATTTAGTAGCTCCTACAACCTCACCTTCTCTTACCGACCAAAGCTCTTATAAGTTCCCTGCAAATTACAGAAGTACTTTGTGTGGTGGTAATAGAGTGATGGTTAAGCGAATATACGGCCGATGTTCAGTTTTACAGTGTCTTATTTGTGGAGCTCGGTGGGGAAAAATGCACAAGGAGTAATCTGAATTCTAGTTATTATAAAGATAAGTAGCAATCCAAACTAGAAATCCAATGCCTAGTGCTGATCACGAGATATGAATGATGTAACCAAAGCAACACACGCACAAACGAAATTTCACCGATAGAAGGATAACAATCTGATTACACAACTTGATGTGCAGGTTCAACACTTGTATATACCGACAATCTAATAGTTCTTATTTCTTTCCAACACTTTTTTGCAACATTCTTTCTTCTCTTTTTTGCACTATACTAATCAAGATCAAATATAATACTTGCACAAATGAAGGATATAACCAAATATTTCAGTAGCTATTTTGACAGGATAAAGATAGATGTAAAGGATATTTTTTGTGGGAATATGAAAGGGAAAAAGGACACACCAAAGATGATATGATCAGTAACTAAACAAAGACTTGAATGGATTGAAACTTAACAAGACTCACTGGATAAACAGATCGTAACAAAAGGCTATGACAATTTTTTGGGGGGCTTTTTGGTGGATAGGATGAAGGCAAAAATATATGTAGCTAAGGGTAAAGAATCCTACTGTGGTAACGAAAGCTCTGATATCAGATGATACGACACGATGTCCCGATCTTCACGACGTAGGATCAATCACTAGATAATTAGCTGTAGAACAACCAGATAACATGTTGCAAACATCAATAACTAGTGCAACCTGGAAAATAAAACTCGAAGCAACCACCGTCTTGAACCGGCAACCTGAATCGAGGATTCGCCCAACCACACTCTCAAGAACCAACCAACACAGCCTACAATCAATCAAGGAAAAACCTTGAAGAGAGTAGGAGCACCAATTAGGAGCGGATGAAGCCGCTGCTTCTTTAATCCCACGAAGGAAATCACAAGAGCAAAGGGGTAGAGATTTCTCTCAAGTTTGTTAGCACTCGGCTAAACAAAGGGGGTTCTGTTTATCAATTCTCAAAAGTCTCATCTTGCTCAAGAGTACATGGATATTTATATTAGGAACAACCCTCCTAGATAGGCATGAAAGCGAAATGGAGACGAACCGATAAACCATATGAAAGGTCTCCTCGGAACAGTTTTTCTTGAGTGGTCCCCGAGTGGTCCGAGTGGTTCCCGAGTGGTCCGAGTGGTTCCGTCTGGCTGTTGCTCTTCTGCGCAGTCTTTAATGTTTTGATCATAACTCCATCTTGGGAAGTCCAAATGGCATGCCATTGATTGCGTTGAAATCATGACTTGATTACCTTTCACGCCATGTGCATTATGTGGCACTAAATATTGTACATTAATGCAGTTTTGAATAGAAAGTTGAACGTCTGATATGCTGTCAATCTTCTGACCAATCTTCACTAATCTGATATGCTGGCATTGAAAACTAGACTTGATAAGCTTTCCAAAAAGTACTCATTCACCTCAATATTTTCTAGGAATCAAAAGTTATGTGATTCGCAAGTATGGTCTTCCCTGCAATCATCGCCTTGCATGTTCTTGTTCTCCTCTTGGGTGAACCTGAGTAATAACAATGTGCACGACTTAGGCAGTATATAATTCACATTAATATTAAATTGATCTTCATAAAGTAGCGTGTTCACCTCTTGTTGTACTTCTTTGCTCGACTACGTGTGATTGGACCATCAAAGGCTTTGGCTGGTGTCAAATTAGGTGATACTTGAGATGATGTTACTTGTTTTGGGGGTTGTAACATGTTGGTTGCTGGCGTGGTCATATCAGGAACCCGAGTGCTCTGATACCAAATTGTCACCGGTCGGGATTTACGCAAAATAGGAAGGAACTAATCTTCTTAAGTTATACTTAAACAAAGTAGTTGGACGAAGCCCTGGAGCTTGACGGCGCGGAGGAGCCGTGACCGGCGCCGCACCACCGAGGCAAGCAATATAGGGAAGGCAAAGCCTGAACTAAATACTCCACGACCTAGACCCCTAATCTGGCCCCGTTTATATACATAAGGCCAGCCATCTAATCTGATACAACTCTTGATCTTATCTGATTCTAAACAGAATTAATCTAATAGGACTACTTTAACTAACCCTTAGCTGGCTAGGCCTTGGGGCCGAGCCACCTGTGCCTTAGGGCTGAACCTGGGCCTATTCGCCCCCCTCCTTGCCAGCCCCCTCTATGACATGGTGTTATTCATGCCTATATCAGCCCAGGCCCATACCCATGACAATAGGTGTATTTTTGTATGCCTACTTACACAACATACACCGAAGCAATGTTCCTGGAGGTAAACTAAATAGATGGACTTCCTGGATAAAACATCACAGAACATTTGTTTTCTTTTTATTTATTTCTTGTTCCTGTTGCTGTCTAGTGTCTACTTACTCTACTGTCGTGTGGTTTCTTTTCCATTAGCTACATTAATTGTATAAACAATTGCAGAAGCGAATTTATGTTGGCCGTGGGATGCATGAAAGCAGTGTTTCGCTTTTTAAGTAAGTTATTTTTTTATCTTTTTTGGCAATTTTATCTGTGAGAAAGCTCATTCTATAATATTCAACTTAAAAGGTACACAATATTTTGGATTTTGCTGCTATTCTCCAAATTTGCATTCAGCTATTTTGTTCAGGTAAACTTTACACTTGGATATTTATAAAAAGATGCTTTGATGATATGGCTCTGAAGTTCATCTTGATTTACAGATAAAACCCCTGATAAAGCCAACGAAGGACATAATGAGTGTTCATAATATTCGTTATGGGTGGCATGAATTTTTTCCAAATGGTAATAAACGCCGCTCTTTTTTTTGTGTTGTGATCTGTATTATTTCCAAACTGATAATAGCTGTTGTCTTTTCAGCGTCATATAATATCGGTGCTATCATGTCGCTCTGGGCTCCTGTACTCTTGGTATGAGCTTATCCAATTTGCATATTAACTGACCACAGTGAGCAGTGGTTTCAGACCTCCTATTCTTTTCAACTCATGTACTAAATCATCAATGCTCATTTGCAATTCCTTCATTTCTTGTAGGTGTACTTAATGGATACACAGATATGGTATGCCATCTTCTCTACAATATCTGGTGGTGTGTCTGGAGCACTTGGACGACTTGGAGAGGTAATAGTGAACTTGAAATTTTCTTCATATCTAGTTGTTTGCTTCAGGAAATCGTGAACATTAGTATGTATTAGAGATTTTAGAGGCCTAGATCACCACACGGATGGATGAGGGGAGGGGAATGCTTCTGAATTACATATGCACACAAACTAATAGGTGAGTATCCTTAGACATAATTTCATTCCTTTTCCAATCAAGCTCATGTCTCAAGGGCTCAGTTGCCCCCTATGCTATGTGATGCCCTCTTTTACTCAAATTATATTAGTGAAATAAGTTTTTTATTGCCCTGATTACTTGAGGAGGTACCAAGAAGTACATGGTATTTTTGGCACCTCTCCATAAGATGGAAGGTACTGGTACCACCTCTTAAGGAAAAAACATGATACTTCCCAATACCTCCGTAAGGACCATAGAAATGATCTAACTCCTTTTTAACCTTGCCTTTCTTGTTGACTTGTGTTATTGCCCTTCTACAATAGTTAAGCCATATACGTAACAGTCAAGAAGCTTAACGGTAAACTGAACTAGCTTCTGATTGATTTGTGACATTTCTATGCATCAGATACGAACACTAGGAATGCTGAGATCACGATTTCATTCTTTGCCTGGAGCCTTCAATACATTTTTGGTGCCATCAGATAAACGACGAAACAGACGCTTTTCACTCTCAAAGCGCTTTGCTGAGGTTCCAAATGACAGTAACAATACTTATTTTGTATGATTTATCTTATAAAGCATTGTAATGTTTTGATATATTAAAAGATTGAACACACAGATTTCTCCTAACAAGAGAACTGAAGCTGCTAAGTTTGCTCAGTTGTGGAATGAAGTGATATGCAGTTATCGGGAAGAAGATCTTATAAGTGATAAGTGAGGCCCTTATCTTATGTTTAGACACAAAATATTATCATTGTATCATAGCAATGCAGTTTAACGAAACAAAATATTACTATCCAGGGAAATGGACTTATTGGTGGTTCCTTATTCATCAGACCCCAGTCTTAAACTGATGCAGTGGCCACTATTCTTGCTTGCTAGCAAGGTTCGAAATAAAAAAAAAATCCCCTTTGCCTTGTTACATATTTGTGTTCAATTTCTAGATCGCAATTTATTTTGAGGGAAATTCTGCAGATACCTATAGCTTTAGACATGGCAGCACAATTTCGACCAAGAGATTCCGATCTTTGGAAACGTATATGTGCAGATGAGTATATGAAATGTGCTGTACTGGAATGCTATGAGTCATTCAAGCTTGTTCTTAATTTACTAGTGGTTGGAGAAAATGAGAAAAGGTATCTTCTAATATTTATGCTCTTCCCATTCATGTGTCTCTACAACAGAAAATGCTAATATGAGTCGAGAAAAGAAAGAAGAGTCATTAGTGCCTTTCTGAAGTTTCTTCCAGTTCAATGCCAATACTCCTGGAAATAAATACTTTGGTACAAAAACTATGAGACTGCTGTTATTATTATTTTCTTTAAAATGCAATACCAGTTTTATTAGATTTTCTTTTATCGAACTTAGTACTTTGAACATTCAATATTTTCACTATTGCTTAAAAATATTTTAATAAAACCAGGTCATTCCTTTTGTCAGAAAAAACAGTTTCGAATTTACAAAGCCAAAATTATAGAAAATACCAGCTTTATATTAATACAGCACTATATGATGTGTATACACTATACATGCATCCGTTTCTTAATACTTTGCAAGGATAGATACTGGCTCGCTGCATAATTTTAGATTATGGAGTAATCTCTGGCTAGTTGCATAAGGCTACACACCATGGTAGACCTTATCTTCCATGGCTGTAGATTGTAGGGATGATTGGGCTGTTGCCGGCAGCTAAGGCGCCGGCGACGAGTGGGTGCTGTGATGGCACGGTGGGTGTGGAGAAGGGGGCGGTTGCTAGGGAGAAACCCTGTAAACAAATACGTTGCTAGGCTTGTTTTATTCCATAGCCCTTAAGGGGTATTTATAATCCTAATACAATCTAATCTGAAATAGAAATAGATCTAATCTGAATTATATCTTGAAAACAGAATTAAAACAAAATAACTAATAAATCTGCCCCCTAAGTGGGCTTTTAGCAGGGCCTACACCTCTCATAATGGAGGCTAGTCCTAACATCTCTCCCCGCCTCTTCAAATAGCTTGTCCTCAAGCTATACGTCGGGGTAGGCTTCTTCGAATTCATGGAGCTGCTCCCACGTGGCATCGGAGGCAGGCATCCCTTGCCACTGCAAAAACACGTGCCACACATCTCGGCGAAGATGAGCACACAAAACACGCTCGGGTGAAGGCAGGAGACGGCCATCCTGCATGGGTGACAGTGATGGCGGAGCTGTTGGAGGGTCGCCACGGTAGGGCTTCAGCAGTCCTACGTGGAAGACATCGCGAAGGTGGGCGCCCTCCGGTAACTGAAGTCGATAGGAAACCTGGCCGATGCGTTCCAAGACCTAGAAACGTCCTGGTAGCATGGACCAAGCTTCCCTTTTTCCCATAGCTCGAGTGATTGGGTTGTTCTGTGGAGGAGGCGCAACCAGTTCCAGTCACGTGCTTCAAACTCCAAATCACGATGATGAGCCTCATAGTAGCATTTGGAGAGTTGTTGTGCCTGAGGAAGACGCTCTCGAACCTTTGGCAGGAAGTCGTCGTGTGAGCGAAGGAGCTCGTCCACTGTCTCCGTACGCACAGTGCCCTCTTTGTATGGCAGCAGAGGTGGTGGCGGCCGGCCGTAGACCACCTGGAATGGAGTAGCTCATAGGGAAGTATGGAACGATGTGTTGTAGCAGCACTCCACCCATGGCAACCAGTCCACCCATGCTTGGGGTCGATCTCTGATGGTGCAACGCAAGTACATGGCGATCACCTTGTTGACGACCTCAGTTTGACCATTTGTCTGTGGGTGAAAAGTTGTTCTCCTGTAGAGGGACACCCTTGCCATTTTGAATAGGTCGCACCACACATTGCTTGTGAAGACCGAGTCCCTGTCGCATTGCTTGTGAAGACCGAGTCCCTGTCGCTGACGATGGAGGAGAGGAACCCATGCAACCGAACCACCCCCTCAAAGAATACTCTGGCGACGGATGTTGTGGAATAGGGGTGATTGAGGGCGATGAAGTGCGCATATTTTGAGAAGCAATCAACGACAGTGAGGGTCACCGACATCCCATTCACCTTGGGTAGGCCCTCAATGAAGTCCATGGATATATATACCCACACATGGAATGGTACATCTAGGGGTTGCAACAGTCTGGCTAGCTGTAATGTCTCCATCTTGTTGCGCTTGCATGTGTGGCATGCACGCACCAGATCGTGCACCATGGCATGGTCTCCCGAGATGAAGAAGTCGACCCGATGTCGTTGTAGAGTCTTCTATGTGCCCTCATGCCTTGCTGAGTGCCCTGGAGAGAGGACATGGTGGTGCAAGTCCTGTCGCGCCAACATGAAGATGTGCGAGCCGTGTAGAAGAAGGCCCTTGGCCAATCACCATGGCTCCCCCAACTCGCCTTCCTAGAGTTGTCAGAGAAGATCACATGCTACCTCATCTATCAAGTTGTCCTCCCGAATCTCGTCTAGTAGTTGGAATGAGGGCCCTGAGATGGCAAGTAGTTCGACTGTGTTGGACTCACGGTAGGAGAGGCCGTTTGCCACTGTATTCAGGCGACGAGGACAATTTTCCACCATGAAATCAAAGCCGAATAGCTTGTTGATCCATTGATGTTGTGGTACTGTCGACAGTCGCTGGTCGAGGAGGAACTTGAGGCTGTAGTGATCGGTGCGGACGAGGAAGCACTAACCCCATAGGTACGACCTCTAGTGCCAAACCACTTGTATTAGGCCAATCAGCTCGCGCTCGTATGCTACTAACTTATGGTAATGCGTAGCAAATGACCGGCTGAAGAAGGCGATCAGCCTGACATCTTGGTGGAGGACAGCGCTAAACCCTGCACCTGAGGCGTCACAATCATTGATGAAGGGCTTGTCGAAGATTGGCATTTGGAGGGCCGGTCCTGTGGAGAGGGCGTGTTGCGGCACCTGAAATGCTAAAACCGCCTCCTCGGACCATGTAAATAGTCCTTACGTAGGAGCCATGTGAGAGGTGCAGCAATGGTGCCGAAGTTGTAGATGAACTTCCGGTAGTAGCCTGGGAGGCCTAGGAAGCGCGTAGTCCACTAGATGAGCACGATACTTGCCATGTGGTGACGACATCCACTTGATCACTATCCATCGCGACGCCGTTGGCGGTGATGACGTGGCTGAGGTATGTGACTGAGGGCACTCCAAAGGAACACTTCGATCGCTTGAGGTGGAGGTTGTGTTCCTGTAGTGCTTGGAGGACAAGGTGGACATGCTACAAATGTTCGGCCCACGATGAACTATAAATCATAATATCATCAAAAAACACCAGGATGAACCTGTGTATAAAACTATGAAGCACATCGTTCATCAGAGCCTGGAATGTGGCTGGCACGTTGAAGAGGCCGAACGACATGACGAGGAACTCGAAGTGGCCATGATAAGTCTGAAATGTTGTCTTCTCGATGTCCATGGGGTGCATGTGCACTTGGTGATAGCCCGAGCGTAGGTTGAGTTTGGTAAAGAATCGCGCACCATGGTCGAGGAGCTCGTCAACCACTGGGATCGGAAATTTGTCTTTGGAGGTTTTGTCATTGAGGGTGCGGTAGTCAATGTAGAACCGCTAGGAGTTGTCGGTCTTCCGCACCAAGAGAACCGGCGTAGAAAATGGTGATGTGCTCGGCCGAATAATCTCTTGGGCAAGCATGGCAGCGCATTGTCGCTCGAGCTCATCCTTCTAGAGCTGCGGGTAGCGGTATGGTCGGACGACTACTGGTGCGCTCCCTGAGAGAAGATGGATGCGGTGGTCGTAGGGCCGAGATGGTGGCAAACCGCGGGGCTCTGCGGACACCGCCTCATACTTATGTAGAAGGCGATCTAGCAGGGGATGGTCAGGTGTCGGGGCTGCCATATGTAACGTCAACTCCTGGTTGTCGATGCGGGGTGATCTCAGGCCCTTCCATTGGATACTTATAGATCCTCGCCAGAATGTCATGGACAAATTCTCGAAGTCCCAAAGGATGGGCCCGAGAGTGCATAGGAACTCAATGCCAAAAATGACATCGAATCCCCAGAGATCAATGCTAAGGCAGCTGATGATAAAATACTCGTTGTTGATGTTGAGGGTGACGACCCATGTTACCTCCTTACAAGATACATGATCGCCATTTGCCACGGCAACATGCATAGCGGGATGTGTTGACGTAGGAAGCTGCAGCTGGTGAAGGACTCTTGCATTGATAAAATTTTGAGTGGAGCCTGAGTCGAGGAGGGATCGGAGGCGATAGCCGCAGATGTTGACGTGGAGGTGCATCATGTCCTCCGTACGAATGCCTGCAATGGCATGTAGTGACACCATGGGCTGCTCGGTGTTGTCATTGGCTGCTATGTCAACAGCCTCATCTACGGCGCTCTTGTCGTTGTAGTCGGAGACCTCTAAGTAGAACAACCGCTGACACTTGTCGTCGCAGACGTAGGGCTCGTCGCGGTTGTAGTAGAGCCCTTAGCGATGACGTTCTGCCAGCTCTTGTGTGGACAACCGGCGGAAGGCTCGAGTCGTGGCTAGCAGTGCTGGCACCTATGGGGCTGGTGGCACTGCAGCCGCTGGTCCTTGTGCCGGTTGGATAGGAGCGGCCGGCCTGGGGGTGTCGATGTTGTCTGTTGTAGAGCTCACGTGATGCGCTGCCCTAGCGCTGGAAGAGTAGCCTCGGCCCGACTCTCATATGCACGCGCCCAGTGCATTGCTATTTGGAGATCGCGTGGTGCATGTAGCTCCACGTTGACACAAATCTGATCGAGAAGCCCGCCCACGAACAAATCTGCTTTATGCGCCTTGGATACATCGTGGGCATGACAGAGGAGCGCGTTGAAGCGGTCAGAGTACTCCTGTACCGTGGAGAGGAATGGCATACAAGCGAGTTCCACCAATCTGTTGATGCGAATGGCCGGCCTGAAACGTAGTTGACACAACTCCTTGAATATGTCCTAGCTAGGCATGCCCTCGTCTTGTTCCATAGCGTAGTACCTAGTCTGGGCACTACCGGTCAGATGGTATGACAGGAGCCATACCCGATCTGAGGCTAGGGTGCATTGTTCGTTGAAGAACTGCTCACATCGATTCAGCCGTCGTAGGTGGCGAAGTCGAGCTTGTAGAAGCGAGGAACACCAACGGTCGGCCCAACATCGATTCCTTGATGCGGCCCGTGGAACGTAGGTGGTGTGCCCATGCCCGGCATGAGCGCTCCTGTCGAACTGCTGATGATGGGGGTGTCACGGGTAGAGAGCAGCAGGCCCTACCGGCCAGGGCCTCTGTCCGCCCTATTCAGAGTTCAGATTAGATTAAATTTTTGTTTTCTATTTCAGATTAGATTAGTTAAGATTCTGATTCTCGTTGTTAGATTAGATCGATCCCGTGTCTATATAAACAGGACCGATGCAATAGAATAAATCGTCAAGTGTTCGGATTAGGCTTTGCCTTCTTGGATCTTTGCCTCTTCACCGTGTCGCCGCAACGGCGCCGCCGTGACGGCGCCGCCGCGACGGAGAGGTCCAAGACCTCGACCATCTACCTCTTTTAAATACAGTTTGAGATGATTAATCCCTACCAATTCCGTGGAAATCCTTACTGGTGACACTTAGAAACCGGGAACTGGGAACTTGGCCACGTTCCTCGTTCCGGGAACGTTCGTTCCGTTCCGGGAACGCGGGAACAATCTCGTTCCCGTAGTGTTAAATCCTGGTTTTAGTAGCGTACCGCGTACCACGTTCCCGTTCCTCGATCCCATCGATCCGGGAACCTGGTTACTAAGTGGTGACAACATGGTATCACGAGGCTCAGGTTACGCTTCCGCCACCATGAGTTCACAATCCGATCTCAACTCTGGCAATCCAATTGAAATCGCATTGCAGGCCATTATGAAGCGCTTGAACAGTCTTGACGAGAAATTACAGACACTCCAACCGCTTCAGGAGAAGGTGACCATGCTTGAGGAAACAGTTCGTGCCCACGATCAGCAACAACAGGAGCTACGCACTGCGGTCGGTCAACTCAAGGCGGCGCAACACACCATCCTGGCAGCGCGGTAGCCGGCTACTAGAGCGCCCCACCGAGCTAGCGGCAACGACGACGACAACTTGGGGGACCCGCTGTCGTGCCAGCAGGGAGGAGGGCGGCAGAACCCTCACCGAGCCGCCGCCGACGATGACGGTGGCCAATGGGACCCGCCGCCACGCCACCAGGGAGGGGGGCCATAATCCCCACCGAGCCGGTAGTGACAACGACAACGGCCAGGGGGACCCGCCGTCGTGCCACTAGGTAGAAGGCGTCACAATCCCTACTGGGCCGGCAGCGATGATGACAATAGCCAGGGGGACCTGCCGCCACGCCACTAGGGAGGAGGGGCGCTAGAATCCCCACCGGGCCGGCAGCGACAACGAAAACGACCTGGGGGATCTGCCGCTGCGCAACCAAGGGGCACCAGAACCATCGCCGGGCCAACAACAACGACGACGTTGACCAGGGAGATCCTCCACCGCGTCACCAGGGAGGAGGGCGGCGGGACTTTCGTCGGGCCAACAGAGACGATGATTGCGGACATGGGGATCCACCATCATGCCACTAGGGAGGGGGGCACCAGAATCTTCACCGGGCCGGCAGCGGCAATTATGTCAGCCAGAGGGATTCATCGCCACAAAACCAAGGAAGGGGACGCCAGAACCATCGCTAGGTCGGAGAAGGCGATGATGACGATGTTAGAGAGAACACTCACATTGGTAGGGATGACACTCAGAGTTGGGGCAATTTTCTTCTCATTCAACTCACTCAAATGCCATGCCAACCCGAATGGTTTGGGATACATATTTATAGGCTAGCCATGCAGCCCAAGATGCTAGTCTAAGATGCTAAAGCAAAGATGCTAGTCTAAGATGCTAAAGCAAAGATGCTTAGTCTAGTCTAAGATGCTAAAGCAAAAGATGCTAAATGTGCTTAAGACTACAAACTTATCCACACATGGACATCACACATGTCATGCCAAACAACATGTCATGCCAAAACATACATAGACTTATCCTCTCAATCTCCTGCTAAGTCTTGTGTGGCGCCTTCTGGGAGAACTGAACCATCCCAATCCTGACGCGAAGCTTCTGGAACTTGATCCACCCAAGCGACTTGGTGAGGAAGTCGGTGAGCTGGTCCTGGGTGTTGATGTAGCTGGCCTTCACCCTCCCCTCATCCAAACAACTTCGGATGAAGTGGTACTTCACCCGGATGTGCTTGTTGCGCTCATGAAAGACAGGGTTCTTCGCCAAAGCCAAAGCAGATTTACTGTCCACCCTGAGTTTCATCGCTTCGGCATCTCTGCCAAGAAGATCGCCAAGCAGTCGAGCCAGCTAGAGAACCTGAGTAGATGCGGAAGTGGCTACAATGTACTCTGCCTCGCAACTGGACATGGCCATCACTTGCTGCTTGACCGACTGCCAGTTGATTAGACACTTGCCAAGGAAGAACAGCGTCTCGCTGGTGCTCTTACTTGTGTCGATGTCGTCGGCGTGGTTGCTGTCACTGTACCCGATGAAATGCGCTGCACCGGGGCACCTCGGGTAGTACAAGCCGTAGTCAAAGGTCCCCGCGACATAGCGTAGGATCCTCTTTACAGCTTGCTGATGCTCCGTCGTCGGTCGCTACATGAACCGACTGATGTAGCCAACCCTCCTGGGCTGCCAGCGCGAGGAGGATGCGAATGGACTCCATCTGTGCAACAGGAGCGAAGGCATCGTCGAAGTCGACTCCCTCCTACTGAACGAAACCGCGTGCCACCAGCCGAGCCTTGTGCTTGACCACCACCCTGACCTCATCTTTCTTCAGCTTGAACATTCACTTAAGGGTGATGGCACGGTGGCCGGCTGAAAGATCAGCTAACTCTCATGTATGGTTCTGCTCGACGACGTCCATCTCCTACTGCATCGTGGTGTGCCAGGCCGCATCTCCTTCCGCCTCAGCGAAGGAATGTGGCTCACCGTCGTCGTGCGCCAGGTGCAATTCCGCATCGAAGTCATGTTGCACCATCCTAGGAACGGGCTGCTCACCAAGGATGTTATCCATGGTGCGGTAATGTAGAGGCTCGTCGTCATGGCAAGCATCGACACGGTCCCCGTCGTTTGACAATGGAGTAGTGAACTCCACTATGCGCTGCTCATCATGGACCGAAGCTGTGGATGCCGATCCGGGAGATGTGGGCGCCGATGTAGGAGAGCGGGGTGTGGCCGGTGCAGGAGGTGGTGGAGTACTTGCCGAAGCTGATGATGTGACAGGTGCTGGGGTAAGCGAGCTCGGTGAAGGTGAGCTACTAGCTCCCCCTGCTCCCTCAAAGTAGACATAGTCGACGATGAAATCGCTGATTGTCGAAGTCGAGCCATCATCCGCCATCTTGCCCCACGTCCAGCCTTGCCCTTCGTCGAACACAACGTCTCGCGAGATGTGGACGCGCTGTGTTGTAGGGTCGAGGATGCAGTAGGCCTTGGAGCCTTCCGCATAGCCGATGAAGACCCCTTGTGTACTCCGATCGTCAAGCTTGTCGACGTGGCTGAGCTCCTTGACGAATGCCAAGCAACCAAAAACGCGGAGGTGGCCAACCGTCGGCTTGCGTCCGTGCCAAGCTTCATATGGCCTCTCGCCGTCAAGAGCCTTGATGGGCGAGCGGTTGAGGAGATGGACGGTAGTCATCACCGCCTCTCCCTAGTAGATCGCCAGCATCCCCCTATTCTTGAGGAGGGCGCGAGCAGTGGCCACCACCGTCTGGTTGCGGCGCTCGACGACGCTGTTCTGCTGTGGTGTGTACGGTGCGGAGTAGTGGCGCTGAATCCCCTCGTCGGCGCAGTACGCCGCGAACTCAGCCGCCGTGAACTCGCCGCCGTTGTCCGTGCGCAACACCCGGAGCTTGCGTTCGCACTCCTCTGCAGCAACTTGATGACGCTTGATAGCATCTGCGGTTGTCGCCTTGGTGTCAAGAAGCACCGCCCACATGTAGCGGGACATGTCGTCGATGAGGAGGAGGAAGTAGCGCCGGCCTCCAGGGGTAGCCGGTGTCACGGGACCGCAAAGGTCGCCGTGCACGAGCTCGAGCTTCTCCTTGGCGCGAAAGCTAGCCTGACGAGGGAATGGGAGTCGCCGCTTCTTGGTCAGCACGCAAGTGTCGCAGAACTTCTCCACATGGTCGACACTCGGCATGCCCCGCACCATCTCCTTGATGTTGAGCTGCTTTAGGGCCTCAAAGTTGAGGTGCCCAAAGCGCTCGTGCCACCGCCAGGCATCGTCGTCGCGATGGGCTGCAAGACACATGGGCTACGCCACCTGCACATGGATGACATAGAGGTGATTGCTTCCTTTATTTACCTTGGCGACAAGTTGGTGCTGATGATCCCAGATGCGCAGCACCCTATGCTCGATCTCCACGCGCGAGCCATTCTCATCCAGCTAGCCAAGGCTGATGATGGAGTTCCTCAGCTCGGGGATGTAGTAGACACCAGTGAGCATCCGATGCTCGCCGATCTTTGCAGTGAAGATGACAGAGCCGACGCCCCTTATCTCCACGGCGGAGGCATCCCCAAACTTGACGGAGCATCACATGCTAGAATCTAGGTCGGAGAAGTGGTCCCGCCGCCCGGTCATGTGATGGGTGGCGTTGGTGCCGAGAAACCAACCGTCAATCTTGTCATCGTTGGACCCATTGCCGAGGAAGACGTGTGTATGCGGTTCGTCGACGTGGAGAAGAGCGGCGGCTGTCGACGCTGGAGGGCAGTGCAACTCAATGTTCCCTTGTATAAGGAATAGAGCTGGCTCCTCTTGCGCTTGCGCGACATGTCCTTGACTGCTGCGTTTCGCCTGTCGGCAGTCCCTAGCCCAATGGTCGATCTTGCCACAGTTGTGACAAGTGTCATCACGGGTGGCCTTGTGGCCACCGTTGGCGCTGCCAGTAGTGCCTCCACGCGCCTGGGGAGGCCTTGCGCCCCCTGCGTGGCTGGTTCTTGCGGCCACTCGACGAACTTGATGCCTCCCCCTTCTTCTGCTCTCACTAGCGAGCGAGCCACTGCTCCTCGGTGAAGAGAAGCTTGCCACCAGTGGTGGACGGCTCTGAAGATGGCTAGGGCTCGTCGATGTCGACGACCTTGAGGCGACCTATTGCCTCTTCGATCGACATCCCGGAGAGGTCCATTAAGGACTCGATCGAGCGAGCGATCTGCTTGTATCTCCCGGGAACTCAACAGAAGAGGTTCTCAACAGCTCTTTCCTCATTGATGATGTCTTCGCCATGCTGCACCAACTTCTGCAGTAGAGAGTTGAGACGGAGAGCAAAATCATCAACATCCTCACCTGGTTAGAAAGTCAGGTTCTCCCACTCCTTGTGTAATGCCTGCAGTGTAGACTTGCGGGCGTGATCGCTGCCGATACGCACTGCAGCGATAGTATCCCAAATCTCCTTAGCAGTTTGCTTGCAAGCAATCAAAGATTGCATCTCCGGCGGGATTGCAGCAATGAGGGCCTCCAGCGCCCGTCGATCATCGTCGTAGTCGACGTCGTCTTATGTGACCGCCTCCCACATGTGCCGTACTTGGGGCTTCACCCTGATAATCATGGACCACTCGGCGTAGCTGGTCTTGGTGAGGGTGGGCCATCCACCAGCAGAACCAGCGTCCTTGACGATGGTATGGAAGCCGTGATGACCATGGCGCCGGTCCGGGGAAGGAGAGCCACGCTGCCTGTGAGGGTCGCGTTCGCCAGGAGCACGATCGTCGCGTGTGCGTCCTCCCGAAGCATTGTCGGCGCGCCAGGGCCCGTTTGGGATACCGCCGCGAGCGTGGGGCTGCGCTGCTGCCCACTGCGCCACCTGCTCATCCTTTGCCCTCCTTGGTAACTCGGCCTCCAAGTCGAGGCTACCTCCCTCGGAGGCAGTGCCACTGTTGCTACCGTGGCACAAAGCTTCGAGCTTTGCCGCCGCAACACGTGCTGCAGCCGCAGCCACCGCGCTTCCTCTTCCGCTCTCGCTACTGCCAGTTCTGCCGTCGCCAACCTCGCCTTCCGAGCCGCCGCTTCCACGGCCTCTGCTGCCACTCGGTCGCGCTCCTCCGTCGCGACAACATCGGCCTCCTGCTGACGTCGTGCGCTCGAGGTGACCGAGCGAAGAGAGTCTCCTGCGGACATTGCACGCCGCTAGAGTGGAAGGGTCGTGGGGGTTGCTGCTGCACTCCGAGGAAGTCGCTACTATTGAGCTGCTGCTCGGAGTGTGGGTGGTGCTCGTTGAGTCGTTGGTTCCGGTGGACTGGCGAGGGAGGAAGATGAACAAGGAGACGAGCGTCTCCGTTGGAGAGAGTCGCGGAGGGGATTGGAAAGTTCACAGAACCATATAGCTCTTATACCAATTATTAGAGAGAACACTCGCATTTGTAGGGATGACACTCGGAGTTGGGGCAATTTTCTTCTCATTCAACTCACTCAAATGCTATGCCAACCCGAATGGTTGGAGATACATATTTATAGGCTAGCCATGCAGCCCAAGATGCTAAAGCAAAGATGCTAAAGCAAAGATGCTAAAGCAAAAGATGCTAAAGGTGCTTAAGACTACAAACTTGTTCACACATGGACATCACACATGTCATGTCAAACAACATGTCATGCCAAAACACACATAGACTTATTCTCTCAGACGACCAGTTCTGCGATGTCGTACCGATCACCCACAAACTAGAATTTCCCAAGTTCGTCAGCATCGATGAGCCGCTACCTTGGCTCAATCGGTGTGAGCGGTACTTCCACGTCCGCTGTATGCCGAATCACCAGAGGGTGTCGTTCGCGGCATTCTACCTCCTCGACGACGCCCAACTATGGTTTCACTGGATGGAACACAACGGTGGGCATCCGACATGGTTACAATTCGCTTAATTGGTCAACGCGTGCTTCGGGTCGCTGCTCAGGGACAGTCTGATCGGTGAGTTGGCCATGCTCCGGTGAGCTAGGACCGTCGATGACTTCTGCAAGCGCTTCATTGACCTCTCTTGCCATGACACATCACTGACGGAGGCCTAGCAGATTCAACTATTCATCACCGAGCTAGGCAACCCTCTTTGTACCGATGTCGCTCTCCAACAACCCTCATCGTTGGACGACACCATCGTATTTGCGAGGGCCTATGAGCAGCGCCACGCATCATGGGACACCGACCAATCGATGCAATCACACACGCCAAGACGCTTCTCCAAGCAACCAAGCCACCAAACCTTCCATCGCCAGAGCCGGCTGCATCAGGGCTTGCTACATCCTCAACAGCTTCGGTCAACAAGCCACCATCCAACACCATGCGTCTCTCGCCGGAGGAAATTGATCAGCGCCGGAAGGAGGGGAAGTGTTTCCATTGCGATGAGCGGTTTACAAGCGGCCACAAGTTGCAGTGCAAGCACATCTTCTCCATCTAAGTGGTGGATGATGACAAGGACGATGACGCGGTAGCTCGGGGACGAGCTGTGTTTTTAGGGAGGAGAAGTGTCACGAGTAGAGAGTAGCAGGCCCTACCGGCCAGGGCCTCTGTCCACCCTGTTCAGAGTTCAGATTAGATTAAATTTCTGTTTTCTATTTCAGATTAGATTAGTTAAGATTCTGATTCTGGTTATTAGATTAGATCGATCATGTGTCTATATAAATAGGACCGATGCCATTGAATAAATCGTCGAGTGTTAAGATTAGGCTTTGCCTTCTTGTATCCTTTCCCCTTCGCCGCGTCGCTGTTAGAGAGAACACTCGCATTGGTAGGAATGACACTCAGAGTTGAGGCAAGATGGCAGATGATGGCTCAACTTCGACGATCAGCGATTTCATCGTCGACTACGTCTAGTTTGAGGGAGCAGGGGAAGCTAGCAGCTCACCTTCACCGAGCTTGCTTGCTCTAGCACCTGGCACGCCATCAGCTCCGGCAAGTTCTCCACCACCTCCTGCACCGGCCACACCCCGCTCTCCTACACCGGCGCCCACATCTCCAGGATCGGCATCCACAGCTTCACTCCATGATGAGCAACACACAGTGGAGTTCACTACTCCATTGTCAAACGACGGGGACCGTGTCGATGCTTGCCACGACGGCGAGCCTCTGCGTTACCGCACCATGTATAACATCCTTGGTGAGCAGCCCGTTCTTGGGATGGCGCAGCATGACTTCGATGGGAAGCTGCATCTGGCGCACGACGACGGTGAGCCACGTTCCTTCGCTGAGGCGGAAGGAGACGCGACCTGGCATGCCGCGATGCAGCAAGAGATGGACGCCGTCGAGCAGAACCAAACATGGGAGTTGGCTGATCTTCCGGCCGGCCACCGTGCCATCACCCTTAAGTGGGTGTTCAAGCTGAAGAAAGATGAGGCCGTAGTGGTGGTCAAGCACAAAGATCAGTTGGTGGCACGCGACTTCGTCCGGCAGGAGGGAATCGACTTCGTCGACACCTTCGTGCCCATTGCAAGGATGGAGTCCATTCGTGTCCTCCTCGCGTTGGCAGCCCAGGAGGGTTGGAGTGTCCACCACATGGATGTCAAGTCTACCTTCCTCAATGGCGACTTGAAGAAGGAGGTCTACGTCTGACAGCCACCGGATTCTTCATCCTCGGCAAGGAGAACAAGGTTCTTCGCCTGTGCAAGGCTCTCTATGGCTCGCGACAAGCACCACGAGCTTGGAACGACAAACTGGACTCCACTCTCAGGCAGATGGGGTTCTAGCAAAGTGCTCATGAGGCTACAGTCTATCGGCGGGGCAAGGGAGACAATGCCCTTTTGGTAGGCATCTACGTTGACGACTTGGTGATCACCGGCACCAAGGAGGTGGAGGTAGAGGCGTTCAAGACGAAGATGAAGGACACCTTCCATATGAGCGACCTAGGGCTCCTCTCCTTCTACTTGGGGATCGAGGTGCACTAGGATAGCTCTGACACTTCACTTCACCAGACCGCCTACGCCAAGCACATCGTCGAGCTGGGCGGACTCACCTACTGCAACCCAGCCTACACTCCCATGGAGGAAAGGCTGAAGCTGAGTCGTGACAGCACGACGGAGGAGGTGGACACAACGTAGTACCGGCGCATTGTGGGCAACCTTCGCTACCTTGTCCACACGCGGCCGGACTTGGCATTCGCGGTTGGCTGTGTTTGTCGGTTCATGCAACAACTGATGACGGAGCATCAACAGGCCATGAAGAGGATCCTACGCTATGTTGCAGGGACCTCTGACTACGGCTTGTACTACCCGAGGTGCCCTGGTGCGGCTCATTTCATCGGGTACAGCGACAACGACCACGTCGGCGACATCGACACAAGCAAGAGCACTAGCGGAACGTTGTTCTTCCTTGGCAAGTGTCTGATCAGCTGATAGTCGGTCAAGCAGCAAGGGATGGCCATGTCCAGTTGCGATGCAGAGTACATCGCAGCCACTTCCGCATCTACTCAAGCTCTTTGGCTGGCTCGACTTCTTGGCGATCTTCTTGGCAGAGATGCCAAAGCAGTGGAACTCAGGGTGGACAGTAAATCTGCTTTGGCTTTGCGAAGAACCCTGTTTTCCATGAGTGCAGCTAGCACATCCGGGTGAAGTACCACTTCATCCGAAGTTGTTCGGATGAGGGGAGTGTGAAGGCTAGCTACATCAACACCCAGGACCAGCTCGTCGACTTCCTCACCAAGTCGCTTGGGCGGATCAAGTTCTAGGAGCTTCGCGCCAGGATTGGGATGGTTTAGATTTTCCAAAAGGCGCCACACAAGACATAGGGGGAAATTGAGAGGATAAGTCTATGTGTGTTTGTTATGACATATTGTTTGGCATCACATTTGTGATGTCCATGTGTGGACAAGTTTGTAGTCTTAAGCATTTTTAGCATCTTTTGCTTTAGCATCTTAGACTAGACTAAGTATCTTTGCTTTAGCATCTTAGACTAGCATCTAACATCTTGGGTTGTATAGATAGCTTATATATATGTATCCCCAACCATTTTGGTTAGCATGACATTAGAGTGAGTTGAATGAGAAGAAAATTGCCCCAACTCTGAGTGTCATCCCTACCAATGCGAGTGTTCTCTCTAACAGTCGCCGCGCCGCCATGACAGAGAGGTCCAGGACCTCGACCATCTACCTCTTTTAAATACAGTTTGAGACGATTAATCTCTACTAATTCCGTGGAAATCCTTGCCGGTGACAGGGGGTGTTGCTGTAGATGTCGTGCCGAGGAGCGTTGGTACATGGCATGGTCATGCCACCCATGGAGAATCCTACCGAAGGCAGTCCCATGGATGGAATTGGTCAAGGTGAGTGGGGAAAGTGGATCTGGTGGATCGGTATGGGCGGTGGTGCAACTTCAGGGATGGCGCTCGGTAGGAACAACGTTGTGGAACCCACCCGCAGTAGGCTCGGTAGGAACGACGCTAAGGTGACGATTCCCGACAGGCTCGGCGCTGTGGTCCCGACCCCTGGCAGGGCGTAGGGAAATTGGGCATCCTTGGCTGCCAGGTGCACTGATATGCCGGCGACAGAATGGCGCTGTGGTCCCGACCCCTGGCAGGGCGTAGGGAAATTGGGCATCCTTGGCTGCCAGGTGCACCGATATGCCGGCGACAGATTGCACTAGTTCTGCTAGTATCTTGATGAAAGGATTAGTCGCCGAAGTCGACAAAGAAGTCATCACTGGTTGGGATGGATCCCCGTTGTCGGAGCCTAGCATCTCTGATACCAGATTGGTAGAGCTTATCTTCCGGGGCCGTAGATTGTATGGATGATTGGGCTGTTGCCAGCAGCTAGGGCACCGGCGACGAGTGGGCGCCGTGATGGCGTGGTGGGCATGGAGAAGGGGGCAGTTACTTGGGAGAAACCGTGGCAACAAATACGTTGCTAGGCTTGCTTTATTCCATGGCCCTTAATATTTATAATCCTAATACAATCTAATCTGACATAGAAATAGATCTAATCTGAATTCTATAAACAGAATTAAAACCGAATAACTAATAAATCTAGCCCCTAAGTGGGCCTTTAGCTGGGCCTACGCCTCTCATAATGGAGGCCGGTCCTAACACACCATCAATACTTAAATTTGAGGGCCTGGTTGTCCAAATTGAACTAAGGAGAAGGATTCCCAAGCATTGCCAATTATAAATGAATAAAATAAATATGCATGAACAACAATACGATTACTGATTGTAATTTGTAAATGTGTAATGACTATTACATAGGCATTTGTCCATTCATCTGTTATGCTAGCTTCTTCTTTGATTATATTGTTGTTCATGCATATTTATCATAAAATTATGCTTATCTTGATTTCTACTGCACTTCTTTGTTCATTGACTGCAACAGGATCATTGGTATTATCATTAAAGAAATTGAAGCTAACATAGCAAAGAACACATTCCTTGCCAATTTTAGAATGAGTGCACTGCCAGTCCTGTGCAAGAAATTTGTGGAGCTTGTTTCTACCTTGGTAATGCAACATCACCACTTCTACCGAATTGTAGTCCCATGCGAGAATGCATTTTTTATTTGTTTCAGTTTGCTAGCACATATAATTTATTCTTGTATACTGAAATATTTCTAAGATTACTTTTGTCACATCTGCAGAAAGAAAGGGATGCCTCAAAATTTGATAATGTAGTATTGTTGCTTCAAGACATGTTGGAAGTGATCACAAGAGATATGATGGTCAATGAAATCAGGTGATTCCTTTTGCACTCAATAATTATATAAATGGCTGCTTCTCATGGAAAGATGGCAAGTAATTCTTATACCATGGTACGTTCACAGAGAGCTAGCTGAGTTTGGTCATGGGAACAAGGATTCAGTTCCAAGAAGGCAACTTTTTGCGGGTACTGGTACAAAGCCTGCAATTGTCTTTCCACCACCAATTTCAGCACAGTGGGACGAACAGGTCATATTTGCAAATTCTTGTTTGGTTCTTATAACTTAGAAAGTGCAGTAACTTCACTTGTATGCAGATTAAGCGTTTGTACCTCCTTTTGACTGTGAAAGAATCGGCGATGGATGTGCCTACAAATCTTGAAGCCCGTCGAAGGATAGCATTTTTCACTAATTCTTTATTCATGGACATGCCACGTGCACCTAGGGTGCGCAAAATGCTGTCATTCAGGTTTGTCTCATGTATCAACTTGCAAACGATATTGATGTGTTGCTGCTTTGTTTTGCTTCTAAAATGTACTCTGCAGTATGTCCGTTATGTGTTTCTACAAAATAGAAACATTACTGAAACTAAATTGACTAAACACGTTGGAGTTTGACAGCGGCCAACTGATGGTTCTTCCATTGTACTCCTCAAATACTTAATATGTCACGGCCCTTGAGTAGCAGTATGTGCGGGATTGAGCGAAGGGCATAGCCTTGGCTGACGGGAGGGTGAGGGCATTCTGTCCCTCACTTCTCTGACGGTCCCAGCTGATTGCCATCACTGATCGCCCATGGTCCCGGCTGATTGCCGGAGACAATGTGGTCATGCAAAGCCTGAATATTGCTATCCTGCTCAAACTCTTGCAGCAAGGTGTCGTAGAGGTCAAATCGAGTAGTTTATTTGGCGAGGATGGCCAATGATTGCTTAGTGTTACGACGTGAGAGTGTGTCAGCCATGACGTTGGAGCACCCTGTCTTGTACTCAACCTCAAAGTTGAACTCGAGTAGCTTGTTGACCTAGTGGTGTTGTGGGATCATGCATAGCCATTGGTCGAGGAGGTACTTTTGACCATACTAGTCGCTGCGGGCAATGAATGGGCAGCCCTAGAGGTAGGGATGCTAGTGTTGTACGACCTACACCAAGCTGATGAGCTCGCGTGCCGCGGTGTCAAAAGAGCACTTGGAGCGCTTGATGAAGAATTAGTGGTGTCGCGGTGTGGAGAAGTCAGACATGTCGTAGGTGCTCATACCATGATGAGCTGTAGATGAGTATGTCGTCGAAGAACACCAAGCCGAAGCGACATAGGAACTCACGCAATACCTCATTCATAAGTGCCTGAAATGTTGCTAGAGCATTCGTGAGGCCAAAGGGCATAACGAGGAACTCAAACAGACCTTCATGGGTGTGGAATATCATCTTTGCGATGTTGTTCAGGTGCATGAGTAGTTGGTGATACCCCGAATAGAGGTCGAGCTTGGTGAAGAATCGGGCACCTATGGATCTTCATTTACAGCTTCGTCCTACTGATGGCACACCTCTTGAGGATCCCTCTCGATATAGGCACATTGTGGGCAGTCTTGTTTCTCTCACTGTTACCAGACCTGACATTACTAATGTTGTCCATATTTTGAGTCAGTTTGTGAGTGCCCCTACTTCGGTTCATTTTGGGCATTTACTTCGTGTGCCGCGATATTTACAAGGGACATCATCTCAGTGTTTGTTTTATGCTCGTGATAGTCCGCTTCAGCTTTATGCTTACTCGGACTCCACTTGGGCGAGTGATCCAATAGATCGCCACTCTATCACTGGTTATTGCATTCTTCTTGGTTCTTCTCCTCTTACATGGAAGTCCAAGAAGCAGGCAGCGACGTCTCGCTCCAGTACAGAGGCAGAACTTCGAGCACTTGCTACTACCACATCTGAGATTATATGGCTTCGATGGTTGTTGGCAGATTTTGGTATTTCTTGTGATGATCTTACACCTCTTCTCTGTGATAATACTGGAGGCATATAGATTGCTAAGAATCCTGTGAAGCATGATCTTACAAAGCACATTCGTGTTGATGCATCATTTACTTGGTCTCATTGTCATCAGAAGACTATTGCTCTTCAGTATGTGCCATCCGAATTACAAGTTGCAGATTTCTTCACTAAAGCACAAACTCGAGAGCAACATCGGCTTCATTTGCTCAAACTCAACGTTTCCGATCCACCTTGAGTTTGAGGGGGGTGTTAAGGCCCATATATCATATATCATCTAAGTCATCTAGGCCCATCTCATGGCTATATATATACATCCACCTTAATGGTGTGATCATCTACTCTCTAATCAAGGTTAGTAACAAGGTGTACCATTGTTGTGCTGCCCCCGTGAGATGGAACGCTGCGAGCCACACCTTCTCTTCTTCCATGGTTCGCTGACCGCGAAAAAATTGTTTGCATCGGCTGAGCCATGTAAGAGGGTCTTCTTTCCCATCATAGGTCAGAAAATCCCACTTGTGGTAGCGGGGAACTTGGCCCTGTTCTTGTGAATTATCCCCTATGGTGATGGGGTGTCCAAGAATCCCCTTTCCGCCATGATCTTTGCGGGCAACATCCGGATCTTTGCGAGCAACATCCTTTTCTACCTCTAGCCGGTCCATCTTGGCCTCTTATGCTTGTTGCCTTGTCTCGATCGCCTCTATCTTCTGCAGCAGGTTCGATAGTTGGGCGGTGATGATGGCAAGAGCATCTTCATTGATGCCGGATGACATGTCCACAGGCGCAGGAAGAGGCTCTGATACCAAATTGTGACGGCCTGGCCTTGGCCGCAGGTTGTAGCCGTATCTTGTCACGGTAGAAGAGGGGAAACAACGCTAGGGAGGGCGCCGACGGGGAGAGGAAGAAGACAGCACGGGACTGGGAACTAGAGGGGAGGAAACTAGAATCTTTATTACTTCTTGCTTGCCTTCTCAGGTCTGATTACATCCCTATATATAGGGCAAACAACCTAACCACCATAACTACTTTCCTAATTACCTATCAAACTTATCTAATACCTTCTTCTACCCTTGTGCGCCCTGGACCTAAACCTCTTTGGGGCTTGGGTCTACGCTGACTATGACATACCCCATGTGAAGGTTTCGATCACACTACTGCTGCTCCCATGGACCTCAAACCTTACTCGATGCCTAAAACAAATAATACTCAAGCCTTTTACATATCGGCTTAATACATTATTGAAAACTAAAAACAAATCTAAGACTATTATGGATCACCAAGCCTACCTTCTGGCTTGAGGTGGATCTTTTTCTCGGCACCATAAACGTCAAACACTTGATGGAGTACCTCCTTGGTAACAAGGTAGAGTAGATGGTGCACCATAACATGAGAACAACCATAATTGTTACGGCGGCGCGGCGAGGTGAGGCGCCAAACTACCTTCACACCTTTTAGGCGAGTATGGCGCGCGGCGAGGCGACGCCATACTCACTTAACATAAATGTATATGTCACAATAATTTTGGAATAATAGGAAATTAAATTTAGAACCATATGAAATATAAATAGTCAAATAAGTCCATATTCCATTCAGTATAAACAAACATACATAAGCCCAAGGAGACAATCAACTAGCTATGTATGGAAATCTTATAAATGGTAGGAGTTGATTGGCTATATATGGAAAGCTGGTCAATTATATATGGAAAATATCAATATAATGGAAAGCTTATCAATTATATATGGAAAATATCAATATAATGGAAAGTTGATCAATTATATATAGAAATAATTAATATATGGGAAGATGATTAGTTGTATATGGAAACCATCAATATATAGAAAGTTTTGCATATGGAAATTATCAATACAAGGAAAGCCTATTAATGGCATGAGCATATTTATTTCCAAAAAACAAAGCAGATTTATTTCCAACACAACAAAATAGAGCAGAAGGCATTATTTACCTACACAGCAAAACCCTAAACCCTAATCAGGAGGGGGTACAAAGAGGGGAGGCAAGGCTGACCCCCATGCATGGCGAGCGGTCCTAACTTGGCGGCGGCGCGGATCCGGCGACGGGGAAACGAATCTAGCTGAGGGAGCGGCGCCCGACAACACTGGTGGCGGAAGGGAGCGGCAAGCACAAGCGAAGGGAGCGGCACAACAACATGTGAGAAAGAGGTGCGGAGCTAGGGTTTTATTTAGATTTTTCTGGAGGTGCGGCTCATCATAGAAGCCTATCAGGTCACCACCATGCCTAGCGTCGCTGTGAAGGAATATGGAGTCCATCCAGTGTCATATGCGCTTAGGAGGACGCCATATGCGCTGCGACAAACGCCATATTTGACTGTGGTGAGTTGTCCACCGTGGCGTCCACCGGTCCCATCTGATTGCCATCACTGATCGCCCACGGTCCACGGGAGGGTGAGGGCATTCTGTCCCTCACTTCTCTGACAGACCTAGCTGATTGCCATCACTGATCGCCCACGGTCCCGGCTGATTGCCGGTGACAATGCGGTCATGCAAAGCCTGAATATTGCTATCCTGCTCAAACTCTTGCAGCAAGGTGTCGTAGAGGTCAAATTGAGTAGTTTATTTGGTGAGGATGGCCAATGATTGCTTAGTGTTACGACGTGAGAGTGTGTCAGCCATGACGTTGGAGCACCCTGTCTTGTACTCAACCTCAAAGTTGAACTCGAGTAGCTTGTTGACCTAGTGGTGTTGTGGGATCATGCATAGCCATTGGTCGAGGAGGTACTTTAGACCATACTGTTAGGCTCACCCCACCTAGCCAACCCAACCATAAAACCTAGGCGTTATAGTGGGAGAGGTGGGGGCTTTTATCCATAGTCCAACATTCCCCCTACGGCGTGCGAGCCCGGCGTAGCCCGCAGCAGGTTCTAGAGGCCCGGCGTAGCCCGCAACAGGTCTCAGCACACTAGAGAGGCGCAGGGGAAATCACGCAGCGGAAATGCGGAAATGCGTGGCCAGGGGGATTCGAACCCAGGACCTTGGCTCTGATACCATGTTAGGCTCACCCCACCTAGCCAACCCAACCATAAAACCTAGGCGTTATAGTGGGAGAGTTGGGGGCTTTTATCCATAGTCCAACACATACTGGTCGCTGCGGGCAATGAATGGGCAGCCCTAGAGGTAGGGATGCTAGTGTTGTACGACCTACACCAAGATGATGAGCTCGCGTGCCGCGGTGTCAAAAGAGCACTTGGAGCGCTTGATGAAGAATTAGTGGTGTCGCGGTGTGGAGAAGTCAGACATGTCGTAGGTGCTCATACCATGACGAGCTGTAGATGAGTATGTCGTCGAAGAACACCAAGACGAAGCGACATAGGAACTCACGCAATACCTCATTCATAAGTGCCTGAAAGGTTGCTAGAGCATTCGTGAGGCCAAATGGCATAACGAGGAACTTAAACAGACCTTCATGGGTGTGGAATATCATCTTTGCGATGTTGTTCAAGTGCATGAGTAGTTGGTGATACCCCGAATAGAGGTCGAGCTTGGTGAAGAATCGGGCACCGTGGAGCGAAGTTGTTATGGCCCTTAAGTAGCAGGATATGGGGGAGAGAGCGAAGGGCGTAGCCATGTCTAATAGGAGGGCGAGGGCATGTTGTCCCTCGCTTCCACGACACCATGACAACTAGCTGTGACTGGTGCAAGTAGGAGTAGTCAACATAGGGAGCACAAGGTAGGTAGATAGGAATAAGAACCACTTTATTTTTTGATTGATTTGATTACAAACTACTCGCCCCTTTATATAGAGGAGATGACTTATTTCTAAGAACTAACCAAAGATAAAAGATTATATCTAACAACAAAAAGATAAACTAATTTAGTTTAGATTCTAACTAACTCTTGGCCGGCTCTGTCATGGGTTGAACCCATGACGGGATAAACACCACCAGGAAGATAGTCGGGCGGTGTCGGCTACTCGGGATGAGAAATAGACTTAGGTGAGGGAGACAAACATTGGGATGAGAGATTAAACTTTTTTCTTCATCATTGGTTATTTGATCAACACAACCCTATTTATAGAGCCTACAAGACCTAATCAAATAACTAACCGAATTCAATACTACTCTAGGACTCTATCCATTAACTTGCTAGGACTCTCAATTACAGACCTAGACTCTTATTAACTACTGGACTCTAATCTGCCCTAGTGTCACGGGTTGGGATCCATGGTCAGGGAGGATAGCAAAACATTGTGACTAAATTGATAACTAAAGAATTGACCGAGGCCCTGACCCTCGTCGGCGGAGGGAGCGACACAACAACACGGGAGAAAGAGGTGCAGATCTAGGGTTTTATTTAGATTTTTCTGGAGGTGCGGCTCATCATAGAAGCCTATCAGGTCACCGCCATGCCTAGCGTCGCCGCGAAGGAATATGGAGTCCATCTAGTGTCATATGCACTTAGGCGGACGCCATATGCGCTGCGACAGACGTCACATTCAACTGTGGTGAGTTGTCCACCGTGGCATCCACCGGAGTCCGTCTCGACATCTAATCGTCGCTTAGACGACGCTTAAGCGATGCCATGACAACTATGCAAACAACTTACATAGTTTTAAGATCAACACTAGAAGCTATGGTGAGTGGCTTTGATACTAAGTTATTATGGGTTGAACCCCTTATAGGATAAACATTGCCTGAAGGATAGCTGGGATAAACTATATTTATAAGGCCTAACAGATAAAAACTAACTAACAAGGAATCCTACTCCAACAGGGAAACCTAATATTAACTAACAAGGAAACTGTTCTTTAACTAATATAAGGAATCCCACTCTAACAAGAAATCCTAATCTCCATTATGGGCTGGCTGGACCTTGGATGGGCTGTGAAAGAGGATGGCTGGGAAAAATAGTAGATTGATTATGGGAGGAGCCCAAGGCTCAGTACATATAGGCAAGGATGTCCCGGGAATAGGAAAGATCTAATCTAGAAAGGAAAGAGCTAATCAGAGCTAATCTAGGGAATCCTTGCCAAACATAACCAACACTACCAAAACCAGGGAGGGAGGCAGCAGCCGCACCCCCTAGGGTTGCAGCCGAACCCCCCTGGGCCCGTGGGCCTATACATCACGCTAACACGCCCCCGCAGTTTGAACGTCGGTGCTTAGCCACGGGCATTCAGACTGGACCGAAACTCAGTGAACACCGAAGAAGGCAGCCCCTTGTGAAGACGTCGGCGAACTGGGATGTCGTGGGAACATGAAGAACCCGCACGACACCCATGGCGGCCTTCTCACGGATGAAGTGAAGATTGATCTCGATGTGCTTCGTCCGTTGATGTTGTACCGGGTTGGAGGACATGTAGACTGCGCTGACATTATCACAGTAGACAATTGTGGTGTGGCGAAGCGGAATGTGGAGCTCGTGGAGGAGCTGGCGTAGCCAAGAAGCCTTAGCAACACCATTAGCGACAGCGCGGTACTCATCTTCTGCACTGGAGCGAGAGACAATATTCTGACGCTTGGAGGACCAGGAGACCAAGTTGTCGCCGAGGAACACAGCATAGCCTGAGGTGGACTTGCGCATATCGGGACAACTAGCCCAGTCAGCATCAGAGTAAACCACCAAGTCATCCTGAGTCGACGGTCAGAGATGAAGACCCAGGTGAAGAGTACCCCGAATGTACCGAAGAATGCGCTTGAGAGCTGCCAGGTGAGGCTCTCACGGATCATGCATGTGAAGACAGACCTACTGCACAGCGTAGGCAATGTCGGGCCATGTGAAGGTCAGGTACTGCAGGGCGCCAGCAAGACTGCGGTAATCTGACGGGTCAGCGACTGGAGCTCCAGAGTCGGCTGAGGTCTTAGGACTGGTGTCGACAGGCGTAGTACAAGGTTTGCACTCCGCCATGCCAGCATGATCCAAGATGTCCAACATATACTGCCGCTGAGAGAGAACCATACCATCAGCAGTGCGCTAAACCTGCATCCCCAATAAGTGATGAAGTTCTCCCAAATCCTTCATAGCAAATTCCTGCTGGAGAGCCATGATGACCTTCCATAGAAGATGTGTCGAAGAGGCAGTGAGAACAATATCGTCGACATAGAAGAGCAGATAGACCATGTCAGAACCTCGGTGGTAGACGAACAACGAAGTGTCTGACTTGGCCTCCACAAAGCCGAGGGAGACCAGGTACGTGGCGAAGAGGTTGTACCAAGCACGAGGAGCCTGCTTCAACCCATAAAGCGACTTGTTCAGGCGACAAACAAAGTCAGGGTGAGCAGGATCCTCGAATCCAGAGGGCTAAGTAGCGAACACTGTCTCTGTCAGGGTGCCCTGGAGGAAGGCATTCTTGACGTCGAGCTGGTGAACTGGCCATTGGCGGGAGAGAGCCAGAGAGAGCACCGTGCGGACTGTGGCATGCTTGACGACGGGACTGAAGGTTTCGGCAAAGTCAACTCTAGGACGCTGGGTGAAACCACGAAAGACCCAACGAGCCTTGTAGCGTTCCAGAGAACCATCGGCGTGGAACTTGTGTTTGAAGATCCACTTGCCCGTGACAATGTTGGCATGTTGGGGGCGAGGAACCAAGTCCCATGTCTGGTTCTAGAGAAGCGTTGTATGCTCTTCCTCCATAGCAGCCCGCCAATTGGGATCAGCAAGGGCACTACGGAAGGTCTTCGGAACCGGATACAGGGGCGCAGCATGGTACAGGACCGGCACGCGGAAGCCATCCTTGGCCCGAGTCACCATGCAATGCTGGTTGACCGTGGGTGGGATGGCGACAACACCCCGGGGAAGAGGGCCGGGTGCTGGAGGAGCAGCCGGTGCTGTAGGGGCTGGCGCAGGAGCCGGTCCAGCCGGGGCTGGGGCGGCCGGCTTGGGGCACCTGGAGTAGACGCGCAGAACTGGGGGCTGCGCGCCTGGTGGAGATGGTGTCGCGTGTGGCAGCGCGGGGAAGCCCGGTTGTCCCGCACGTGGGAGTGCGGAGGAGGCCGGCGTGGCCGCGCGTGGCGAGGACAGCAGTGCCCCGGTCGGCGAGGAGGGAGTCGAGGCCGCGCGTGGCACAGCACCCGCACGTGGGAGTGCGGGGAACCTCGGGGGGACCGGGGGCGCAAGAAGAACAGCACCACGAGAGCCTGGTGAATCCGCAGAAGACATGGTCGGCAGTCCTATAGGAGGGACTGTCGGGTTAGGGAATTCATCCAAAAAGGTGAAGTCCGCAGCGGTGGGCGGCGAGGGCTGCTCGACGAAAGGGAAGGTGGACTCATCGAAGACAACGTGACGAGAGATGATGATTCTATTGGTGGTAGGATCAAGGCATCGGTATCCCTTATGGTGAGCAGAGTAGCCAAGGAAGATGCAAAGGGTAGAACGAGGTGCAAGTTTGTGGGGAGCGGTGGCCGAGAGATTGGGATAACACTTACAACCAAAAATACGGAGATGATCGTAGGACGACGCACTACCAAGCAGGGCTGAGTGCGGGGTCAAGAAATTGAGCGTCTTGGTTGGTAAGATGTTAAGGAGGAGGGTCGCAGTGTGCAACGCCTCGGCCCAATATGGAGGGGGCATGCTCGCCTGAAACAGAAGAGAGCGGATGACATCATTAGTGGTACGAATAATCCGCTCTGCTTTACCATTATGTGGGGACGTGTAGGGACACGACATGCGAGACAAGACGCCATGAGTGAGGAAGAAGGTGCGGGCGCTGGAGTTGTCGAACTCCTTGCCGTTGTCACTATGGATGGCCTTAACGCGGGTGCCGAACTGGGTAGACACATAGGCAAAGAAGTTAGACAGAGTGGTAAAAGTGTCAGATTTCAGGCGTAAAGGGAATGTCCACAAGTAATGTGAGAAATCGTCAAGAACAACAAGATAATATTTGTAACCAGAGACACTAGCAACAGGTGATGTCCATAGGTCACAATGAATAAGATCAAAATTGTTTGACGCCCGAGACGCTGAAGTACCAAAAGGAAGACGAACATGTCGTCCCAACTGACACGCATGACATATAGGATCCAAACTTTTATTACTAGCCGGAATAGCTGAAGCGAGTTTGGAGAGGGCCTCACGACCGAGATGGCCGAGGCGACGGTTCCACAGGTAAGGTGGCGAAGAGCTGGCGACAAGGGAGTGAGCGACAGGCAGCTGCAAGGGGTAGAGCGGACCAGAGCTATTGCACCTGATGATCACGTTCCGCGAGAGAAGATCCTTCACAGAACAACCATACGGGTCAAACTCCACAGAGCAATTGTTATCGACAGTAAATTGGCGAACAGAAATAAGATTCTTGATAAGCTGAGGCGAAACAAGAACGTTATTTAAAACAAGGGGGCCAAGTTGCGCCTTGCCGGTGGCAGTGACGGGCAAGAGCGAACCATTACCGACAACAATGGATGTGGGAGAGGGAAACCGAGGGATTGAGGAGTGAGAGAGAGTACCATCATGAGAGGTCATGTGAGAGGAAGCACCGGTGTCAAGATACCAGTCGTTGTTCATTGGCGGAGTGACCGTCATGGTACTGAATGTAGAGGCCAGCGAGTTCTGGTCCCAAATCGGAGAGCCCACCATGGGTTTGTAGTGGGACGACACCAGCTGCTGTGGCTGGAAGGCCTGCTGGACGGAGACGCCGGGGCCAGCAGGTAGGCCGGCTGGGGAAGCTGCATCTGCTGAGCCAGCAGAGCTTGCTGCAGCGCCTGCTGCTGAGGGCCGACGCGGCCTTGAGGGAGCGGGGCCAGCGTGGGAGTCCGGGGACCGGGCCACATTTGAATGGACCCGGTCCACGGATTGTAGACGGAGGGCCAGGTCGCGCCGGACCAAGCAGGCGCCCCAGGTGCGGAGGAGGGAGCAGGGGGAGTGCTGGGGCCTGGAGCAGAGTCGCTGCCAGCCCGGCGGTCCTTCTTCTTCTTGTTCTTCGGCTTGGGGGCGCCACCACCGGTCCGAGGAGGGCCACCGCCGGTTGCTGCAGGCTGGCGAGAGGAGCCAGTGGCGACAAGAGCAGTGGAGGGGGCAACAAGGTGCTGGACCATGTTGATCTCCTCGAGAAGGAGCTCGTTGCGGACGGTGGCGAAGGAGGGGAACGGGCGCCCGCGCTGGAGATGGACGCCGATGTCCTTGTAGCGCTCGTTGAGCCCACGAAGCGCGTTGATGACCAAGGTGTGGTCAGTGACGTGCTCGTTGAGATCAGCGAGGTCATCGACCATCTTCTTGAAGCGCTTGCAATACTCGGTGATGGAGAGATCACCTTGAGCAAACGCGCGAAATTGGGCGTCGAGGTGGAGGGCGTGGGTCTCCTGGTTGCCGAGGAAGTGATCCTCGATGGCGAGCCAGGCCTCACGGGCGGAGGCGCGGTGGTCGATCACAGCGTCGGCGAGGTCAGCGGAGACCGTGCTATAGAGCCATGACTTGACGACGACGTCCATCCGAGTCCAGTCAGCAAGGGCCGAGACGGAGTCGCTGTGGACGTGGTCCAGCAGCGAGTATTTGGTGACGGCGAGGAGGAACTGCTCGCGCCAACGGGGGTAGTTGTCGGCGGTGTCGAGGACGGTCGGCACCAGGCTGCGTGCGTTCTACACGGAGACTGCCTGGGCGTGGAGGTTGAGGACGGCAGCGGCCTCATGGAGCACCATGGCGTGGGTGACGCTCATGTCGCCGCCCGCGTGATGCTGTTCAACGGGATCAACCGCGGCGGCGGAGTCGGACTGGGCCTTGGCCGCCCGAGCGAGGGCAGCGCGGACGCGCTCCGCAGCGGCTTCGCGCTCGTTGGAGGCGTCGGCGGCTTCCTGCTCAGCGGCCTGAGCGGCGGCCAGAGCAGCCTCGCGAAGGGCGCGGCGAGCCTCGGCGTCGGTCTGCGAAGGAGCATCGCCGTCTTGGCGAGGCTGATCGGCAGGATCGACGTGGGACGGGGAGGAGTCCCAACCATACCGATGCACAGCTAGTGTGCGCAGGGGCAGCGGAAGGGCGAGAGGGTAGAGTCCCGGTCTCGTGATACCATGAAAGTGGATGGCTGGGAAAAATAGTAGATTGATTATGGGAGGAGCCCAAGGCTCATTACATATAGGCAAGGATGTCCCAGGAATAGGAAAGATCTAATCTAGAAAGGAAAGAGCTAATCAGAGCTAATCTAGGGAATCCTTGCCAAACATAACCAACACTACCAAAACCAGGGAGGGAGGCAGCAGCCGCACCCCCTAGGGTTGCAGCCAAACCCCCTGGGCCCGTGGGCCTATACATCACGCTAACAGGCTGAGGCTACGGCTGGCCCAAGCCAGCCATGGCAGCCCATGAGATCCCCCCTCCTTTGAAGACTAGATCATCCTCGAGCTAGCAGAGCGGGCGAGGTACTATCGATGTATTCCAATGTGGTGGACTGGAGAGGCCGCTCTAGGAAACCCTATGACCCCTGCGCCAAAAGGACATAGAGAGTGTACTAAAATCTCAAGTGATCATCCCGAGTGATGCTAGCCACTTTGTTCCTAGGACTATGTCGTAGTCGACCAGGGGCAGTGCGTAGAAATCTACTTGAAATTCTTCATCATTGATCTTGAAAACGGTGTTGTGGTACACGCTTGGGCACGACACACACTCACCAGTGGCTAACTTGACCTGCAACTGGTCGTGAGGGAGTCCATGTAGGGTGGTAAGATCGGTTGCCTTCCCGGAGATGATGTTGTGGGTGGCACCTGAGTCAAGGAGGGCAAGAAATGTGGTGCTACCAATCTATGCATGTACTTGCATTGTTTCGCTTGGATGGACACCGGTGATGACGTGGAGAGCGATCTGTGGCTTGGTGTTCGTGTGGTTGGTTAGTGCAGAGTCATTGTCGATGGCCAAGTTGAGGAGGAAGATGTGCGGGCAAACCCTGTAGTGGCCAGGACCGTATTTCTCGTTACAGTTGAAGCACAGCCCGAGGCGACAACGTTCTTCCACCTCTTCCTACGACAGTCGTTTTACTGGCCGTTCTGCCACCATGACCGGTGTTGTCATAGAGGTCGGTAGCGGGAATGATGCTGGGAGTGCCAAGTAGGCCGATGGTGTGGGCAAGAGACCACGATCCTGATGTTGTGTTGGTGTTGGGGTCGGGATTAGGGTGGTGACGCATTGATTGCGAAGCTCCAACTTGCAGGCCAAGCTCATGGCGATGGCGTGTGGTGGGTTGCCGGTTGAGAGCGTAAGGGGTAGGAGTGGCTGGGACCTGGCCTGCTCCCGGGACGCCTGGAACCAGGGGGTTCCAGGATGCTTTCTTGGTTTCTGGCGGTAGGGAGAAAGGGATGAGAGAATAGGAGCAAGAGGGGGAGGAGCCGAAGAATAGGAGGAAGTGATTGAACTGAATTCTGCTTGCCTTTATTCCCATAGTACTCAAAGTATTTATAGACTCTTGTACAACCCAATTCTGTTATCTGGAATACCAGAATCCTAACAGAATTCTTTACAAGGCTCACGCGGGGCCTGGGCTCAAGCCTGCCTTCTGCCTTGCGTCCTTGGCCCCTCTACGGTGATACACAATTCCGACTCTAACATCTCTTCCGTCCTTCGGAAACAGCTCATCCTCGAGCTGGAAGTCCGGATAGCGAAGTCGGAACTCTTCCATGTTCTCCCATGTAGCATCAGCCGACGGAAGTCCTTCCCACTGAATCAACACCTCCTGTATACCCCGAGCAATCCGACCCCTTAGAGCCTTGGCTGGCTTTGGCAAGACCCTGCCATTAGATAGAGCCGGCAGTGCTGGTGGTAATTCTGGTGGTGTACCATGAAAAGCCTTGAGGACACCAATGTGAAATACATCATGAATCCGAGCGCCTTGGGGCAAAGCTAGCTTATACGCAACATCCCCAATCTTCTCCACAATCTGATATGGTCCATAAAAACGCGGAGCTAGCTTCCCACGGTGAAAACCAGGAAGTGATGCCGCTTGTCGGTGTAGTAAGCGGACCCAAACCCAATCCCCTTCCTTGAAAGACATGTCACGATGCTTGCCATCATTATAGAGTTTGCCATAGTCTTGCGCCTGGAGCAATCTTTCCCTGATTTCAATCAGGAACTCATCTCGTTCCTGGAGGGACCGATCCACTGCCTGTACTCTTGAAGACCCCTTATCATATGACCGAAGAGATGGCGGTGGACGCCCGTACAACACTTTGAACGGTGTGTCACGGAGCGCTGTCTGGAATGCAGTGTTAAAACAATATTCTGCCCAAGGAAGCCACCTTAACCAGTGTCGGGGTCGATCCCCTGTGAGACAACGGAGATACATTCCAATTACCCGGTTTGCTGCTTCGGACTGACCATCACTTTGTGGGTGGAACGCAGAACTGAGATTTAGCTTTACTCCTGATAGTCGAAAAAGTTCCTTCCAGAACGTACTTGTGAAGACCGTGTCCCTATCACTGACAATGGAGCTGGGAATACCATGAAGGCGTACTATCTCATTGAAGAACACCTGTGCCACCGAAGTTGCAGTGTAGGGATGTCCTAGGGCCAAAAAATGTGCATATTTGGATAATCTGTCAACTACTGTGAGTATGACTGATTTCCCATGAATCCTGGGCAACCCCTCAATGAAATCCATTGCAACATCCTCCCAAACCCGAGCTGGAACATGCAGCGGTTGCAGCAACCCTGCTGGGTGGAGATGCTCAGTTTTGTTCTTTTGACATATTGCACATGCACGCACAAAATCCTGCACCATCTTCTTAGCATCTGGGACAGAGAAATCTGTTCGCAAACGATGCAATGTGCGTTCCACCCCTTCATGACCCATGTGAGCTGCACCTAATATAGCCTGTAGATTGGGGGACGAAACTGGGACATATATCCTGCCATCTTTCAGAATCAGCCCATCCGTGAAACTCCATGATGTGCTCCGCCCTCCTGCCAAAATCTCATCTCGAAGAGAACGGAGACTATCTTCACTCTCAACTTCCTGCCTTAGGCAATCAAAAATGTCAAATGATGGCCCTGAAATTGCCATAGCAGCTGATTCAATGCCCCCCTCGCGGCGAGACAATGCATCAGCTACAACATTATGGCGTCCTGACTTGAACTCAACCGTAAAATCGAATCCCATCAACTTGCTCACCCAACGATGTTGTGGAATCGTGGCGAGGCGCTGATCTAGCAAGAATTTCAAGCTGTAATGATCAGTGCGTACTATGAATTGCCTCCCCCAAAGATACGCCCTCCAATGGCGCACTGCTTGTACCAAACCTATCAACTCCCGTTCATAGGCAGCAAGACCATTGTGTCGAGGTGTTAAGGGTTTGCTGAAGAAAGCCAGCGCCCCTTTGCCTTGATGAAGAACAGCCCCAATTCCTGAACCTGATGCATCACATTCAACAATAAACGATTTTGTGAATTCTGGCAGTTGTAGAACTGGTGAGGATGATAAGGCATCTTTAAGGGCTTGGAAGGCTGCCTCTGCTTCTGGTGACCACCGAAACGCCTCCTTCTTGAGTAGTGCTGATAATGGTGCTGCAATGAGCCCATAATTCTGGATAAACTTTCTATAGTATCCTGCAAGTCCCAAAAAAGCACGGACAGTCCGTGGGGAACGAGGTGTAGGCCACTCTCTGATAGCCTCAACTTTCTGTTGATCCATAGCCACTCCACTAGCGGACACAACATGACCCAAATACCCCACCTGTTGTTTACCAAAACTGCACTTTGATTCCTTCAAAACCAATTGGTTAGTCTGTAATGCAGTCAATACTGCCCGGAGATGCTGCAAGTGTTCTGACCACGTCCGACTGTAGATTAGTATGTCATCAAAGAAAACCAATACGAATCTGCGTAGGAAAGGTTCTAACACTGTATTCATTAGTGCCTGGAATGTGGCCGGGGCATTGGTCAGTCCGAAAGGAAGAACCAGGAATTCAAAATGCCCTTGGTGGGTCCGAAAAGCAGTCATATGAACGTCTGCTGTGTTCATGCGGACCTGATGGTAGCCGGAGCGAAGATCGAGCTTTGAAAAAAATTTAGCGCCATGGAGCTCGTCTAGCAGCTCCTCCACCATAGGAATAGGAAATTTATCCTTGGAGGTTGCTGCGTTTAGTGCGCGGTAATCCACACAAAACCGCCAGGATCCGTCTTGTTTCCGAACTAATAGCACTGGAGAGGAGAAAGCAGATGTGCTGGGTCGTATAATCCCTTGTTTCAGCATTGCTGTGCATTGTTTTTCCAGCTCATCCTTCTGCAATTGTGGATATCAGTATGGTCGTACTGCAATCGGCTCCGTTCCTGGTTTCAAATGAATTCGATGATCAAAAATTATTGTCGGTGGTAGCCCCTGTGGTTCTGCGAACAGCGTGCGGAACTCGGTAAGCAGGGGCTGCAGCAACTCATTGTTACTAAGAACAGCACAACAGGCTGGTCTGTTCTCCGTAATTCCAGATAGGGTTACTTCTCTAGTTATCCCCGTAGTGTTCCTCCAGATGGCCATCCTCATGTTAACAAAATCCCATAGTATCGGACCAAGAGTACAGAGCCATTGCGTGCCAAGAATGATGTCCACTGTATATAATTCCAGGGCAAAACAGTCCACTCTGAAAAACTCGCCACCAATGTCTAATTGAAGATTTCGACAACGTCCCGGGCTGTCCAAACGATCTCCGTTTGCCACCACCACACGCAATCCTTGCCGTACGGGCTCTAAGGTGAGCCCCAGTTGCTGTGCTGATTGAGCGTGGATAAAATTGTGTGTGGATCCAGAGTCGACCAAGGCTGTCAACGAAACTCCTCCTGAGAGACGGACCAGCAACCTCATCGTATTTCCGCCCCCAATACCCGAGAGTGCGTTTAGCGAGATATGAGGCTCGCTCTCCTGCTCCTCGAGCAATTCCCATTCTGTAGCCTCATCGCTCACACACTCGATATAAAACAATCGAGCACATTTATGTCCCCGGACAAATTTCTCATCGCAATTATAACACAGCCCCAACTTTCTTCGTTCCGCTAGCTCTTCTGGGGAAAATCTGCGGAGTTGTCGTTGGGGTGCCTCCCCTGTTGGTGCGGCCATATTGTTTTTGAAAACTGTCCTTGGTGTTCCCCGTGTGCTGATTTGTCGGGCTGATTTCTTTTCATATGCCCGGGCGATACTCATTGCTTCCTGCATATTGGTGGGTCTCTGCAATTCAACATCCACCCCAATGTCCTCCTGCAAGCCAGCTATAAACAGTTGCACCTGTTGGCGTTCTGAGAGGGGATCATTGAGATGGCTAGCCAATGCCAAGAATCTTTCCATATATTTCTCCACTGAGTCGGTTTGGGACAACCGTTTAAGCTCTCCCAGGGGATTGCTGCGGACTGCTGGCCCAAAACGGACATGGCAGAGAGTCTTGAATGTCTCCCAATTGGGCGGACCATGATTATGTTCATAGTGGTAATACCATTCCTGGGCTGTATCCGTGAGGTGATACGTTGCCAACCAGACACGATCACCCTCGTCGGTACGCTGTCCCCGAAAAAATTGTTCGCAGTGGTTCAGCCAATTTAGGGGATCACTTTTGCCATCAAATCTTGGAAACTCCAGTTTGTAAAAACGTGGAATCCCTCCTGAAGTTGGCGCCTCTGGTGACCCATTGTTGGCTTGATTTTGCTGCAGGTTATTCCTTGGAGATCGGTTCGGTGGTGGTAAGATACCGTCACCTCCCCATCTTGGCAATACTGGCGATGCTCCGGTTGTATTGCCACCAACCTGCTGCTCCAGCGAATTAACCCTTGCGGTGTCCACTGCTACGGCGCGGTTCAATTCTGCCAAATCCGCCTTCGATGCCAATGTTGAGGCAATCTTTAACATGGCGGCCAAATCTTGCTGGAGTTTTTCCATGGCCCCTTCACCTGTGGTTGTAGAGGCATCCATACTTCCTGAAGACATGGTTCTTGGTTCTGTTCTTTGCTCTGATACCAAGTTGTGGTGGGTTGCCGGTTGAGAGCGTAAGGGGTAGGAGTGGCTGGGACCTGGCCTACTCCCGGGACGCCTGGAACCAGGGGGTTCCAGGATGCTTTCTTGGTTTCTGACGGTAGGGAGAAAGGGATGAGAGAATAGGAGCAAGAGGGGGAGGAGCCGAAGAATAGGAGGAAGTGATTGAACTGAATTCTGCTTGCCTTTATTCCCATAGTACTCAAAGTATTTATAGACTCTTGTACAACCCAATTCTGTTATCTGGAATACCAGAATCCTAACAGAATTCTTTACAAGGCTCACGCAGGGCCTGGGCTCAAGCCTGCCTTCTGCCTTGCGTCCTTGGCCCCTCTACGGTGATACACAATTCCGACTCTAACATGGCGAGAGATTGTGGATTCTAAATTTCCACGTCAAGGCTGAGTAGAGGCTGCAAACCTGTTGTAATTAGCTGAATCCTCTGCTCTTCTGTGAGGGTGCCTGCATGAGGTAGTAGAGCCTAGAAGCGTTCTTGAAACTCTTCCACAAACCCCGTGCGTTTGCAAGCAGCAAGTTCTCCCAAAGGGTTAGAGCGAAGGGGCGGTACGAAATGTAAATTCAGGAGCTCTGAGAATCGTCGCCACGTTGGAGTGCCATCATCCTTCTCGATCAGCATGTACAACAGTTGTGCTGCATCGAGAAGATTATATGAAGCCATCCATACTTTCTCTTCCTCCACGATACGTTGTTGGCTAAAGTATGACTCGCAACGGTTGACGAACGGCAGTGGGGCGCCCTTACCGTCATACTTGGAGAAATCTATCTTTTGGAACCACGGTGGCTGATCATTGTGGCGGTCATTGATGACCGATTGATCGATATGACGAGTTCTGGCATGCGGCGGCGGTTGGAGGCGCTAGATTGCCAGTGAATTATCGACGATCATGGTAGATAGGGTTTGGACGGTGGAGAGGTCTCAGAGTTCAGCCATTATGGCGGCCAAAGTTGCTTGTACATCAGCGGAATCAGACATGGTGGCGGTGGTGGTGGTGCGGTGATCAGCGACGGTGATGGCGAGGTGATCGGCGGTGCCGGTGTTGTTGTGGTTGGCGGGCGGCATGGCGGAGGATCTTCTGGATACTGATACCAAGTTGTCAAGAGCCTCAAACCCTAGGGCAGGAGGACCTTTGCTACGTAGCTCGTAGCCGACATGGGGATAATCCCCTTGCCACACTATCTTGTAGAATGGGGGAGACTTTACAGAACTAGGGTAGAGATTGTAGACTAATCTTTATTTTTTGCTTGATTATGCCTGAAGGACTTACATCTATGTTTATAAAGCCTAACAGATAAAAACTAACTAACAAGGAATCCTACTCTAACAGGAAACCTAATATTAACTAACAAGGAAACTATTCTTTAACTAATAAAGAATCCTACTCTAACAAAAAATCGTAATCTCCATCATGGGCCAGCTGGACCTTGGATGGGCTGATGCTGCGACTGGCCCAAGCCAGCCATGGCAACCCATGACAGTTCCCATCTCTGGTCAGTGTAACCTCGTGAACTGCCAGGAAGGGGGAAATATGCATTATTGTCTTGTATGAATTTATCTTGAATTTTGGGATTTTTAGCTGAAACTATTGATGATGCATTTATATTTTTGTTTTGACCAAAAATATAATTTCTAAAACTTTGTGGTATTAGTTAATGTACTCCCTCTAGTAAAAACACACTATGTTTTGACCAAAATCTGGTCAAACTTTTAAAAATTTGAGCATTAATAATTTTTAAAATACTTAGTTGAAAAGCATAAAAGTGGTATGAGTAGTCTTGAAAAGTACTTTCACCATCTCATATTTTTAAAATTTATAAACTTATTCTAATATAAAATTGTGGTCAAAGTTATACATTGAAACCCATGCAAAAAGTCAAGCATCATAGGTTTACTGGAGGGAGTATTTCTTAGGACTGTACACAACAATAATAGAGTGACCACTGATCTGATGACATAGTGTTGCTCTTAATACTTCTTGAAATTTCAATAAGCTTTGCATGCCTTTGTTCTGACTCATGTCAGGCAGTCCAGATTCTTTGATGCACCATGGTCTTATTATGACATAAGTTACTCTTTAATTTTGATGAAATTAATATAAATTTCATTGTATCCATCCTTATTATATAGCCATGTTTTCTTGCTGATAACACAATTACAGATCATTCTGTTTCGGGAAATATGAATTGTATAATGAAATGGTTGATCTTCTAGATGCAGAGAATGTACCTCTGTACAAGAATACTTTGGTATTATCACAGGTCGTGAAGTGCACAATGAAGCAAACTATAATGCTGAAACTGGAAAAAAATTATGAATTCACCAAAACAAATATCTTATAAACCTATGCTTAAATTCGTTATGTGATTTTAATGTTTTTAACAATGGTTGTGCCTTAGATAATTGTGCATAAACTTTTGTCCTTTGCAGTGTTATGACTCCATACTACAGCGAGGAAACTGTATATTCAAGAAGTGACCTCGATCTGGAGAATGAAGATGGGGTATCAATTATATTTTACCTCCAAAAGATTTTTCCAGGTTACCATTCAGTTTCGTTTTCCTTTGATGGTTATAATTATGGATTCAACCACGAGATTTCTGTCTTTTACTCCTCAGTATTCTTGTTATAGATGAATGGAATAATTTTATGGAAAGAATCAGTTGTAAAAGAGAAAGTGAAGTTTGGGGAAATGAAGAAAGTGTTCTACAACTTCGTCATTGGGCTTCTCTTAGAGGGCAGACACTCTGTAGAACAGGTGTGCTTTGATCAAACTAGCTGCCTTATCTTACCAAATAAGGACGATTTGGTTAATTCCCTGTTAAACATTTTTCTTTCTGGGAATAGTTAGAGGAATGATGTACTACAAGAGAGCCTTGAAGCTTCAAGCATTTCTTGACATGGCTTCTGAATCTGGTGAGCTTCTTCAAGCACAAAGTTAAGCATCTCATGAATAATTATGATCTTGTGCCCTGTCCTGCTTGCAGAGATATTGGAAGGATATAAAGCAGTTGCAGATCCAGCAGAGGAGGAGAAGAAAAGCCAAAGATCTTTGTCATGTCAACTTGAGGCTATAGCAGACATGAAATTTACATATGTTGCAACTTGCCAGATATATGGCAATCAGAAACAATCTGGTGATCGACGTGCAACAGATATCTTAAACTTGATGGTGAAGTAAGTCATTTTGATGATCTATTCTAAATAAATGACATGTAACATTTGCCAACTACAAGATACACCATATCTATCCCAGGACCAAAGTGTTTTCTTTCTTTGATTTTTCAGACTACTTTCTTTTATGTGCAAAATAATTTCTATCTGAACTTGAAACTGTAGTTATCCTGGTCTCCGTGTGGCCTACATTGACGAAGTTGAAGAGAGAGATGGTGACAGGGTGCAAAAGGTCTTTTATTCAGTTTTAGTAAAAGCTCTTGACAATCATGATCAGGTAATCATTTCCTCAAAGTGGAAATTCATTTTCTACCATTGAAATTTGATGCTATTTTGGTCTGATGTACATCTTAATAGAATTTATATTCTTCTGTGTCCTGTGAAGGAAATATACCGCATAAAATTGCCAGGACCAGCAAAATTAGGTGAAGGTAAACCAGAAAACCAAAATCATGCAATCGTCTTTACGAGGGGTGAAGCTCTTCAAACGATTGATATGAACCAGGTGAATTGAATGAATGTTTGTGATGTTCTAAAAAACTGAATAATTATGTTGCTGCTTAAGATGTATCTAATATGTAGGATTCTCAATGATCTTTAGGACAATTATTTGGAAGAAGCTTTAAAAATGCGGAATTTGCTAGAAGAATTCCATGAAAACCATGGTGTGCGCCAGCCAACGATTCTTGGTGTGCGTGAGCACATTTTCACTGGAAGGTCTGGTTAGATGAAGTTCAGTTGTTACTGAATTTTCTTCCTTGAAAATCCATATCACTGCCTAACATCTAAAATTGTTATATTGTAGTGTGTCATCTCTTGCATGGTTTATGTCAAACCAGGAAACCAGCTTTGTTACAATAGGACAGAGAGTGCTCGCTAATCCATTGAAGTAAGTATGGATCACTTTAATATGTCAGCACAATTCATTATTATCATATGGAATAGTGAGAGTGCTACATGTTGGAATTACTAAGCATATGTGGCAACTAACTCCTATTAAAATAAATCCTAGGTGATGTTTTGTATATTCTTTCAGCCCTTAAAATGCACATGAATGTGTCTGAGGTTACAAGTAAATAAGGTGTTAACGATTAGGTCAACCAAGCATCATTGGTTCAAATTTTCTGGGCCATTAAGATTACCAAGATAAAACATATTGACTTTATGGCATGACACTTGAAATACATTGTTTTCTGTGCAGGGTACGTTTTCACTATGGACATCCTGATGTATTTGATAGAATTTTTCACATTACAAGAGGTGGCATTAGCAAGGCTTCCTGTGGTATAAATTTAAGTGAAGACATTTTTGCTGGTATGCGATTCTCGATGTATTTCTGACTGTTTCCCATTTGTGTTCTTGGACACCATAGGCTTAACTTTTTGTTCCAGGTTTCAACTCAACACTGAGACGTGGAAATGTCACCCATCATGAATACATTCAAGTCGGCAAAGGCCGAGACGTTGGTCTTAATCAAATTTCTCTATTTGAAGCCAAAGTGGCATGTGGTAATGGAGAACAAGTACTTAGCAGAGATATCTACCGCTTGGGTCACCGCTTTGACTTTTTCCGAATGCTGTCATGCTACTTTACCACTGTTGGATTTTATATCAGCTCAATGGTAACTTACATTGACCTAGCACTGCAAGCAGGACACTTGCAAATTTTTATTTGCTATTATCCATTTTATCCTAAGGTTGTTGCCTTAATTTTGTGCAGATGGTTGTCATAATAGTCTATGTTTTCTTGTATGGAAGACTTTACTTAGCATTAAGTGGACTTGAGTCTGCGATTATGAAGCAAGCACGGATGAGAGGAAACAGTGCTCTTCAGGCAGCTATGGGATCTCAATCTATTGTGCAGCTAGGTCTTTTGATGGCCTTACCCATGTTTATGGAGATTGGACTGGAAAGGGGTTTTAGAAGCGCCCTAGGAGATTTCATCATAATGCAGCTTCAGCTATGTTCTGTTTTCTTCACATTCTCCCTTGGCACAAAATCACATTACTTTGGCCGCACAATCCTTCATGGTGGTGCAAAATACAGAGCAACGGGAAGAGGCTTTGTCGTTCGCCATGTAAAATTCGCTGAAAATTATAGAATGTACTCCAGAAGCCATTTTGTCAAAGGACTTGAGCTCATGTTATTGCTAGTGGTGTATCAGATGTATGGTGACGTCGCTACAGATTCAACTGCATATATACTTCTGACATCATCAATGTGGTTCCTGGTAATCACTTGGCTGTTTGCACCATTCCTCTTCAACCCGTCAGGATTTGAGTGGCAAAAAATAGTTGATGACTGGGATGACTGGACCAAGTGGATAAGCAGCCATGGTGGAATTGGTGTGCCTGCTAATAAAGCTTGGGAATCCTGGTGGGAAGAGGAGCAAGAACATTTGCAGTCTACAGGTCTATTTGGCCGCTTATGGGAAATCATATTGTCTCTCCGGTTCTTCATCTTCCAGTATGGTATAATGTACCATCTGAATATCTCAGCAGGCAACAAAAGCATCTCTGTGAGTCCATTTTATGTTTTTAGATAATGGATGCGCACAGCCAGTGTTCTCAGTTTTATTTGAGTATTTTGCATACCTTTTGTCCTTTATAAACACGTATTTTATGACTGTGTCCTCTAAAGAAATCTGATTTTTTTGATATCAGGTTTACGGTCTATCCTGGCTGGTTATAGTTGCCGTGGTGATGGTCCTAAAGGTATCACATTTTCTTGCTAATGATCAAAACAAGGAAACATATATGACATATCACACGTATTTAAAAACTCTGTCCTTGCTACGTCGCTGATCTGTATCTTTTTCTTCAGGTGGTATCAATGGGAAGAAAAAATTCAGTGCAGATTTCCAGCTGATGTTCCGGCTTCTTAAACTGTTCTTGTTCATTGGATCTATTGGGACTCTGGCCATTCTATTCACCCTCTTGCATCTAACAATCGGTGACATATTCTCCAGCTTCCTTGCCTTTGCACCGACAGGATGGGCCATTCTTCAGGTACTTCCTTAGCCATCAACATTGGTACTGCCACCAGCTATACCCAGTAAAATTAATATGAGACTTTTAGCATATCTTGGCCCACTTGATGTGCTACTGTTACGCGATATGTATCACCTGGCGGCTTTTAGTCTCATTCGGTACATATCGCCTAACACTTACGTAGTACAACGTTCGAGAAAAAACAATTCAAGGCTCCAATCCGTATAATCCATTTGGCATGTTTGGTACAGATATCTCAAGCGAGCAAGCCGGTGGTGAAGGCCTTGGGGCTATGGGGATCCGTCAAAGCTCTCTCGAGGGGATACGAGTACCTAATGGGGATCATCATCTTCGTGCCGGTCGCCGTGCTGGCGTGGTTCCCGTTTGTCTCCGAGTTCCAGACGAGATTGCTGTTCAACCAGGCATTCAGCCGAGGCCTTCAGATCTCTCGCATCTTGGCCGGCGGGAAGAAGCAAAGCTGAGGCGCGAGCCCAGTGCAGGAGGTATCCGTACATAATCACGGGTTAGGCGAATAGGAGATTGTAGGTACAGGATTGCTGTTGTAATTTGTAAATGGGTGTTGTTGGAGATGTCATACGGCTGCTGAATTTTGACCCTTTCAGAAGTTTCGTTACTTTCGGACACACGGGTGATTTTTTGGAAAAAAAAATTGGTGCATATGTGCTGCAAGCAATGGTGAAGGTAAAAAAAAACAATTCATAGGATACACTATATTAAGAGTGAAAATTATTAATAATAACTAAAAAATTTATTTGCTAATAATAATTAATTTTTTTTTGAACTCGGTTCTTGGTTCTTGAACCTCCGGACCCTATGTGTTCCGGCCCTGACTACATGAGGCCACTCATGCAACCCGTCCATTGATTGGCGATGCGTGGCGCACTACTAAATCTAAGGATCGAGACTACTAGGTTATCGTGTGTTAGTTTCTGCATGGCTTGCCTTGGCTTGGCTCTCACGCATCAGTGGCTGCTTTGCTGTGGACGAATTGGCTCTCCCGCGTCGCATGCTTGGTCTTGCGCCCGCTTCGCTCGACCCCTTCATGATGCCCTTACCACTGCCACTCGCTGACGCCGGTGCCGGCGCCGTTTGACCTCTCCACGGTCACCTTCTCACTTGCTTGATCGCACAGGACACCAGAGAGTTACCTGGCTTGTTGACAATGAGTTGCGCCTAGCGCTGTCGATGTATTTACGGCGGCAACCGCCACCGGCTTCCTCGTGGCCCTCATGGCTTGCATGCTCTCAGCAACACCCTACTCACGTACCTCAAGCTTATCGGTCACTAAGATTAGATTTTGATAAGGACATCACCGGTTGGAATATGATCATGCTTATACATTATAATATACAACCCAAGATATATGTATTCTATATTAGATTTACATTTTATTTATTTGAACCATGTATGCTACACCATGAAATGTGTTGCTATTCAGTTACTTATATGGATCAAGTAACATGTTGAGAGCACATCAAGGGAATGGAACATCATAGAAGTTGATTGAGGACCAAGTCAAGATCATCCAAATATAATATACAAGTTTATGACGTTACTTTTGTGCCAAGAGAAGGTGGAGATAAAGTTTTACAAGTCTTGGACTCGAACTCGAACTGTAGGGACAACACCAGATTAAATCGTGCATAACTTTTACATGGAAGATCTAATTTGGATTATCTTGGACTTTTTGGAAATCCTGAGAAGTACTCTTTCTAACGGATCTAGCTACACCTCTGTCCGAGTAGATCACAATTACCAAAACAATGTGTGTTACTTATTCAGTCTGAAACCCATGGGCCATGTAACCGAGTTGTATTCATCTAGGATTCTCTTTGGATGACCCCTACATCCTAGCCTCTTAAATACCCCTATATATAGAGGTGGCCGACTCTAGGAAACTTGGTTGTTTATTTTTGAAATTAGATTGATTCAGATTGAAGTGCTATTCTGTCTTCTACTGTTCATCACGCATTTCTCTTTGTTTCGATCAGGAATTTTACCTCCACTTTATTTCGATCTAGTGTGTTTGCTACTGGGAAATTCAAGTGTTATTTGCTGTTCTATTGAGAATTAGGAGATAGTAGACCACTTCGTGGTCAACGGCTACATGTGCAAGTGTGTGGTGTTGCGAATATCTATAGAGTTGAGATCTGTTGCAGTGACAGCAGGAGAACTGTCGGATAATCGTCAGCGTCTCACAAGTTATCCCCCATCTACATCAAGCTCAGCGAGAAGATCGGCTCGCGTCTCGTATGATCTTGGTATCTGACCATCGGGTTTACTCAGTGAGCCGCAATAATTTGTAGTTAGGTTTTTATTTCTGTCCCATCTAGAAAAAGCCATGAAAATTATTAGGGTAGATTTGTTTCCATAACCTAGATTGCATCGGTTCATCTAGTTTTGGTGCTAGTCGTAGTCCTTCTTTGGTGTAACTTTTCTCTAATTTTTTATGAACCGAGTCATAGAGTATAAGTGTCAATCTTGTCTTACTATTTTCGTTAGAGTCAAGAGTCTAATTTGAAGGTTTTGGTATCTATTTAGTTGCTGGAAATTTCAGATTGTATTATTTCTGATTGTCTCCCATCCAAGTCCATATAAATCCCTCTCTTTTTCCATTGAGAACCATAGCAAGCTCATCTGTTGCATAGGAATTTTTCCTTAACCCACGAGACTAGCATATTGACAACTCTGGGGACTGCTCACTTAGGTTTGTCAAGTGTTTCCGATTATTAGCACTGCTTAGTTTTATTCCATTGTGAAAATAAAAATTCGAGTTGGCCAAATACAAAAAATAAGAGGAAGATGTGTTCTATCCAAAGTATATAAAAAAATAAGAAAGGAAGGAAGAAAAGTGGCCGAAAGTGTTTAATTCTGTTTGGAGTTTTTTATTTGAACTTTCAACTTCTATCCTGCCTCTTTCGTTTCACTAGTAGATGTGAGCAATCATGTGCCCTCTTATTTGAGTTATTGCTAATATCTTTCCTTGTGCATTGCAACACGAGTAGTACTTCGACATTAATTTTAAGCTCATCCCTAAAGTTGCAATCGCCGTATTTATCTCCACGTGTGTGTTTCCGATTGTGTCATGTGTCATACGAACAACACTAGGATTAGTGAATTGGTGTTGTTAGGTCTCCTAACCAAACTCCACTATATACCCTGGTCTGTCGTGTGATTGTTTTCACATTTGGTATTTTCTTCATCACATCCGTCCACGTTTTGGCCGTACAAGTCAGTAAGCTACTCTAATTCACTCTGGAATGGTAAGATATATTGTTTTCTTTCAGTTGAGAGAGTTGAGAGTGGTCTCACATATATCTCAATTTTTTTCTTCTTGTTCTATTTATCTATTTTGTGTCTACTAAATAATGTCTTCCGAGGACAAGTGTATTAATGTTTTGCAGAAAAAGGATCCTGCTTCGTTGGTGCATTAGAATGAATATGAAGCGCTCCGTGATCACTTGAATGTAAAAATTGACAATATCGTTAAACTCTTTTCTATTGATTTACAAAAAGTAGAGCTAAAAGTATATGGTGCTGTTCACACGGTTCAAGCAGCACAAAGGCAAGTGACAACACTTCAACGTTCTATCACAAACTTAACACATATTGTAGCAACCTTGCAAACATCGTTTGATCATCAACACAACTAGCAACATGTGGATGAATCTGATGATGATGGAGAGACAAGTGTTTATAATGATCAGCATGGCCACGACAATGGAGGTCATGACAACGGAGGCCATGGAAATGGAGGTTGTGGCAATGGAGTTTGTGGTTCTGTTCGTCATCTAAAGTTTGATGCGGATGTTATACCAGCTAACCGTGCAGATGATGGACTAGGCAAACCAAAATTTTCTATACCCATGTTTGCAGGAACTACTGATGTTGAAGAATACCTCACTTGAGAGTTAAAGATGGAAAAGTTTTGGTGCTTACACTACTGGAATCTAGAGAACTTCCGTCGGCCAAAGCCAACGGAAGTTAGCCCAATACCGACGGAAGAAGCTAACTTCCATTAGAAAACGCTAACTTCCGTTGGCATCTGGCCGATGGAGGTGTTTCAATGTAAAATAGCTTAACTTGTCTGGGCTGACAGAAGTTAATATATTAACTTCTGTCGGCTATGGTTAGCCGAGAGAAGTTAATGCCACTAACTTTCGGCGGCTTGACCATAGCCGACGTAAGTTACTTGGAATTTTTTTCTGGTTCTCCCATTCACATTCACATCCAATCACAAAATCAGACATTCACATTCACATATCCAAAACATAATCACACATTCACATTCACACATTCAAAATCACATCCACAAACACATTCACCCATTCAAAATCACATCGCTCCACAAATACATCCACAATCTTCACCTCCGCAAACACCTCACTTGAATATTCATTTGAATAAACATGAAAAAGTCAAAGTAAACCTACTGTTTCTATTGCATAAACATGTAGAGAATAATATTATGAATTTTCTGAAATTGGAATGGCAATTTTTAGAGTTCAAATGCGCCAGATATGAATTTTACAAGTTTTAAACCTTTTCTGGAATTTATTTTCAAATTTTAAATCCCTCGGGTCCACGGTGAGCCAGGCCCACGGTGAACCCGCGCACTGTGCGCGTGCGCCGGGTCGATCTGGACCGTCGGATCCAGATCCGACGCGCGAGGGAGAGGCGGGGCGCGTAAGTCGACGTGGACGGCCAGGATTAAAACGTTTGAACCAGTACGCGATGGACGCTCCAGATTAAACGCGGGTTTTAAATGGGAATGGACGCGCGAGATTAAAACGTAACGCTTTGACCAGATCCGACGGTGCGGATTAGATCGCGTACGTGGGCTCACGCGCGTCGCCCGATCGCGATCGCACGGTCGGGATCAGATCCGACACGACACGGGTACTCGACCCATGCCGGTCGTCTTCTCCGACGACGGTGAGCGGGCCAGAGGCCACGGCGAGCGACGGCGGCCCTAGCTAAGCCTAGAAATGGAAAGAGGGCACTACGGCGGTCACGACGGTACCTTAGGCGAGGCGAGGGGTCGACGGGGCATGGCCGGCGGCGAGGGTAGACGCGGAAGGTTCCTCGGGTACTTGACGGCGACGGTGATCCGGCGATCTCCTTGACCAGCGGAGGCGTGGCCGAGGTAGGGAACATCCTTGCGGTCACGACGGTGGCGAGGGCGTGGACGGAGGTGGTCTGAGGCGAGGGCGAACGGTGGCCGGAGACGAAGTAGGAGGGGAGCACTAAAATGCGAATCACAGGCGTTCTGTTCGTTCTCGAAGCGAGTGGGCGTGGGGGTCGAACGCGGCGTAGGCCGGGGGGTTAAATAGGACACCGGAGGGGGCTCGCATGCAAGGAAAGCCGAGGAGGGCTTTACTCACCGGCGATGGCGCGGCCAGGCGCGTGAAGGCGATCCAGGGGCTTAAACGCGCGCCTTAACGCGCTTAATTGACCAGTGGGCCTCGGGGGAGTTAATGCCGGCATCGGTTTAATGGAAGGGGGAGCCGGCGAGGGGATCCGAGGCGAGGTTCTCACCGGCGGGATTAGGGGGGGCTGGCGCGAGGTTGAGGACGAAGCTGACAGGCGGGGGCCACTGGTCGGCGGGCGCGGGCGAGCGAGGGTGGCGACTGACGGATGGGGCCGGGCTGTTGGGTGCGCGCGCGAGGGGAGGAGATCGGCGCCGATAGGTGGGGTCGGCTTGTCAGCCTAAAGCGCGCGAGGTAACGGGCTGGGCCGGCCGGGAGAGAGAGAAAGGAGGGGGAGGGGCCCATTACTGTTTTAAAACATTTCTGAATAAAAATAATTCCAGATAATAGATTAAAATCTTAGGGCTACTTCCAAGGTTGGTAAAAATCTATAAAAATTCTCAAAATTATATTTTGGTCTTAGGATCATATACAAAAAGTTTCACCTCTTAATTTGGCCATCTACTCTATGCTGTAGTACAATTGGGTATAAAAGGGTATTTGAAGTATTTTCAGAAATATAAATTCCAAGAAATTGAATTTATTGATATTTTTATTGTTTTGGAAATTTGGGGTGTTACACCTACCCAACCTAAAAATAAAACACTACCTCCACCAAAGAAAGCCCCTCAGCAGAAACCCAAGAAGTCTGTAAGATTTGCTCCTGAGACCCATGCTCATACCCCTAAGAGAGTGTATCATTGCTCCTATTGTCAGTGGGTGGGTCACTTGGTTGGGTTTTTGCTTTCGTCATATCAAGGATGAACTACGTTCTTAGGCGATGAGCTTTTAGGACATGCATTACCCATCTTCAGGTATGCATGAGTCCATTTCTCAGTTTCGTCCTGTTTTCGAGGCTCCCCATGCTCCCATGAGAGGCTTTGCCCATCGTGTTGTACATCATATTTCATATGGTGCTAGGGCGCACATTAGTGGTTTTGGTCCTCGACAGATTGGGAGATCTCGTCATTTTTTAGGTTCTCGCTTTGAAAGTAGACCTCACCCATATCATTATGAGTCATATCCTATACAATCTACTGCTTTTCCTGGCTCTTGAGTTTTTCAGTGTTGGATTCCTAAATAGTTTTTCACTCACCCCAGCACCGAGTACTCGAGATTTTCTTGTTTTGTGTAGGCAGCAAATAGAGGCCTGGAGAACAAGTGGATCATAGATTCCGGTTGTTCGTGCCATATGATCGGGAAAACATCATGGTTCTCCAGCTTCACCTCGACCCAGCGACAGGAGTACATTACCTTCAGCAACAGTCGAAGGAGTAGAGTGAAAGGCCAACGTACGATTAAAATTACTGAAAATTGCACTCTCATAGATGTCGCTTTGGTTGAGGATTTGGGATACAATTTGTTGTCTATATCTTAGCTACTTGATGAGGGCTTGGAAGTACATTTCAGACGTGATACTTATCAAGTACTCGATTCTTCTAGCGCTTTTGTTTGTAAGATTTCAAGAATAGGGAGAGTGTTTGGAGCCGATTTTTCTGAGTCATTTGGTTCTTCTCATTGCCTTATTATTGGACCTTCTTCTGAGCTCTGGATGTGGTGTTGTACTGAAACAGGTGACTAGAGAGGGGGTGAATGGGAGCTTTTAAGAATCTGTTCTGCTAGACAGGCTTTGAACACACCCTTCGAAGTGTCTGGTTCAGAGGTATTTAACACACTCTAAACATAAGGTTCAAATAGGGTAAAAGTTCTACGTACAGATCACTTCGCTCGCACTCAGAAACCCAAAACACAACTCTACAAAGATAGTGCAGGCTCCGCACACGAGGTGCCTTCAAGCAGGCTTCACACTATGCACTTTGCACGAGTATGTTTCCCTCTGAGGGCTCCAAATAAATACTCTACACTAGCAACTAGTACTAGGCTTCGTATTTCAGAGTTTAGAAAATAGACACAAACTAACTGCGCTAAGGACTTCATCTATAGGAAGAGAACAAGCTTCGAGCCAAACTTCATAGGGTGCTTCATTAGTAAACAGAGAGGTCTAGCCTCTGATTTACACAAAACGAATCATGCACCAAACTCACAGAAATTTCACGTATGAGTAACATAGCACTTGTATGAAATAACATAGAGAAAGATCTTAGGTTTACAAGAAACGAAATGAGAGACTGACAACTCAACTCATACGGTGCAAAGAAAATAGATACAAGTTCATGCAGAGTGAGTTAGATAGAAAACTAAAATTTCATTGCATAAACAGGGAACACAAAAGACTCATAGACTGAGTACATGAGAATGACGACTATCTCTAGGAGTTCTGAAAATGGTTTCTCAACGTGTTGCCTAAACCTAGCCTGCCTCACTATTTATAGGCACAACTCAGCCATGTGAATAGACTACTTTACCCCTAGGGTTTACATTGTTTTTGTCTCTGGCAGACATAGAGCTACAGATGGTAGTCTACTTTATTGGAAGCTCCTTTTGTCAGCTTCGCAGAGGAGACAACATCAACTTTTGTAAAGCAGACACGATTAGCTTTTGCAAAGCAGAATCTTCTGGAGCCTCCTTCACACACGAGGTGCGCAGAGTCTTCAATGACAAGCTTCGAGCCCGAAGGCCTTTGCTTCATCGAAGTCAGTCTTCGATACTTTGATGATTTTGAGCCAATGCCGTCAAAGCCTTTGAGCCTTCGCACCATCACCTCTGGAGTGGATCACCACGGCTTCGCAGCTACTCCCAGCTTGAACTCCATCAGTCCATGTACCGAAGCCATGCATGTCCAAAGTACCTCAAGTCAGCCATACTCTGAAGCCCCACCTTCGGAGTACCTTCACCACCTTCCGAAGTCCCTCCGTTCAAGGGCTCCGCGCGAAGCATATCCATAAGCACCCCTTCACAGTGTCTCAGCCCCGACCACACTCCACAAAGACCCATATCTGAACCATGCCTTCGATGCACCTTGACTTCTGAGACCTTCGTTAGGTGTCCCTCCAAGTGTCTCCGACCAGAGCACACTTGGGAGCCTTGACTCATTCTTGAGGACTTCGTCCGCCATCCTTCAAAGTCACTCCTCAGAGTCACCTTTCGAAATGCCTCGCCTCTGAGGACTTTGCCTCGGGTACCTTCTGCTAGAGCCACCCTCCACACTTTCTGCGTTCGCCTGGCGCACCTTGACTTGAGGACCGACCTCGACCTCACGCAGCCTTCATGACCGAGCTCCCCGCTCACCTAGCATCAAGCCTCCCGCTTGACCTAGGTTCACTTGCTACGAACCGTCCCGTCGCCTCCGAAGTCACCTGCACACCACCAACAGGCAGACAAGTGTTTCAAGTACCCCGGAGACCTCTCTGGTAAACAACCTCTAGTTCACACTCCGATGTACTGCCGAAAATACCGAGCCCTTCGGTACAAACTTTTCATTGTATTCTGCCGGACCCCTCCGACTGACATACTCCGCTGCAACAGCTGCAGCCAGCAAACACCTTTGAACCCCTTTGGAGGGACCCCTTTGTCCAGAAGAGAACTTGTCAATCACTCATCACATACTTGAAACCAAGGCACATCTCAACTTGGTTTCTCAATCCCCCCTTGGATGAGTGCATTGACAACCAAATTCAAGTTAAAGAAAATTTGAAATTTTTCAGCACACGAGTGACCATAAAAACTCGTAAAAGATCCAAATCATGTCACTTGATAAAATAATCTCTTCCCTTGACTCATGAAAAGTCATTTGACAACAGTTCCCCTTTTTGGCAGCAAAAATTCGCTCCCCCTTTGAACTTCATCACTTGTTCTCCGCCTTTGGTAGGCAAACAAGGCATTTTTCTCCCCTTTGGCAATGCAAGAATCAAGGAGCAATAAAAGATGCAAGGCTTCGAAATGATGAAAAGTGTGAAGACATAAGGTGCAAGAATATACCAGATCATAATGTCAGACTCAGATGCTCCACTCAAGTTAACATATTCCAAATTCAATGTTTGATGCATGAACTTTTTAAATTGTTGAAAATAAAAGCATCACCACTTAGACTAGTCATCTAGACAAGTGAAAACAGGAACTGCAAAAGCTAATCAATTTCTATACAGGAAAGCAAGTCCAATTTCATGTAGTATTTCGCAAACTTGATAAGAAAATGATTCAGACTTTGCAATTCTTTGTATATTGCCAGGGGTTATTTGCTTGTACACCTTATACTTTCCAACCAAGCCAAGCCTAGATCTAGAAAACCCATCAAAAACTTAAGGCAATGATTTTGTCAAACACTAAGTTATCCTAGTTCATACCAAAGTGCTATGGTAAGCAGTCTAGAATAAGCTAGTGCGACAAACAAACCCACCTGGATCTTTTCATTTTTAGCACATAAATCATGGATATTGATTTTTGTTGTGTATCAATTGTTGGATGATTCCATGAAACGCAATATTATTTTCAAGTTGCAATTTTGCATCCAAAGTAAATGATTCTAGCCACCAGGCAGATAAAAGATAGCAAAAGCAATTCTGCATAACACATGCTAGACACAAGACTAAGCAATGATCAAGTTTAGAATTTTGTAAATAAAATCATGCTCATAATGAAAGTGGATATATTAAACAGAGCTGAGAGCATCGTGATAATGACAATCATGCAAAGGCATATAAAAGCAACTAAATGCATCATCAAATCATTAGAAGGAAGCCAATGTAAAATAATTCAATCATACAGTGCAAAGAAAACAAATATAAGTTCATGCAGAGTGAATCAGATAGAAAACTGAAATTTCATTGCATAAACATGGAACACAAAAGACTCATAGAATGAGTACATGAGAATGACGGCTAGCTCTAGGAGTTCTAAAAATGGTTTCTCAAAGTATTGCCTATACCTAGCCTGCCTCACTATTTATAGGCACAACTCAGCCATGTGAATAGACTACTTTACCCCTAGGGTTTACACTATTTTTGTCTCTAGCAAACACAGGGGTATAGATGGTAGTCTAATTTATTGGAAACTCCTTTTGTCAGCTTCACAGAGGAGACAACATCGGCTTTTGCAGAACAGACACGATCATCTTTTGCAAAGTTGTCAAAGCTTTTGAGCCTTCGCACCATCACCTCCAAAGTGGATCACCACGGCTTCGCAACTAATCCTAGCTCAAACTCTGTCAGTCCGTGTACCGAAGCCATGCATGGCCGAAGTACCTCACGTCAGCCATACTCCGAAGCCCCACCTTCGGAGTACCTTCACCACCTTCTGAAGTCCCTCTGTTCAAGACCTCCGCACAAAGCATATCCATAAGCACCCCTTCGCAGTGTCTCAGTCTCGAGCACACTCCATGAAGACCCTCATCTGGACCATGCCTTCGATGAACCTTGACTTCTGAGACCTTTGTCAGGTGTACTTCCAAGTGTCTCCGACTGGAGCACACTTGGGAGCCTTGCCTCATTCTGGAGGACTTTGTCTGCCATCCTTCGAAGTCACTCCTTTCGAGTCACCCTTTGAACTGCCTCACCTCTGAGGATTTTGCCTCAGGGTACCTTCAGTTGGAGCCACCCTCCACACTTTCTGCCTTCGCCTGGCGCACCTTGACCTGAGGACCGACCTCGACCTCAACAGCCTTCGTGACCGAGCTCCCCGCTTGCCTGGCATCAAGCCTCCCGCTTGACCCAGGTTCACTTGCTACGAACTATCCCGTCGCCTCCGAAGTCACCTGCACACTACCAACAAGCAGACAAGTGTTTCCAGTACCTTGGAGACCTCTCCGGTAAACAACCTTCGATACACACTCCAGTTTGAGACTTGAAACCAAGGCACATCTCAACTTGGTTTCTCATGTGGCATAGGAGACTAGGGCATATGAGCTTGGACTTGCTTGCTCATCTGAGTGCCCTAGGTCTGATCTGAGGATTGCCCAAGCTTAAGTTTGAGAAGAACCTTGTTTGTGCTCCTTGTCGACATGGAAAGATGGTTTCCGCCTCTCATTCACCAATCAATATGGTGATGATAGAACATCTCGGAGAACTTCTCCATATGGACATTATAGGTCTTTCCCGGGTTAGTTATTTAGTTGGAAAATGGTTTGTCCTTATCGTGGTGGATGACTACTCTCGTAAAAATTGGGTCTTCTTTCTTACAAGCAAGGATGAAGTGTTTTCACATTTTCGGAGCTTAGCTTTGAGACTATTAAATGAACTCCCTAGTGTATTGAAAGCAATCAGGAGTGATAATGGCACTGAGTTCAAGAATGGTTTCTTTGTGGACTTTTGCCTTGAGCACGACATTGAACATAAATTTTCTGCTTCGTGGGTTCCTCAACAAAATGAAGTTGTTGAGAGAAAGAACCGCACTCTGGTGTAGATGGCTAGGACGACGCTCAATGAGCATAGGTGTTGACACGAAAACGTGCCCCCGCACTTGGGTCAGTTTGATGATCCAAAAGTGTGCGGATACTTAGGGACAAGCCTAAGCGTAAGACAACACTGACGTCATGTTCCGACTACCCTTAATAGTGGCAAGGGGGGTGGAGTCTCCAGGTAATCAGATCACACAGAAATAATCCAATTAGCCGAAAAGAAATATATTAGATAAAATAAACCAACAAATTGAACGAAGCCTCACTAATTCGAAGTGTGCTATGTGAAGGGGTTCACCGACGGGTACCTTCGGCGTATGGTGCAAAGGGTATCGCCGAAGGTAGTCACCTTCGGCGTTCGGACTGATCTGGCCAAAGACAGGCCCCAAACAGATCTTGATGCGAGATCACCTCCGAATAGCAGGGTTCGGTGCGAAGTCTCTAACACAACAACATATTCCAACGCAATGCGCTGGAGTGGCTTCATCCGGGGTGAAGTGTAGTCGTGGCGAAGCTTGATACAGAGCGTGTTGATGTGCAAAACTTGGTCAAACCGACAATAGCGTGACGGTCTGGCATGGGAAGTTGAAGCAGTATTTCCGCCGAAGGGTGTTTTGATGGCCTCCGAAACTAGTATCCTGGCTCCGGACACCTCCAGCGAAAGGGCTCCAAGCATGAAAACCTGCAAACAGAATAGGGATCAAGTGCCAGTTTAGCCTGGGGACCAAATCTGCTAAGTGTTGCAGTAGAGGAACGAAGGTAGCAATGTGTTACGTAGATTGACGGATACTTCACAAGTGAAGTAACAAGGCAATAGCAATCTGTTACGTAGATTAACTGGTACTTCATAGGCGAAGTAACAAGGATCACTACGGTTTCGGCATGGCCGGCGGAGGGCTTCCAAGCAAACCCACGAAGGTTGCAGAAAGATAAATAAAAAGTAAAGGTATGATTCAAAGCTAGGGCTTTGTGATTGATTTGTGTTGGGGGGGATTAATGAACCGGCCTCACCCCTATATTTATAGGGGCTAGTCTTCTAATCTCTAAGTTTAATCTGGTAGGATTCAGCCTAATCAAACTTAGGGATAAAATTAGCCAGAATCAGACTCAAACTCTATCTCTGAAATCCAGCCTGAAGTGGGCCTTCAGCAAGGCCTATCGAATCATGCTCCTTAGGCCGAAGGTTCGGTGAGGCAGGCCTCTGAAGGCCTTCGGGTCGAAGGTAGCAAGCCACTAGAAGGCTTCCGAAGCCCAAGGCTCAATGGGCCTTCGGCCCTATAGGGTTTCGGCCTAATCTAGGACATGTGTATTTTCTGCCCAAATTACCAAAATTGATATTTTGACAATCTTGACCATTAATGCCATTTTTTTCTATCAACAATAGGACTCCGAGAAGATTTTGGGTGGAGGCCATGAGCACTGCATGCTACATCGCCAACAGAATTTTCTTGCGCTCACTTTTGGATTTGACATCTTATGAGCTGCGTTTTGGAAGGAAGCCAAAAGTTACTCATTTGAGAGTGTTTGGATGTCGGTGCTAAAGGATATGACCAAGAAAATTCCATGGATCGGAAGTTCTGATAGTGAGTATCGGAAGTTCCGATCAATTTCTGGTCTCAATACAAAGAGAAATTGTTGCTTCGGATGTTCTGATAAGGTATCAAAAGTTCCAACGAACCAGAAGTTCTGATTTGGAATCAGGGGAATTTTTGTACTGATCGGAATTTCTGATATGGTATCGGAAGTTCCGAGATGGGCGAAAAAAAGATTGGATCTGTTGCTTGTCGTGCTGAATTTGGAGACCAGAAAAATACCTTGTCCGAAGTTCCGATCCAGGATCAGAAGTTCTGATGTGGGGTATCAGATTGGATCTGTTGCGAATACGGATTAGTTGTAACTAATTTATGGGTTCCAAGATGTGCACGACCTAGGGGGCTTTCAGCCCTATATAAGGAGAGGAGGAGGAGGTCTTGCAAAAGGAATAAGCCTAGATTGGATCTAGACACCATAGACTCCTCTCCTCTCTTTCTTGATCTCAAACGTTGAGGTCGAGGGTTTCCCATCCCTCACGTGCGGTGCTAGCACGCTGCCATGGGAGGAACTCCATCCTTGTATGTGTGGACTCCGTGGAGGCATTGCTCCATAAGCGACGCTCGTGGCCGTCACCATGAGGAAGGAGACATCTTCATCGATTGGATCGGTGAGGAACGACCGGGACAAAGCAAGGATAGGCTTGACACACTTCATCAACCTCTTCTTCTACTGCACCTAACACGTCAAGTGCTAGAAGGTACTAATCTATGATCTCACATGCGCATGAGCCTACGGCCATAGGGCAGAAATTTTGAATTTACCGGCTAGCGTATCTTCCCTATTTACCCAACAGTGGTATCAGATCCTACATGCGTAGTATTTGATCTGGATCCCTCATGTATGGAGATACATGGTGAAATAACAGAATAGATCTGTTTCTATCCGCAGCAAATCAGAAGTTCTGATGGGATCGGAAGTTCCGATGGCGGATCGGAAGTTCTGATGGCGGATCGGAAGTTCCGATACTGATCGGATGTTCCGATATCGAATAATGATTCAATACAAAAGGCAATTGTTGTGATGCGGGATGTCGATATTGATTGGAAGTTCTGATGCCAGATCAAAAGTTCCAACCCACGCCGTTGGCATAAAAGGTTACGCTAACAGTGATGAGGACATCACTAGCTCGGATATGACCATGATTGTGAGCAAACAAACTAAGGTGCATGCTTTCTACGTTAGATTTAAATTTTATTTATTTGAACCATGGATGCTACACCATGAGGTACTTTTAATTTCAATTACAGAAATTCTCACATGGATCAAGCAACACGTTGAGAGCGCAAAAAGGGCATGGAACATCATGGAAGTTGATTGGGGACCAAGTCAAGGGCATGAAAACATAATATACAATTTTGGGACGTTATTTATGTGCCAAGAGAAAGTGGAGAAGGCAACAATGCAATAAATATTCGTACTCCCGAAGGGACTCTTGTAACTGCAGAAATCCAAGATTAAATGGAGCATATCTTTCAACTCCCAAGGTTGTTTAATGCAAATAAGTACTTGTTGGAAAGGTCTCTTCGTCTGCTTTCCAACGGATCAAGAATCAATGGCAGAAGACAGACGAAACGTCCAGAAACTGCCGAAGAACACTCGTGACTCCTGAGTTTCTAGTTTTCCCTTTAAAAGCAAGTGATAGCCACAAAAGAACTCGGGTTTTGTTTTGATGTAAGTTAGCTGCTGCTACTTCCTTGTAACGCGCGTGTCGGCTAGACCGCCCGATTACTTGAATCAAAACTCCAACTTCTATCACATCCGTGAGTGTTTGCTTGTCATCTTGTTCTTGCTTGTTCTTCGATTGCTTGCAGGTTCAAGGCTGTTCTTGGCACGACAAGAGCAGTAACAACCGGAGTCGGTATAACTATCGCTAAGGCGCAGCACCCTTGTGGTTGTTGTAGTCGGGTAGCACAACGTCGATCTCCACCCCCAAATCGTAGTTATTAGGAAACGGTGTACCTGTCGCTCAAGGCGCCACACCATCTTGGTTGTGGTAGTCGGGCAGCCAACGTCGGCTTCCACCAAATTCACCACATCCTCCATCTCTCATCGAAAGATCGGGCTCCCCCGTACCCGTAGGGGTCTATTAAGTGGTATCAGATTTCAGGTTGATCGGTGAGAGATCTCCTTCTCCTTTGTTCTTTATTTTTCCTACAGTCCACTTTTGCCCAAAGATAAGTCGATCTGAAAATCCCAAAAAAAACATTTTGTGCCTTTGCTTTGCTACTTAGCTCTTGGCTTGTTGAATTCACGGTTACTTCTTTGTGTCAAGTTGCTGGTCCTAAGTTTTTTACCGCTAGAGTTTTGAGTTCGTGCACCTTGTTCTATCTCCATTTTCATTCTCTAGCTGAAGTTACAAAGAGAGAAAAAGGCAAGTGCAAAACAAAAGCCGCACAGATCAGCAAGAAACAAGGCACAGGTCAAAAAAAAGAAAAAAAAAGAAAAAAAACAAAAAAAGGAGAAGCGGTCCTGTTAGTTTCTTGTCCGATCCCTTGTCCGAACCCTTGTCCGATCTCTTGTCCGATCTGCAGAGAGCTGATTTTGGCCTGTTATTGCTTCCATTTGATTTCAGCTTGCTGTTTTGAGCATTTTGGTGATTACGTTTGGGTGACGGCTCACGTCTCTATCACGGTTTGGACTAGGACCAGCACAGTACCATCACAGAACGTTTATTCAATTTGCTGTGACTAATGTGGTACTAGCTGTTCCTTTGTGCAATTGTTTTAGCAGCCACCTACAGCTCCACAAAATTACCTACAACACCACCGGGTTGTGCTGGCAGTCACCGTTTGTTGTTGTTCTTACTGTTTGCCGACGCCTCCTGCATTGTGTGGTAAGAACTTGTAAGAGCTTGATACAGGATTGAGCGAGTGTGACGTTGTGCCTTCACAATCTTGTAGTTGATAGGAGCGTACATATTATTTGTATGTTTCTTGTCTACTACTAATCATGGCAGGGATACACATGGAGGTAGGATATAGTGAAGCTCAATATCGACATCTTCATCGACACATGAGAGATCAACACGATAAATATGAGGTATGTGATGAAATTGTAGCTAGGTTCAAATGTACAATACCTTATTTTGAAGGAAATTATGATCCTCATGCATATATTCAATGGGAGCTAGCTGTAGATAATGAATTTAAAAAGTATAAATTGTCTGAAAGAGAAAAGGTTATGGTTGCCTCTAAAGTTGTTGGGGGAAAATATCTCATCTTCGGGGTTATTGCCGAAGCAGCATAAAGGCAGACACCAGGTTCGAAGGTTCCCAGAAGATCATCTTCGAAGATACCCGGAACCAAGTTCGAAGTACGAAGTTAGGCATTGGTTCGGAGTACATCTTCGAACTAAGGCCCTCCAAGATCTTTTCTGCCAGCTAAGATGGAAGACTTATCTTCTTTCTCATTAGATTAGTCTTTTACCATTTTAGCCCTATTAAGGAAACCGAATAGTTTCCACTATGTCGGTTGTAATAGAGGGGTAAATAGGTCTTTTCCTTAATGTTTGGGCCTATAAATACCCCCCATTTCACCTTGTAATAGGGACCGAATACAAGTTATTCAATACACACATTCGAACTATTCTAAGTTATTATCCTTTCGGAGGCTTAGAACAGTTCTCTTCGCAAACACTTCGTTTGTTAGTTTCTCTTCTACAGAAACCTGTTAGCGTAATCTTTTACGCCAACAGTTAGCGCCGTCCGTGGGGAACCTAGTCCGAAAAACTTCGTTCTCTACCAACCTTTTACATCATGCCTCCTAAGCGGAGCGCACCCCGCAATCCCACTCGGAGGTCCTCTCGGATCTCCGGAGAAATACCCTTCGACACAGTTGAAGTCGGAGGTCCTTCGACATTCCCTCCACAAACTCCGGAAGGGGCTTCCATTCCTCGAACATACGAAGCTTCTCCGCCAACCCCTTCCATACTCCGACCGCCCGGAGTCCCTTCTCCACCCTCCATCCCAATTCGAACTGATCCTATCAGTTCTCAAGACCCGGAAGATCCTTCCGGAGGAAATGAAAATAATCTTGGAGATATGGCCACTCAAATGGCTAACCTTCAAGCTGAAGTGGCAAGGTGGCGACAGGAAGCTGCGAGCAGGCTTCGCTCTCAAGCCACCCCAACTATCCCAGAAGTGCCCGAAGACGATGATCTTGATTATCCCGAAGCCCCGGAGAACGCCTCTTACGACAATGAATCTCCGTTGCATCCTGAGCTGCAGAAGGTTCGCTTTGATCCAAAGTTTAAAACTTCGAAGCTCTGTAAGTATGCCGGAGATGAAGATCCCGGAGAGTTCGTGCGTTCTTATGCCCTAGCGATTGAGGCTAGCGGCGGAGTTAGAGACACTATGGCGAAGTGCTTCCCGTTAGCTCTTCAAGGAGTGGCATTGAGATGGTTCTGGTCTTTGAAGCCAGGATCAATCAATTCATGGTCGCAGTTGAAGAGGAAGTTTATAAGTAACTTTCAGGGCACCTTCGTGCCCCCTATGTCAACAGGAAGCCTTTTCCAGGTGAAACAGCTCCCCGGAGAAACATTGAGGCAGTACTTTAAGCGCTTCGCTCATACGAAGTCGCAAATTCGGGGGCTGTCCACATCCTCAGTGGTTGATGCAGCTCGGGAAGGCGTCAGTCATCAAGGCCTTCTGGATAAACTGCATCGGAAGAGCATCTCCTCAGTCTCTCAGTTAATGTCATACTTCGAGGAGTATGCGAGGTCAGAAGAGGGTTGGCTTCGGAGGATTGCTGCTACTTCGTCTATATTGCAAGAAGTCAAAGTAGAAGTGAAGACTTCGGCGCAGCCGCAGGAACCAGTCTTCGAAGTGCAACATGATCGGAGAAGAGGGCAAAAGCACCCTCGTTCTGAAGTTATGAATATTGCACCCCCACAGAAGTTTGCACCAAGAGCTCCACAGTCTACGGGGAACAAGACCAGCGGCTGGAGGCCGCCAGGGAAAACGGCTGGCAAGGGACAGACCCTTTTCTGCTGCATTCACGGAGAAAATCGAAGCCATGCAACTGACACTTGCAAGGCTATACTTACTCTAAGAGGAGAGTACTTAGAGAGAACTTCGGGTCGAGGCAGTACCGACTGAGTTCCAGCAGCAACGCGCCCAGAGCCGGTCCAGGCTGTGGCGCGGATAGAAAATTTTGATGCTGCAAGGCACCCTCCGGTGGCCAATGTTATGCCACCTCCGAAGCAAGAGGAAGGGCAAGATAGAGGAAAAAGAGTAGTTCTCCCTATCTCTGGAGGAGGTACCCTCGGAAGCATGTCCAAGAGACAGCGAAGAGAGTACGTTCGGGAAGTAGGTCATATTGGAACTTCGTCATCTGCAGCTGCAATGCCGGAGTGGTCTCACATTCCAATATCTTTCTCTGCGGAGGATGCAGCTGGTATTAAGTTCCCGCACGCAGATCCATTGGTTATCACTGCTGATATTGCGGGCACTGAAGTCCGAAGGGTGTTAATTGACGGAGGTAGCTCGGCAGATATCATTTTTGTTCAAGCCTTCGATCAGTTATGCATTTCCAGGAAGCATCTCCTTTCAGCGGCTCGTCCTCTGCAAGGCTTCGCAGGACCTCCGCTTGATGCACTTGGTCAGATAGGCCTCGAAGTTACCTTCGGAGAAGGTTTATTAGCCCGGACTGAAGAAGTTATCTTTGATGTGGTAGATGCCCCGTATGCTTATAACGTCATTTTCGGACGGGGCATGCTGAACCAGTTCGGAGCTGTGGCGCATCACAATTACTTGTGCATGAAGATGCCCACACAAGCAGGAGTCCTTACAATCTTCGGAGATCAAGCCATTGCTCGGAGGGCGGAATATGGTCATGGTCCCCCTCTTGATCCGAGGCAAGTAAACAGTGTGCAGGATAATGAAGAAATTTTTTCAGCCTCCTCCGAAGCTTCGAAGAAGTCTTTTCCGAGACCAAGTCCTGAAGGAGAGATTGCAACGAAGGTCATTGTTAAAGATGGTAAAGAGTACACTTTTCAATTTGGTAAAGATTTACCTCCTGAAGTTGCAACCTCCTTGGAAAAGGTGGTGGAAGAAAATTTGGATGTCTTCGCTTGGTCTGACGAAGATATCACCGGAGTCGATCGGGATATTATTGAACACAGTTTACTTGTAAACCCGAAGGCCCGGCCTGTTCGACAAGGACTTCGGAAGATGTCCGCAGAGAGAGCTGCTCTAGCTAAGGATGAAGTTGAAAAACTATTGAAGGCTGGGATTATCAGAGAAGTGGCTCACACAGAATGGTTAGCCAACCCAGTCTTCGTCAGAAAGAAGTCTTCCGGAAAGTGGCGCATGTGCATTGATTTCACATCTTTGAATAAAGCATGCCCACGTGACCCCTACCCCATGCCCCGAATTGATCAACTGGTTGACTCCACCGCAGGTTCGGAGTTACTAAGCTTCCTCGACGCGTATTCTGGTTATCATCAAATATGGTTGAAGCGCGAAGATGAAATCAAGACAAGCTTCGTAACTCCTTCGGGAGTCTTCTGCTATGTAAGAATGCCCTTCGGCCTAAGAAATGCTGGGGCTACTTTTTCAAGATTAGTTGCTAAGGCTCTAGGTCATCAACTAGGTCGCAATGTGGAGGCCTATATGGATGATATTGTAATAAAGAGTGCTTTAAAGCACCAACATAGCCTAGACTTAGCAGAAACATTCAATAGCCTTCGGGCATGTGGGATCCGTCTTAACCCCGAAAAATGTATATTCGGAGCTAAGGCTGGAAAATTGTTAGGGTATTTAGTTTCAAGCAGGGGAATTGAAGCTAGCCCTACTCAAATAACTGCGCTGCAGAAGATGGCTCCTCCGGAGAATTTAAAGCAAGTGCAAAAGCTGACTGGGCGTCTGGCCGCACTTAGCAGGTTTTTATCAAGGTCTGCGGAGAGGAGTTTGCCAATATTCAAAGCTTTGAAAGGGTCCGAAGATTTTGCATGGACACCGGAGTGTCAGAGAAGCTTCGAAGATATTAAAGATTATCTCAGTAATCTTGCTACACTCACGGTGCCTACTGCGGACGAAACCCTACTCCTGTACCTTGCAGCTACAGGTTCAGCTGTTAGCGCAGTCCTTGTCAGAGAAGTGGATTCCAATGGGAAGTTGGTCCAAAATCCTGTTTATTTTGTATCCGAAGCATTATCAGGAGCGAAGACAAGATACTCCGAACTTGAGAAGTTCGTTTATGCTCTAATAATGGCTTCGAGGAAGCTAAGACATTATTTTTTGGCTCATAATGTAATTGTACCAACTTCGTATCCCTTAGGAGATATGCTCTGAAGCAAAGATTCCACTGGAAGGATTGGAAAGTGGGCAGTCGAGCTAGCACCCTTCGGCATATCTTTCTTGGCAAGAACAGCTATCAAATCCCAAGTCCTAGCAGACTTCGTAGCAGAGTGGACTCCACCTGCGAATTTGACTCCGGAGAAATCAAGTGACGGAGTTTGGACTGTTTACTCCGATGGGGCTTTCCAAGCATCCGGAGCAGGCATTGGGGCAGTATTGATTTCACCGTCAGGGCAAAGAGCAATGTACTCCGCAAGACTCAACTTTAAGTCTACCAATAATATAGCGGAGTACGAAGGGATTTTATTGGGACTTCGAAAAGCACGTGCTCTAGGGGCTACAAGAATAATTATAAAAACAGATTCTCAGATAGTAGCAGGGCATGTAGACAAAAGTTTTCAAGTTCGGCATCCACAGCTTGCAAAGTACTTAGAAGAAATCCGCAAAATCGAAGCACACTTCAAGGGTATTTCCATTCGGAGTATACCAAGAGCAGAAAATGTGCAAGCGGATATTTTAGCGAAGGCTGCAGCCGGAGCTGTGGATGTGCCTGAAGAAGCTTTCTATGAGGAGCTCAATATACCTTCGGTGCCACAAATTGCCTCTGCGGAGATTCTTTGCATCCCTAGTGCAGATTGGAAAGATTTGATCATAGAACTCTTGCAAGGAGGAACAAATTTGCCCGAAGAGCCCCAGTTGTCAAGATTAAAGCTCAGAGCCAGAAACTATCAGTTAATCAACGGTATATTATACAAGGCCGGAGTATGTTCCCCTCTACTCCGATGTATATCTCAAGCCGAAGGCCAAGAAATTCTTCGAGAAATTCACGAAGGCCTTTGTGGAAGCCATTTAGCCCCTAGAGCTCTGGCAGGAAAAACACTTCGCCAGGGGCTTTATTGGCCCACAATAACAGCTGATGCGGAGAGCTTGGTCCGCACATATCAAGGATGCCAGTGGATGGGTCGACGGAGTCATCGCCCACCAACAGCTCTTCAAGTCATTGCTCCGGTATGGCCTATGGCCAGATGGGGTATGGATTTAATTGGACCCTTTCCAGTAGCAAAGGGAAATCTGAAGTTCGCAGTGGTAGCTATTGAATATTTTTCTAAGTGGGTGGAAGCAGAACCCTTAACAGCTATCACTTCGAACAATGTGCAGAAATTCTTCTGGAAGAACATTATTTGTCGGTTCGGAGTGCCTAGATACCTCACAGTTGATAATGGAACATAGTTCGACGCAGAACCCTTTAGGAAGTTTTGCGAAGACCTAGGCATTCAACTATGTTTTGCTGCAGTGAGGCATCCTCAGTCGAATGGAGCCGTAGAACGAGCCAATGGAAATATTTTATCAGGGCTAAATCGAAGAATAGTAGGATTAGCAAAGGGACTGTGGACCGAAGAGCTTCCGAAGATTCTGTGGTCCATTCGGACTACGCAAACAAGGTCCACAGGTTTTACTCCGTTCAGACTATTATTCGGAGATGAAGCTATGACTCCAACAGAGCTCAAAGGGGGATCATTTCGCAGCACCGAACCAGACATTGAAGAAGAAAGATAAGCTTCGTTAGACTTATCAGAAGAAACAAGACTTCGAGCTGTAGCTAATTTATCAAAGTATCATCAGCAGACGAAGACTTGGTATGACCCGATGGTTAAGCTCAATGAACTAAGACCGGGTCATCTTGTTCTACGAAGCATTATAGCACCAGGGAAGTTAGGCAATAAATGGGAAGGTCCATACCTAATTGTCCGCTCAGAGCGCCCTGGATCATTTAAATTAGCTAATTTAGAAGGTGAAGAGTTAGCACATACTTGGCATGCGGAGCACCTAAAGCGATACTTCGCATAAGGACTCCTTGTAATTTGCTTGTAATCATCTCCTAAATTAATAAAGCATATGACCCTGATAGTTGCCTTCCCCTCATAGACTTCCAGCTTCCGAGTGGACGCACTGGAATCGTGGGGTCGACCGAGAGGGAAGTGTCATTAAGCTGGGTTGTATTTTCGGACTTCGAACCCATAAAGTTCGAAGCTTCCGACGTGGGGGCTGACATAATCCGGAGCCCAGGCCACCGGCTTGTAGGCATCCGTAAAAGAGCCCAAAACCACACCCTACGGAGTCCAAGCCATTGGCTGGTAGACTTCCGTAAAAGAGCCGAAGGTGGCCAAAACCTACGGAGTCCAAGCTGCAGCTTGTAGACTTCCGTAAAAAGAGCCGAAGGTGGCCAAAATCTGCGAAGTCCAAGCCATTGGCTGGTAGACTTCTGCAAAAAGAGCCGAAGGTGGCCAAAATCTGCGAAGTCCAAGCCATTGGCTGGTAGACTTCTGCAAAAAGAGCCGAAGGTGGCCAAATTATACGGAGTCCAAGCCATTGGCTGGTAGACATCCGTAAAAAGAGTCCAAAGAGACCATTGCAAACTCCGAACCATTGGTTCGTCAGAGATCGCAAAGACAAGCCGAAGGTGGCTAAAGCAAAACAACATTTAAGCCATGAGCTTCGAATGTCTGTTAACATAGTCCAAAGTGACAAATTTTTAAGACACTAAAGTGTCCTGAAAGTTATCTTAAGTGATTTCTTTCATAAAACAAAGGTACTAAGCTACCATTCTTCCGACTACAAAAAGTCGAAGACATTTCACAAGATTTCAAAAGATCTTTAAATGACAGAGGGGCTCCGAACCCCCAAAAAATTGTACTCCGAAGTTTTTCTTTGCGCATAACCATCTTTGAATACATTTCGAAGTTGCTTATACTCAAAGAGGGGCTAGTAAATATGGAGACAATTTTAAATCGGCATTCATTATTGAAATAAATGTGTTTACAGATTACACTATGAAAAATTGGTATCTATACCAAGAAGGAATCGGAGACCTCTTCGGTCCCGAGAGCTAGGGGTGGAACGACTAGTTCCAACATCGGAAGTTCTAAGAACTTTACGTTTAACTCTCTTCCTCCCCTTCGAAGCTCTAAAATCCTTCTGCTCTTGTTGAAGCTCGGCCCAAGTTCGAAGCCGTTCGGGGCTTCTTTCCCAGCTTCTAAGATCTTCAGATCTTTTATTTCGAGCTTCACCTTCGTCTTCAGACCAAATAGTGTCTTCAGAAGACGAGGTGTTTGCGTTAACCTCTTTCTCTTCCTCTTTAATATAAGACAATACGTCTTTGATTACTTCAGGCGCAATTACGCCGGAGTCATCTCGAGGAATAAGAAATCGAGGACGTTTATAACTCTTTAGAAGTTCGAAGGTGTTCCATAACGAGCGAAGTTCGTTGTTAAGCTCTAACACTTTGATGTCTTCCATAAGAGGCAAAGCCTAAAAATATAACAAACAAGATTTTCATTGATAAATGTTTACAAGCATGAGCTTTACATAGTCAAAAAATCCTAAATAATTCCTAAACCTGCGGGTTCGGAGGAGGCTGACTGCTCGAAGCTTGGCTCCGAACTTGCTTCTGGCGTTGGCCTTCATCGATCCAAGCCTTGATCGCGGAACGGCCTTCGGCTCTCCATGAGGTTTGAAAGGCTCGCCAGGCGGCAGTCACGCCTTCGGAAGGATTCAAAAGCCGCTCGTTGTCGAAGGTAATGGAGCCCTCTGCGCTCGGAGTAATTGTTCGGCCCAAATCCTCGTAGTAACGAAGTAGTCCGAGGGCAGACACTTGTCCGGAGAGTTCTCCATAACGAATGCCTGCCGTCTTCATTTGCTTCGCTGCTCCTTGGATCCTTTTTAGCCGGCGCAGTAGAGTCACATTGTCATCCGAAGGAAGTGATCCAGTATTACCGAAGTACTCCAGAACACCTAGCATCTGTTCGATGACCTCCGTAGCTACCTTCTCCGACTTGAGATTTTCTTCAGTTAGTGCATCCTTGCTCGAAGTCGTTTCTGCCAAAACTCCAGAAATCCTAGCATTCTCCGTAGTTAAAATATTCTTCTGGTTTAGGAGTTGGCTAGCTTCTTCTTGGTGCCTTACAAGTTCGGACCCAGCACTAGCATGCTCCAACCGCATCTTTTCAATTTCAGCCCGAAGCACAATTCTTTATGCTTCGAACTCCTTATTAGCAGCCTCCAAGCCCTGTCTGGCCCTACACTCCGTTGAAATCATATTATCCATTTGAAGTACTCTAGCTTCGGAGAAAGATAAGTTGCGTTTAAGAGCTTCATTTTCTTCCCGAAGCTGAGCAATTTCATTCTCGCTTGATAAAGTTGCAGCGCGGGCCAAGACTGCTTGCTGAGAAAAGAAAAAACTAAAGTAAGAAATTGTTCATGTTTAATTTGCTGCTGGTTCGAAGATGTACTCCGAACCCAATATAATTTGCTAAAGATATTGGCTCGAAGGTGCTCCGTACCTGGTAGGCCGCTCGTTCTAGGGCAACGTTAAGCTCCGAACTCTTCGCCTTGCTTAATTTTGCTACCAGCTCTGTCTCCCCGACTTTGCGACTCACTCGACCTAAAGGTTTGAGCAGAGTCCGAAGCCCAGTTGGCTCCAAAAAAGGAGTCAAAAGAGGGAGCATTGCCGAAGCCCTTTGGTCATCCCTGCTTGACGAAGGTCCGGAGCGTTCTCCTGAGGTCCTTGGAACTTCCGAAGATGGCCCCCCCTCAGTTGATTCACTTTCATCTGTTGACTCAGACGAAGTTGATCCTTGAGCAGGGAGAGGCTCTATGTGTCTTTTACCCCTTCTAGGCCCCTGTTGAGTGACCTCCGGGTGCGGCTCCGAAGTTGTCGAAGGCCTTTGAATTATGTCTTCATGATGTACTTCTACAGCAGGGGGCTCTGTAAAAGAAAAAGTATTATACATTGTATAATTTTGCAGAAAATAATAAAAAATTATGCAAAATTTACCTTCGACATTCTGGGGGAGATCGAGCACTGGACTGCTCGGAGGATCGAAGGTGAAGTCATCATCTGAATCCACAGTTAAAATTTCTGCTGCCGGTGTATCTCCGTGAGCAGTCCTCCCTTCATCCACAACTGAAGTTGTAGGAACTTCAATTTCATCTTCGCCCATAGGGGCTTCGATTTGCTCCTCTTGAGTATCCGGAGCTCTCACTTCTTCAATGTTAGCTTGAGGCTCCAGCATACCTGCAGTATCTTCAATGTGAATATTTTGTTGAGCTGCATCTTCATCAATCAATCTCACTAATAATATACCTTCATCTTCTTTAGAACCAGAGACTGAGGTTCTTGAGCTCGAAGGCGCAGGATCCGAAGGTGCGATATTTTTTGGCTTCTGAGCCACCTTCTTCACCGGAGTCCTTGCGGAGCTCGAAGCTCCGGCTTCAGCTGTCCTCTCCTTGGGTCCTTTCTCCGAAGGCACCCAGTCCATCAGAGGGGGCGGAGTCAACTCCAACATTCCCCATACTCTGTTAAACCTCTCCCAACTCCCAACTAATTTAACTCTCCATTCTTTTTCAGTCGGAGTTGGTGCACCCAAAATCTTCTCCGAAGCCCTTACAATTTGCTCTGAAGTAATAGGGGCTGAAGAAGCTAAAAAATAAATCAAATTAGTCTTTCTTTGAAGTAAATATGTATAATGCACGTTGGTTTCGAAGTTACCTGCAGGGCTCGAAGTTAAGTTGATCTTGCGGAGACCGCCTTCTGAATCATCCTCGAAGACGATAGGCCAGTTGGCCATCAGTGGAGGAATTTGAAGTCCGAGAAATTCTTCGGCTACGTCCCGCATGCTTAACCTTCGGCTAATCTTTTGAAGCAGGTTAAGACGAGCTTCGAGTTGGCCTTCGTTGGGCTGCACTAAGGCTTCTTTCCGGAATTGAATTTCTTTAAGGGGCCCAGCCAGAGGACTGCTTGCTCCAACTTCGGCATAGAACCATCTCAGAACCCAATCAGTGTACCATCTAGCATTGATGGCCTTGGCAGGAAACTGAAGGGCATACTCATCTCGAAGTCTAAAGTTGATAGAGCCGAAGGATATCACCACTTTTTCACCTCCGGAGCCTACGAAGGTCTTCGGCTGGCAAGTTGCTCTATGAAGTGCAGCGAAGATTTCTGCCCTTCCCTCACAACCTTCGGCTCTCAGCGCCCATTCGAAGATAGCTAATCTAGCTACTGCGTTCGGAGATAATTGGGGGAGGGTTACATGGAACAGATCAAGTAACTCCGCCAGGAAGTCCACTGCAGGGAGGCCCAAACCAGCTTCGAAGAAGACTTCGAATACCACCACTTCTCCGGGTCTTGGCGATAGAATTGATTCTTTGCCTGGCTTCCGGATCATAACTCCATTACTAATTTTTCCCCCTGCTGTGATTGCCAAAGACTCCCTCTTGCAGGTAGAAGGCCCCAACTCAAAAGATTGATCCAAATATTTCGTCGATGGCGGGCACAAACCTTGGTCATCGGTGATTTGGGGATTTCTCCCCCCTGCCGCCATGGATGTCATCGCCGGCATCGGAGGTGCCGCCGCCAACGCTTCTGCCGCTACTGCTGCGGTCGCCTGCTGCCGGGCCAAGGCCGACGGAGGTGCAGATCCTTTAGTCTTCACCATCGCGACCGCCGGATTGCTCTGAGGAAATGGAGGCTAGAGCTGAAGAACTCAAAGGGCTAAAAAGTTTTTGATTGCAAGAACGCGATGAAAAGGTAACCAGGTAACTTCTAGGCCTTCTATTTATAGCCTAGATTTCACTTTTTTACCGTTAGTTTGTGTCGTTTCGCATTCCTGCCATTACTTTTCCCCGAGATTAACGCTTACTACAGTTTTCGTTGGAAACAGAAACTTAACGGTTGTTTTCTCTAAGTCTAAAAGACTTTCGAACTTCTTGAGTCGGTTCTAAGATAGTTCGAAAAGCAATTACCTTAAGACTGATTCGAAGTTCATATCTTCGTACATTTCAGAGATAAAATAAAAACCAATAACCCCTATGTTTGGTTATTTTTTCCTTCCGTATACTGCTCTCCTAACGTTACAGGTCAAACGGAGAAGCGTATTCGAGGGGCTACTGTTGGGGGAAAATATCTCATCTTCGGGGTTATTGCCGAAGCAGCATAAAGGCAGACACCAGGTTCGAAGGTTCCCAGAAGATCATCTTCGAAGATACCCGGAACCAAGTTCGAAGTATGAAGTTAGGCATTGGTTCGGAGTACATCTTCGAACTAAGGCCCTCCAAGATCTTTTCTGCCAGCTAAGATGGAAGACTTATCTTCTTTCTCATTAGATTAGTCTTTTACCATTTTAGCCCTATTAAGGAAACCGAATAGTTTCCACTATGTCGGTTGTAATAGAGGGGTAAATAGGTCTTTTCCTTAATGTTTGGGCCTATAAATACCCCCCATTTCACCTTGTAATAGGGACCGAATACAAGTTATTCAATACACACATTCAAACTATTCTAAGTTATTATCCTTTCGGAGGCTTAGAACAGTTCTCTTCGCAAACACTTCGTTTGTTAGTTTCTCTTCTACAGAAACCTGTTAGCGTAATCTTTTACGCCAACAAAAGTGTTAGTTAAAGATGCTGCATATCATTGGAAACATCTTTGTAGACATGATAAAATACCTCAATCTTGGAAAGACTTAAAGAAATATTTGAGAGATGCTTTTGTTCCTCCATATTATGCTGATATTCTATTAAAGAAACTACAATGTTTAAAACAAGATAGCAGAAGTGTTGCCTCATATTATCATGATATGCATGTTTGTTTATTACGTTGTGCTATAGATGAATGTGAAGAATCTATAGAACAAAGGTTTTTACGTGGGCTTAACAAGGAAATTCAGGAACTGCTTCATCATGAAACATATAATTCTCTTTCTCAATTGTTTGAACTTGCGTGTCAAGCTGAAATTCAGATTGCTATTGATTTAGAGGAAACACCATTTGATGTGCCTACTAGTACTACTAACCTTGAACAGGAAAAGGAGAATAAAAATGCACTTACATCATCGGAAAAGGTTTTGCAAGGTAATATATGTGCTGAAATTAATCAAGGTGGGTGTACTCCTGATAAAACACAATCATCAGATATTCCTGCTAGTATAGAGCAACCATTAGTGGAATCTTTTTCTGAAATTTCTTTGTTAACAGATGATTTGCTTGAAATTCCTCATGACAAAGAAGAGTTGTGTGTTAATGCTTCACTTATATACCTACCACCACAATTAGTGGAAGAACGTGTTGTTTCTATTGTTAATTCCTCAAGCATTGATTTTAAACATGTTTTCCACATTACTAATGAGAATGAAGAAATTAAATTGTTATCATCTCTAAATACATGGGGATATATTGAAATTATGGATCTTTGTGAGCTCACTTATTTAAAAGAAAAATTATTTGCAAGGTTTAATTTGCCATGTCCTGCCAATGTTATTTTTCAAATATTTGGCACATACCATAAGCAAGACATATACTTTTTGCATAGAATTTACATATGTTCAGATTTGAAATTGCATGTAAATCCTGAAAATAATTACCTCAAGCAAGTCATGTTAATTAATCCTACTGCCTCGAGAGTCTCTTGTTTTGATTGAAAAACACATGTTTGCTTTCAAGAAGGAGAGCATGTTAAGCTGTTCAACAACCTCACATTTTTGTCTCCTTTCATCAAGGATGGTTCTTCACCGACACATGTGAAACTAAATGTCAACGTGAGTTGGTTTCCTTCTACTCAAAATGTAACAAAAGGACAAGTGATATTGCACAATGATATCTATTTTGCTAGGAGCTACAATGAGTGCCAATACAAGAACAAACCGAGGACGGTTTGTAGCCAAGAAGGAGAGAATGATGAGGACATCACTAGCTCGGATATGACCATGATTGTGAGCAAACAAACTAAGGTGCATGCTTTCTACGTTAGATTTAAATTTTATTTATTTGAACCATGGATGCTACACCATGAGGTACTTTTAATTTCAATTATAGAAATTCTCACATGGATCAAGCAACACGTTGAGAGCGCAAAAAGGGCATGGAACATCATGGAAGTTGATTGGGGACCAAGTCAAGGGCATGAAAACATAATATACAATTTTGGGACGTTATTTATGTGCCAAGAGAAAGTGGAGAAGGCAACAATGCAATAAATATTCGTACTCCCGAAGGGACTCTTGTAACTGCAGAAATCCAAGATTAAATGGAGCATATCTTTCAACTCCCAAGGTTGTTTAATGCAAATAAGTACTTGTTGGAAAGGTCTCTTCGTCTGCTTTCCAACGGATCAAGAATCAATGGCAGAAGACAGACGAAACGTCCAGAAACTGCCGAAGAACACTCGTGACTCCTGAGTTTCTAGTTTTCCCTTTAAAAGCAAGTGATAGCCACAAAAGAACTCGGGTTTTGTTTTGATGTAAGTTAGCTGCTGCTACTTCCTTGTAACGCGCGTGTCGGCTAGACCGCCCGATTACTTGAATCAAAACTCCAACTTCTATCACATCCGTGAGTGTTTGCTTGTCATCTTGTTCTTGCTTGTTCTTCGATTGCTTGCAGGTTCAAGGCTGTTCTTGGCACGGCAAGAGCAGCAACAACCGGAGTCGGTGTAACTATCGCTAAGGCGCAGCACCCTTGTGGTTGTTGTAGTCGGGTAGCACAACGTCGATCTCCACCCCCAAATCGTAGTTATCAGGAAACGGTGTACCTGTCGCTCAAGGCGCCACACCATCTTGGTTGTGGTAGTCGGGCAGCCAACGTCGGCTTCCACCAAATTCACCACATCCTCCATCTCTCATCGAAAGATCGGGCTCCCCCGTACCCGTAGGGGTCTATTAAACAGGTTCTCTAAGATTAAGAACTAACAAACAATGAGTTTGTGAAGTGAACTATCTCAAGCCTCCGAATAGGATAATAGCTTGAAGTAGTTCGAAGTTGTGTATTGAATATCTGAATATTCGATGCCTATTACAGGGTGAGAAGGGGGGTATTTATAGGTAAAAACTCTAAGGAAAAGACCTTTTTACCCCTCAATTACAACCGACATAGTGGAAACTATTCGGTACCCCGAATAGGGCTAAAATAGTAAAATGTATTTGAAGAAGATAGATAAGGCATACGTCCCGTCAGTCTTGCTGTTTCCCACTATAGAGACAAAGCCTTCGGAGGGTATCTTCGAACTGGGGTTCGGAGGACCCTTCGGCTCGGAAACTTTATCAACTTGGGGGCAAGCTTCTGTCCTAAAGCTGCATAAATTGTCTTTGCCTTTTGATCTTAATGACCCTGGGGGATGAAGTATTTCCCCCCAACAGTAGCCCCTCGAATACGCTTCTCCAATTTAACCTATATAGCACGAGAGCAGTATACGCAAGAAATATTTTCATGCTCAGGGACTTAGAAAAATTGAAGGTATCTTAACCATTCGAAGCATCTTTGGCATCGGAGGTACGTCTGATGGAAGCTTCGAACTCAGAATCCTGTGTGAAAACTTCGCAAAGAAATGAACCGTTGCGGAGGCGAAGCATCGCAGAGAGCCGTTAATTTTGAGCCGTTACCCTTCAAGTAGTCGTTAGGCTTCTAGGAAAAAGTAACGGACTCAACTTTAACCACGAATTCACACTTCCTTTACATTCTAGACCCACCTATTAGTGATAGAAGCTGAGCTTGCAATGTGAATGCATGTTCGAAATGCAGTAACTAGTGGAAAGGCTATAAAAGGGGGAGCCAAGGCTCATCGGAATTTTTTACAGAGCTTTGCTTCTAAGCTTCCTTTCTTCAAACTCCCAACTTTCCCCAATGTTCTGAGCAACCAACAAATGGGGAGGACCAGCGCAACGGTGCCGGCCATGGAGGGAACTCTGGTGCAAAGGCAAGCATGGGCGGCTTCAGCAACAGTGGAAATGGCGGGGGCCCAGGGGAGTTCTTGGCCAAAGAACCCTCGGGAACTCAAGCCACCGTCCAAGAAGCCATTGCAGCAGAGCTTCCTCCTTGGTCAGTCGACGAGTACAGCGGACTCCATCGAAGAAGCGGTGAATGGGAAGCTGGGCTCTGGCATGAGGACTTGAGTCCCTAGAACAGAGGCAACCCCGATGCCACGGAGTGGAGAAGTGGTGGTCTTCAAGGCCTTCTTCGAAGCAAGACTAGGACTTCCTGCAATCAATTTCCTAGCAGAGGTACTAGACATATTCCACATTACCTTGCCACAGTTGTCCCCCAACACCATAGCAAGACTGGCCATCTTCGAATGGGCCCTTCGGGCAGAAGGGTGCGAAGGGAGATCGGAGGTCTTCGCCACTACTCACGAAGCCTTATGCCAGCCGAAGCCGCAAGACTGACCCGGAGATACCAAGGTGTTAACAGCGTTCGGAAGTGTTAATTTCCAACTTCAGAAGGAGTACACTCAGCACTTCTCAGCGAAGGCAATCAACGATCGGTGGTACACCAACTGGATCCTCTGGTGGTTCTACGCTGAAGTCAGAGAGGGTTCCAGCCTCGCAGGGCCCCTACAAGAGATTTGGTACCGAAAGAAAGCTGAAGTTACTCCGAGCCCAAGCTTGCTTTCAACGCGGCTTGGGTTACTTTCTTCGGTGGCCAGCCGCATGAGCATGCGGGATCTAGCTGAGAAATTCATCGCCCTCCGGATTCCTTCTCTCGAAGCTGATTGGCCGGTTGCATTCCAAAATGCTTTGGAGGGAGAGCTTCGGAGCCTAGGTAAGTCTTCACATTTTCTGCATTAATACATTAGAAACCAGATAACATACTTAATAGAATGCTACCTTTTTTAGTGGATCGTTTGGTGCTATCTCCGGAACAGATTGCAAGAGCCACTGAACGGGTGCTCGAAGCCCCTACAATGGTGGAGAAGCAGCAAAGGGTGGAGCTGGTGGGAAGCTAGGAGCGCTTCAACAGGGTGTGGAGTGCTCTTGGAATGGAGCCTCCTCCCCTACCAGACTTCGACTCAATGGGAGTGGCCCCCGGAAAAGGAAAACCACCGCCGAGCCCTCAAAAAGGATCTCCAAGACCCCCATTAAGAAGGGGAAGAAGACAGCGAAGCCTCCTCCTCAAGCATCTCCGGTATCTTCGCCTTCCTCTCTGGACATTCAGAGCTCCTCTTTGGAGGGCTCAAAAGAAAAGGACTCGAACGCCCAGATGGGGAAGGCCCTTGAAGACTATCTTCTGCAAGATAGCGAGGACAAGTCTCTAGCCATAGCCGGAGGCCCCCCTCAAGAGGCTGCAGTAGCTAATGCAGCAATCTCCTCCGAACCCACCGCAATCGGCTTAGAACTTGGGTTAGTAATTCCAAACTCACCCGTGGCAGGAGTGGTAGTGCCGGAGGTTGGGACATCAGCTGCAGCTGCTCCGAAGCAAACTTTGGGGGATGACCTCGAAGAATATCTTCGGATGTACGAAGTTCTGGAGGACCCCAAAATTCCACCCAAGGCGTGGACGAAGGTATACCTCGAAGCTTTTGCCTTTGAAATTCCTACAACAATTACCGTACAACAAATATTCAATGAATAACTTAACTTTTGTAGATGCGTCGAGAAGCGGCATGGATCCGACCACCGGTGAGGCTTTGGTTTCACTCGGAGTTGAGGCTCCGGCTGGTGTAGTGGCTCCAACAACCGAAGCTGTCTCGGGCGAAGTAATTCTGACCGAGGGGGCAATGCTTGAAGGAGGATCTACTCCAGCCGAAGTACTATCTCCAGTTTTTGTGCCAGGGAGGGGCAAGAGTATGACGAGCTTCGTCCCCCTTCCTGCTTTGACGGCGACGCCCTCCTCCAACAACCCCTTAGTGAGCAATTCGGAGGAGGAGGCTGCTGTAGACGACCGTCGGGTTCTGTCCTGGCTTCCTCTGTTAGCTCCGTTCTTGGAGCAATGGACAGGGCTCCGAACGCTCCTGGAACCCTTGGCAGATAAAGGCCAAGAGGTTGGGAGCTCCGAACTGGTTTTCGTCTTGAGCAAAGCCAGAGCACCGGAGCTTGATTTGGTCCTCGAAAGAGATGCCCTTCAGGTATGCAACATACAACAAGTGTATTCAATTAATGAATGCAATTACTTTGTACTTACTTTGCTTTTTTGCAGCAATTCATCCTTGCTAGAGCGGCAGCGACTTCCAATGAGCTCGAAACTAATCGGCTCAAAAGGAAGGTTACCACCCTCCAGTCTGCCCTCAAAGGCTCCGAGGACAAAACACTGCAACTTGAGGATGAGCTCCTCGAGGAGTGGAGGGCTAGAGCCATTTCCAATGAAGCACTCCGGATTGAGCAAGAGAACAACACTACACTCAAGGCTTCGGTCCAAAAGATCGAAGCCGAGCGTGTGGTGCTTAGGGCGGAGGTCGAGAAGCTTCAGCGAGCAGCAGCAGACTCTAGCGCACAACTTGTAGATCTCCAAGATTTGGTCCATCAAGCACTGGCTCAGAAGAGCACTCTGCTATCAAGAATAGCCGAAGTTTCTACTTCTGCTTCTGAGCTGGAGGCGGCTTTAACGAAGCACACCGCCATTGCTGAATAGACCATGGACACCCTCTAGGGTACCCTGGAATATTTTGGCATGATGTGCCCTTCGTCTTCAGCTGCGACGAGCGAGCCCCTCGAACGGAAGCTGAAGATGATCCAAGTGGCAACGAAGTTGATGAAGGGCTCCGGGATTCGCTACGGAGAGATCTCCGGGCAGGTAGCTGGAATTGGAGTCCTTCGTCATGTCGAAGCCCTTGGGATTTCTGTTGCTTCGGTAGGGGGTTCAACGCCTGTAGGCTTCACCGATGAAGACTTGTTGCATCCTTCTTTAGATGTAGCTTCTGCTTGGGAAGCTTTCCGGGCGATCTAGAAAACGGACCACAAAGCTGTAGCCAAAGCTTGGATTGACGAGGCTCACCGGTAGAGGCAAGCTCAGATGAAGCCTCCAACTCCGACTTCGCCGGCTCTGACTCTGCCTGCTCCGCCAGCTGACCCGTAGGTTTAGCTTCATAGGGTGCTTAAGCATGTACAAGAAATCTTGTAAAAGCCCTTTATCTTAATGGATGAAAAGTTTATAAACGAGGAGTCTTCACTTGGATGTTTATTCTTAGGTTTTGCTATCCACTTCAGAAACTGACCTCGAAGTACTGGAGCCTAGCGAAGGGCTCTGCCAGCAGTGGGCTGTCCTCGAAGGCTTAAGGCCTTACCGACGCTCATGCTTCTTTGTTCCTCGGGGAGATCAAGGGGAAATAACACCCAATGTCCATCATGAAGTCTTAGCTTATATTAAGGAAGAGGATAAGGAAGTAGCATCTTCATCCTCCGAATACGTAGATTGGTCTTACCCGGAGTACCAAGCCGAAGACCCAGTAGAGGCTAGCTCCAAAAGACTACTGTCCTAGGCTGAACTTCAAGAAGAACAGAAGAAACTGCGAGCTTCGAAGAAGAAAAGCACTCGGACCAAGAGGAAAGTTTTCAGACTCCGGGCTCCGAAGACCAAGGTGGTCTTAGAAATAGCTCTAGAGGTTGGAGGGGTCTCTGTTTTTATCTAGGCTTAGACTAAAATTTCTCTTGATGTAATACAATATGATTATCCAATTAATATGATCTATTTTGGAAGCATCACTTGACTGTTCCTTACTCCCCTGCCCCTCCTTATGGGTGGGGGACCGTACGCGTTGCGATAGGGTCCGTCGGACACAATGATTGATATAACAATGTGATGCTTCGCATAACACTTGGTAATCATACTTCACTCTTTCGTAGAGTTCTTCGAACTGTACGTTCGTATTATGATGTTTATAAGTTTCGGAGCTAAGTTTACACAGGTAAGCTCCAATAGCAGTCGCTTAGGACTTTAAAAGTGTTTCAATGGGCCAGAGCCTTGAAACCTTATTTCTTGGTCACCTACGACTCTTTTACAGATGCTTTGAACACAGAGGCAGAAAATCTGTTCTTTTAAGGTCCTTGGACTCTTCTACGGATCCTAACAAGCCAAAGCCTAGAATCCGTAGGCTGGCCACCTTTGGCTCTTTTACAGATGCTTTGAACCCGGAGGCCGGAAATCTATTCTTTTAAAGTCCTTGGACTCTTCTATGAATCCTAACAAGCCATAGCCTAGAATCCGTAGGCTGGCCACCTTTGGCTCTTTTACATATGCTTCGAACCCAGAGGCTAGAAATCTGTTCTTTTAAAGTCCTTGGGTTCTTCTACGGATCCTAACAAGCTGGAGCCTAGAATCGTAGGCTAGCCACCTTCGGCTCTTTTACAGATGCTTTGAACCCGGAGGCCGGAAATCTATTCTTTTAATGTCCTTGGACTCTTCTACGGATCCTAACAAGCTGGAGCCTAGAATCCATAGGCTGGCCACCTTCGGGTCTTTTATAGATGCTTCGAACCAGAAGGCCATAAATCTGTTCTTTTAAAGTACTTGGACTCTTCTATGGATCCTAACAAGCCGGAGCCTGGAATCCGTAGGATAGCCACCTTCAGCTCTTTTACAGATGCTTTGAACCCGAAGGCCAGAAATCTGTTCTTTTAAAGTCCTTGGACTCTTCTATGGATCCTAACAAGCCGGAGCCTGGAATCCGTAGGCTGGCCACCTTCGGCTCTTTTACGGAATCCTTGAACCAATGGTTCGAAGGCCGTTTGCTGGGTTCCTTGAAAGATGCTTACCTCCACAACCATCTCCGTTCTCCTGATGCGTCCACCAAGAGTAAGGAATATATGAAGAGTAAGCATAATTCGAACCTCCATCTTTATTTAATTTAGAAAGGTACTTTTACAATTGATTACAAGGAGCCCCTAAGCATAATAACGTTTAAGGTGCTCCGCATGCCATGCATGCTTCCACTCTTCCCCTTCTAAATTAGCTAGTTTAAATGACCCGGGGCGCTCTGAGCGTAGGATAATATATGGTCCTTCCCATTTATTTCCTAGCTTCCCCGGAGTAATTACACTTCGCAACACCAAATGACCTGGTCTAAGCTCGTTCACTTTTATCTTCGGGTCATACCATGTCTTTATTTGGTCTTGGTACTTCGTCAGATTGGCGACAGCTCGAAGCCTTGTTTCTTCTGACAAGTCCAACGAAGTGTTTCTTTCATCTTCATTTCCAGGCTCCACTACGCGAAGGGATTGTAGGACCGAAAGTAGCGACTAGAGGGGGGGGGGGGTGAATGGGCGCCTTAAAAAATTCTTTCAAAACAACGACCTAAACCCAACACCCAAAGCACCTTGACATATAAATAACAGTAGCAAAACAAATCATAGAAACTAAAGTTGTCTAGCCTAAAAATGAGTGGTGTCCTAAATAAAATGATATTTAAAACTAAACTAAACTAAATAAAAATAACTGTAGTAAATAAAAATATGTTCTCAAAAATATTTAATGGCATATAAATAAATATTCAGATTGCGGTTTAAAAATAAAATACCAATCAATATAATAAAAAACAAGGATCATCCAGAAATTAATTCAGAAATAAACCTAAAATATTTCATGTAAATCTAGAATAAAAATATTACTATGACTAACAATAATAATTTTTTTCTTTTTATACGAGTAGATTAAAAATACTTAAATAAATAATATGTGAGCACTAATAAAATTTTACCAGATAAAAACTAACTACGAAATTATTATTTGCATGCTAATTAAAACTAGATAACTATTGATTTAATTAACCAGCTGAAAAATAGGAGATTAAAAAACTTACCTGCATTAAATTTTTTCCTTTGCTGGACGTGACGCCCGGCACTGTGAAGTTGCTCTGCTTCCTCAAAACTTCCGATGCAATGTGCCAGGCTGATGCTTCAAAATGCAATTGCCGAAAGAAAACAATGCAGCCACATGCACGTCTCTTGAGAAAATAAAACCGGGCGGCTCACAACAAGAAAAAATAGTGGCCAAAAAATTTCTGCACTGCTTGCAATAGTGCTTGATGTGATGGATGAAAAGCAGCTGTTCTTCGCGATTTGACAATACACAAAGAAAGAGCCTGCGCCATTCAGCTGCTGCGTGATGCGAGCCAGAAAAATTCTACACCGGCAACCAAAGCTGCTACGCGCATTGCTACCGCACCAATATATTTTTTCTCTGATGCAAATCTCTGCCACTGCCTGCTGCTACCGTGGAGGATGGGCGACAAGACCTGGTGCTGCTGCCTTGGTTCATTTAACAACGAAGAAAACAAAATTACCGGAGGCTACGGCGGCGCTTCGTGCCGGTGGGTCCCACGTGAAAGAAGCCGTGGTCTGCCGCTGCAGACTCCGCCCATCGCATCACACACGGAAGCCGCGACGATGGGAGGAAAACGATGAGCGAAAAATTGTAGATGAAAACTGGCGGTGGACTGTAGATTAATCTCGGGAAAATAACAGTCAACCCTAACCCTAGGGGGTTGGGGCCTATTTATAGGCAACCCACTAATACATGGAAAATACTAATTTACTCCTAGGGTAAATTACACTGACTCTAAAATAAAATTCAAAATTACTATAATACCCTTAGAAAATTAAACTGACTCGAATAACAAATATTTTGGACTTAAATATTGAATATTAATATCCTAAATAAAAATAATCATCGGTTGTCAGTTTTGCGCCGAAACTGACAAAGCGTCCACCGTCTTCGCACTAGGTACCCGGAGTGGACCGACCCGATCCCGTAGCTTCCTCAGCCCAGCAATCGCTCGCCGCCCATGTACCTGAGTCAAATCCTGGTCAACAGACCAGTGGATCCTCTGTCGCTCCTAGCCCATGTACTCAGATTGGGCCAGCCTGACTCCGCAGCTCCTCTGCCCAGCTATCGCTCGCTGCCCGTGTACCTGAGTCACACGCGCCCAAACACGACAGGTCTTCATGTCTCTTCTTTGACTTCTGTTGACAATCACTCATCACATCTAGAGCATAAGACCCATGCTCTTCAACATGGTTTCTCAATCTCCCCCTTGATGAGTGCATTGTCAACACCCTTTTCAGCAATTCTTCAGAACCTGTAAAACATGTGGAAACACGAAAACAAAAACAAAAGAAAATCGAAAGAAGAAAATAAAAGTTTAACCCTAGTGACCAAAAGCCAAACAAAAGCAAGAAAATGGTCATTATGTTAACCAAAAATAAAGACTAAAAACAAGTGCAATCTCAGAACTATCAACAAGGATATCTGAAGAGTAAAGGCAAAGGAGACTGAACAACTCCCCCTAAATAAATAGTAGAGAAAACCAAAAATGTCCCCTAAACTCCAAAATTTCACCCACTTGTTGACAATTGAACTCATCAAGTGAGACTAAATGCACTCTAAAGAGACAGACACAAACTCCCCCTGAAATGCAGCTCCCCCTCAAAAAATGCCATGAATGCAAATGGGGTGTAGGTGGAGTATAAAAAGCATGCTTCTTAGATATGATTAACTACAATTACTACATCTAACAGGTATAGCAAAGGATATACTGTCTAAGATACATGACATGATCAGTGCAACAGATGATATCTAAAGAGAGTCATTAGCATGCATTTTTCGATTTTTGCAAACAAAAGCATCACCACATTTTCTAGTTAACAAGCAAGGTAAATCATGAGATGCAAAAGCTAACTGATATCTACCAAGATGAGCATTGTCCAGAACAAAGTGCTTCAGCAAACTTGTCATCTTTTTAAAATTTTCAGACTTTTTCTTTTTCTTTTTCATTTCTGCCAGGGCTATTTGCATGTCAACCTTATGCTAACCGACCAAGCCAAGCCTAGGCCAGAACTGGACCATCAGAAGCTTAAGACATTGGTCTTGGCATACATTACACCGTCCTAGTTCATACCAAAGTGCTATGGTAAGCAGTCCCGAACAATGCAATGCGACAAAGCAAACTCACTTGGATCTTTTCAAATAATCATAAAGAGTTGCATGAATTTTTCATTTTTCTGAATTTTTTAAACATTTTTATAGCTCATTTTTCATGTTTAAAGCATATAGATGTCCAAGTTGCATATCTGCATCTAAGTAAGGATCTAGCTACCAGGCATGTAAAAGATAGCGAAAGCATTCAGCCTACACATGCTAGTTACCAGAAGCAATGGTGATCATTTTTCAATTTTAAAGCATAAAAACCATGCATATGACAAATATCAGATATATCATGTGAACTAAAACAGAACATGATCATCGACAAGTAATCAAAAACATATACTAGCTAGAGCAAGTAAAGCAGATTAATCATATAACAGAAGCAAGCTCAAAATGTGATATATGATTATGCATGATATGAATGCACACAAAAAGACTCAATAAAAAATAAAGAAGAAAGAAAAACTGACTCAAAATATCCTAAAAAGGATACACGACTCCCAAATCCCCTCGCAAATGCTCAAAAGTAGACTGATCTAGGGGTTTGGTAAAAATGTCAGCCAACTGCTGATGGGTATCAACATGAACAAGATCAATGACCCCTTTCTCATATTGATCCATCAGAAAGTGAAAGCACACATCAATATGTTTGGTTTTTGAATGAAGACATGGGTTTTTCCCTACACTAATTGCACTAGTGCTATCACAAAACAAAGGAACTCTGGAAGGGAAGAACAACCCAAAATCCCGTAAAGTAGAAATCATCAAAACCCACTGTGGGTAGCAGCTAGCAGCAACTACATACTCAGCCTCAGTAGTAGAAAGGTGAGAAACCATGTTGAAGTACATGAGTTTGATACTCTAGATGTGATGAGTGATTGTCAATGGAAGTCAAAGGAAGGGAGATATGAAGACCTGCCAAGTCTGAGGCGCAAGTGACTCAGGTACACGGGCAGTGAGCGACGACCGGGCAGAGGAGCCGCGGAGTCGGGCTGGCCCAATCCGGGTACATGGCTAGGAGCGGCAAATGTTCCACTGGTTTGTTGACTGGGTTTGACTCAAGTACACGGGCGGCAAGCGATTGCCGGGCTGAGGAAGCTGCGGGCTCGGGTCGGCCCAATCCGGGTACCCGATGCGAAGACGGTGGACGCTTTGTCAGTTTCGCCGCAAAACTGACAATCTATGATTAATTCGTTTTTAGGATATTAATATTTAGTTTTTAAGTTTAGAATATTTTTATTTGAGTCAGGTGATTTTTCTAAGAATATTTTAGTAATTTTCAGAATTTATTTTAGAGTCAGTTTAATTTACCCTAGGGGTAAATTAGTCTTTTTATGTATTAGAGTCGCCTATAAATAGGCCCCTATCCCCCCCGGGGATAGATGACTGTTTAGTTTCAAGATCAATCTACAATCTATAGTCCAACAAGTTTTTTTGCCATGTTTTATTTTATCGCCGCCGGCGAAACTTCTACCCCACGACGTTTTTCCTTCGATACGGCGGACGTCGTCGGCGTGCAGTGCTCACGGCGTAATAGTAGCGCCAGGACTCCAGGCGGCCCCCACAGCTGCAGGTTTTTTCGCCGGCCAAAGCTTTCTTGTTGCTTTGGGCAGCCTACGGCGGCGGGCCCCACGTGGAAAAACGTGGGAGCAGCGTTGCAATCCCTGGGAAGATCTTTTTGCACTATAACACGGCAGGCTTTTTGACTTGCTCCATGCGCGAGGCGACAGAGACAACAGAAGCAGCGTACGTCGGCCGGAGTATCTGCTGTGCACGGCGACGTCAACAGAAGAACTAGATAATTGATCTAATCCCCTATTTTTTAGTAGATCATTTTTAGAGATAATCATCTATTAATTAATTAGCGGAAAACTTGTTTAGAAATTTCGTGTTAATTTAATCTGCCAAATTATTTTTAGTAATCGCATATTTTTATTTATATCTATTTAATCTGCTTATATAAAAAGTAAAGAAAAGTTATTAGTTGCAGTAGTATTTTTAATTCTAGTCTTTACCTAAAATACTTTTAGGTTATTTCCGAATTAATTTTTAGATGATCCATATTTTATTCAGTTAATTAGTATTTTATTCTGAGACTGCAATCTGAACATTTTATTAAGATATTTAGTGTTTTTTATTACGTCATTAAATGTTTCTAGTACCCATTTTTATTTACTGCAGTGATTATTTTTAGTTTAGCTTTAATATTATTTTAATTAGGACACCAGCCATTTTTAGGCTAGACAACTATAGTACCAGTAATTTACTTTACTAATATTGTTTGTCCAGTTAAATTGGTTGGGTGCTGGGATTTCGATATGGTTTAGCAAGAAATTTTTAGGCGCCTATTCACCCCCTCTGGTCACTACTTTCGGTCCTACAAGTGGTATCAGCGCAAGGTTAGGTTTTTTTCTATTATCTTAACCGATTCTAAACCTAGGTAGTGACCATAACGTCTTTTGGTAAAATCCCGTCCCTAGAAGATTTTGGCTACACTTATTGGAAGACTCGCATGCGAGCATACCTTATGAGCCAGAGCTCGGACATATGGGAGATTTGTGTTCATCCTAGTTTTACCATAACGACTATTGCTGCGGATACTGCTGCAGATGTAATTACCCAGCATCAAAATAATAGTAAGGCGGTGAATATTTTATTTTCAGGTCTAGGTCCTAGTGAGTTTGAGCGTGTTAGCCATCTCACTACTGCTCGAGAGATCTGGGCTACCCTCCAAGCACACCATGAGGAGACAGCTCAGGTCAAGGCTAGGCTCTACCAGACCTACCAGCGTGAGTATGAAAATTTCTCACAGAAGTCGGGTGAGACTATTGAGGCGTTGTTTGGTCGTTTTCAATCGATCATTAACAAGATTCGCGTCAACAAGGCCGAGCGTGATCAGCTAGTCTCGGATCATGAACATGCGCTTAAGGTTCTCCATACCTTGGACCCTAAGATCTGGGAGATCAAGGTCTCTTCTATTGTTGAGAGCGCGTCTTATGATACCTTGATCGTCGCAGAGCTTTTTAGTAAGCTAACGGCCTCAGAGGTCGATATTCAGTTGAGATCAAATCTCACTGATTCTGGCTCTAAGACTCTGGCACTTGCGACACCGTCTGCTGATCTTAATGCCATGAGTTGTACTGCCTTTTTCCTTGATGTCTATCTCTGAGGAACAACTTGATATTCTAGGAGATGATGATTTGTGCTTGTTTAACAACCGGGTGCGACGTTTCTATGATAAGTGAATGTTCAAGAGACACGGCACAAGATCCAGATGCTTTGAATGTGGTGACCCAGGTCATTTCATCGCCGACTGCCCAAGCAGAAGAATTACAAGAAGGGAACCGACGGCAACTCCTACAACTCCGGCAAGTATGAAAACTCCACTTCCTCAAAGGGCAAGCTCAAGTCAAGATTCTTTCGAAAGGCTCTAAAGGATTACAGGCATGAGAATAAGAAGAGAGACAAGACCTTCTTCGTCGAAATGGAGAAAAGATACTCCAAGAGATCATCGTCTTCCTCCTCATCTTCAAGTTCAAGTGATGAAGAGATCATGATCAGGAAGGGGAAGGACAGGGACAATCCGGCGGGCCTCTATTTCATGGGCTTCGGGGACAAGCCGAAGAGTCGCTCACATCACAGCCGAAGATCCCACAAGAGCTTCTGCTCAATGGCTCTTGGGGAGAATAAAGAAAAGGACTCCTCCAACGACTCCGACGACGACGACGATGAGAAGGCATCTTCCTGTGAACAACAAGTTGTCAATTTACTAGAACAGAATAGTCAGGAGTTGAAGTATAGGGAGAAGCTGCTTAGAGGGGCTAAGAAGAGGATAGATGAGCTTGAGAGTGAGCTTGCCACGACAAATGGCAAGATTGAGAGTCTGTCTTCTTCCCCTTGCTTGGGTGATAGTGGTGAGTGCCCTAACTGTGAGGTGCTGTTGTGTGACCTGACGACTCTTAAGTCCAGGTACACAGAGAGAGAGAGAGTAGATGAGAGAGACGCTTTGGCCACTGAGCTTGAAAGCGCTCAACAGGAGCTAAAAGATGCTCATGCCATTGTCATCGCACCTTGTGTAGACTGCCCATCCCATTTAGCTAGTATAGCTGAGCTGAGAGCCAAGAGTGTTGAGCAGTTGAGCGAGTTAGATGGAGTGAGAGCTGAGTTGGAGCAGACAAAGCTAGAGCAGGAGACCTTGTCAGTTCCACCCACTGTTTGTGAGAACTGCTTGTCCATTAGAATGGAGTTGATCAAGCTAAAAGCAGATAAGTCTGTCGATATCGATAGAGAGTGTGAGATCTGCTTGTCTCAGGTGGAGGTGTTAGCATCTTTGAGAGAGGAGCTAGCTGATGTTCAGAACGAGAACTTTTACCTCCGTCAGATCCAGAGTTGGATTAGTGCCAGAGAGCCGCAGCTCGGCATGATGATCCAGCAGTTCAAGAGACAGGATGGGTTTGGGGTAGGCTACACCTATACCAAGGCTGATTTTGAGAGTGCTATTAGCCGAGCAGTGGAGTGGAGTAAGATGACTCCCGAACAGAGACACCCCAAGACTCACTCCACTGAGTCCTTTAAGGATAGTAAGACCAAGGATGGAGTGTTCCAAGAACAACCTAAAGCTCCACCTAAGAAGCAAATTTGGGTCCCAAAGCCTAAAACTCTTCACACTTCTCTTGATTCTTTACCTAGACCCTCTCACACCAAAGATGATACACCAAACACCACAAAGCCTAAGAATTCCAAGCTTCAACCACATACCAAGAAGCCTACCTATCATTGTGAGTTTTGTTAGAGAGACGGGCATCTTGAGGAGTTTTGCTTCAGGAGGAAACGGGTTTGAGCGAGCAGAAAGAGCTCGAGGTAGGCAGGAGCAGTTCTACCAGCAGTGTGGTAGACAGAGAGTTCCTCGACATAGAGAGAGGTTAGAGGCCAGGCCATGTCGTGTTGGTGGTGGTAGATGAGAGGGTTTTTATGATCGTGCTCCGGAGGGTGGTTTCCGTTTCGGCAGAGTTCCAGATCGTTCGGTATACGGTTTTGGATCTCGCGGCCGTGATTTTAGGCATAATAGAGGACCGCGCTTTGAGCCATGTTTTGGTCCAGACTCATATGATTCCTTCTGCTTTCCTATATTTGAGCAGATGGCTCGACACTGGTTTAGCACCTTGCTAAACCTGGCATTGGACTGTTTGGTCCCACTCATGATTATTGATCGTGATTTGAGAGTTGTGTATCCTTTTTAGGATACTTTGAGTCAGTATTTTCTTTTCTTCTTTATTTTTTATTGAGTCTTTTGTGTGCGTTCATATCATGCATAATCATTAGTCACATTTTGAGCTTGCTTCTGTCATATGATTAATCTGCTTTACTTTCTCTAGCTAGTATATGTTTGATTACTTGTCGATGATCATGTTCTGTTTCAGTTCACATTATATATCTGATATTTGTCATATGCATGGATTTTATGCTTTAAAATTTAAAAATGATCACCATTGCTTCTGGTAACTAGCATGTGTAGGCTGAATGCTTTTGCTATCTTTTACATGCCTTGTAGCTAGATCCTTACTGAGATGCAGATATGCAACTTGGACACACTTATATGCTTTAAATACGAAAAATGTGCTATAAAAATGATAAAAATTTAGAAAAATGAAAAATTTATGCATTTTTATGATTATTAGAAAAGATCCAGGTGGGTTTGTTTTGTCGCATTGCATTGTTCTGGACTGCTTACCATAGAACTTTGGTATGAACTAGGACGATGTAATGTATGCCATGACCAATGTCTTAAGCTTATGATGGTCTAGTTCTGGCCTAGGCTTGACTTGGTTGGTTAGCATAAGGTTTGACATGCAAATAACCCCTGGCAGAAATGAAAAATAAAAAGAAAAAGAAAAAAATCTGAAAAATTTAAAAAGATGACAAGTTTGCTGAAGCACTTTGTTTTGGACAATGCTTATCTTGGTAGATATCAGTTAGCTTTTGCATATCATGTTTTACCTTGCTTGTCAACTAGAAAATGTGGTGATGCTTTTGTTTGCAAAAATCGAAAAATGCGTGCTAATGACTCCCTTTGGATATCATCTGTTGCACTAATCATGTCATGTATCTTAGACAATATATCTTTTGCTATATTTGTTAGATGTTGTAATTGCAGTTAATCATATCTAAGAAGCATGCTTTTCACACTCCACCTGCACTCCATCTGCATTCATGTCATATTTTGAGGGGGAGCTGCATTTTAGGGGGAGTTTGTGTCTATGTCTCTTTAGAGTGCATTTAGTCTCACTTGATGAGTCCAATTGTCAACAAGGGGGAGAAATTTTTGAGTTTAGAAAACATTTTTTAGCTTTCTCTAGGATTTATTTAAGGGGGAGTTCCTTGTTGGTAATTCTGAGATTTGCACTTGCTTTTGAGTCTTTATTTTTGGTTAACCATAATGATCATTTTTCTTGCTTCTGTGTGGCTTTTGGTCATTAGGGTTAAATTTTTATTTTCTTTCTTCTATTTCTTTTGTCTTTGTTTTCCTGTTTCCACATGTTTTGCAGGTTCTGAAGATGAGCTGAAAAAGGTGTTGACAATGCACTCATCAAGGCAGAGATTAAGAAACCATGTTGAAGTACATGGGTTTGATACTCCAGATGTGATGAGTGATTGTCAACGGAAGTCAAAGGAAGGGAGATATGAAGACCTGCCAAGTCTGAGGCGCATGTGACTCAGGTACACGGGCAGTGAGCGACAGCCAGGCAGAGGAGCCGCGGAGTCGGGCTGGCCCAATCCGGGTACATGGCTAGGAGCGGCAGATGTTCCACTGGTTTGTTGACTGGGTTTGACTGAGGTACACGGGCGGCGAGCGATTACTGGGCTGAGGAAGCTGCGGGGTTGGGTCGGCCCAATCCGGGTACCCGGTGCGAAGACGATGGACTCTTTGTCAATTTCGGCGCAAAACTGACAATCTATGATTAATTCATTTTAGGATATTAATATTAGTTTTTAAGTTTAGAATATTTTTATTTGAGTAAGGTGATTTTTCTAAGAATATTTTAGTAATTTTCGGAATTTATTTTAGAGTTAGTTTAATTTACCTAGGGGTAAATTAGTCGCCTATAAATAGGCTCTTATCCCCCTGGAGATAGATGACTGTTTAGTTTCAAGATCAATCTACAATCTACAGTCCAACAAGTTTTTTTACCACGTTTATTTTATCGTCGCTGGCGAAACTTCTACCCCACAGCATTTTTCCTTCGCTACGGCGGACGTCGTCGGCGTGCGGTGCTCACGGCGTAACAGTAGCGCCAGGACTCTAGGCGGGCCCCATAGTTGCAGGTTTTTTCGCCGGCCGAAGCTTTCTTGTTGCTTTGGGCAGGCTACGGCGACGGGCCCCACGTGGAAAAATGTGGGAGCAGCGTTGCAATCCCTGGGAAGATCTTTTTGCACTGTAGCACGGTAGGCTTTTTGACTTGCTCCATGCGCGAGGCGACAGAGACAACAGAAGCAGCGTACGTCGGCCGGAGTATCTGCTGTGCACGGCGACGTCAACAGAAGAACTAGATAATTGATCTAATCCCCTATTTTTTAGTAGATCATTTTTAGAGATAATCATCTATTAATTAATTAGCGGAAAACTTGTTTAGAAATTTCGTGTTAATTTAATCTGCCAAATTATTTTAGTAATCGCATATTTTTATTTATATCTATTTAATCTGCTTATATAAAAAGTAAAGAAAAGTTATTAGTTGCAGTAGTATTTTTAATTCTAGTCTTTACCTAAATACTTTTAGGTTATTTCCGAATTAATTTTTAGATGATCCATATTTATTCAGTTAATTAGTATTTTATTCTGAGACTGCAATCTGAACATTTTATTAAGATATTTAGTGTTTTTTATTACGTCATTAAATGTTTCTAGTACCCATTTTTATTTACTGCAGTGATTATTTTTAGTTTAGCTTTAATATTATTTTAATTAGGACACCAACCATTTTTAGGCTAGACAACTATAGTACCAGTAATTTACTTTACTAATATTGTTTGTCCAGTTAAATTGGTTGGGTGCTGGGATTTCGATATGGTTTAGCAAGAAATTTTTAGGCGCCTATTCACCCCCTCTGGTCACTACTTTCGGTCCTACAAGTGGTATCAGCGCAAGGTTAGGTTTTTTTCTATTATCTTAACCGATTCTAAACCTAGGTAGTGACCATAACGTCTTTTGGTAAAATCCCGTCCCTAGAAGATTTTGGCTACACTTATTGGAAGACTCGCATGCGAGCATACCTTATGAGCCAGAGCTCGGACATATGGGAGATTTGTGTTCATCCTAGTTTTACCATAACGACTATTGCTGCGGATACTGCTGCAGATGTAATTACCCAGCATCAAAATAATAGTAAGGCGGTGAATATTTTATTTTCAGGTCTAGGTCCTAGTGAGTTTGAGCGTGTTAGCCATCTCACTACTGCTCGAGAGATCTGGGCTACCCTCCAAGCACACCATGAGGAGACAGCTCAGGTCAAGGCTAGGCTCTACCAGACCTACCAGCGTGAGTATGAAAATTTCTCACAGAAGTCGGGTGAGACTATTGAGGCGTTGTTTGGTCGTTTTCAATCGATCATTAACAAGATTCGCGTCAACAAGGCCGAGCGTGATCAGCTAGTCTCGGATCATGAACATGCGCTTAAGGTTCTCCATACCTTGGACCCTAAGATCTGGGAGATCAAGGTCTCTTCTATTGTTGAGAGCGCGTCTTATGATACCTTGATCGTCGCAGAGCTTTTTAGTAAGCTAAAGGCCTCAGAGGTCGATATTCAGTTGAGATCAAATCTCACTGATTCTGGCTCTAAGACTCTGGCACTTGCGACACCGTCTGCTGATCTTAATGCCATGAGTTGTACTGCCTTTTTCCTTGATGTCTATCTCTGAGGAACAACTTGATATTCTAGGAGATGATGATTTGTGCTTGTTTAACAACCGGGTGCGACGTTTCTATGATAAGTGAATGTTCAAGAGACACGGCACAAGATCCAGATGCTTTGAATGTGGTGACCCAGGTCATTTCATCGCCGACTGCCCAAGCAGAAGAATTACAAGAAGGGAACCGACGGCAACTCCTACAACTCCGGCAAGTATGAAAACTCCACTTCCTCAAAGGGCAAGCTCAAGTCAAGATTCTTTCGAAAGGCTCTAAAGGATTACAGGCATGAGAATAAGAAGAGAGACAAGACCTTCTTCGTCGAAATGGAGAAAAGATACTCCAAGAGATCATCGTCTTCCTCCTCATCTTCAAGTTCAAGTGATGAAGAGATCATGATCAGGAAGGGGAAGGACAGGGACAATCCGGTGGGCCTCTATTTCATGGGCTTCGGGGACAAGCCGAAGAGTCGCTCACATCACAGCCGAAGATCCCACAAGAGCTTCTGCTCAATGGCTCTTGGGGAGAATAAAGAAAAGGACTCCTCCAACGACTCCGACGACGACGACGATGAGAAGGCATCTTCCTGTGAACAACAAGTTGTCAATTTACTAGAACAGAATAGTCAGGAGTTGAAGTATAGGGAGAAGCTGCTTAGAGGGGCTAAGAAGAGGATAGATGAGCTTGAGAGTGAGCTTGCCACGACAAATGGCAAGATTGAGAGTCTGTCTTCTTCCCCTTGCTTGGGTGATAGTGGTGAGTGCCCTAACTGTGAGGTGCTGTTGTGTGACCTGACGACTCTTAAGTCCAGGTACACAGAGAGAGAGTAGATGAGAGAGACGCTTTGGCCACTGAGCTTGAAAGCGCTCAACAGGAGCTAAAAGATGCTCATGCCATTGTCATCGCACCTTGTGTAGACTGCCCATCCCATTTAGCTAGTATAGCTGAGCTGAGAGCCAAGAGTGTTGAGCAGTTGAGCGAGTTAGATGGAGTGAGAGCTGAGTTGGAGCAGACAAAGCTAGAGCAGGAGACCTTGTCAGTTCCACCCACTGTTTGTGAGAACTGCTTGTCCATTAGAATGGAGTTGATCAAGCTAAAAGCAGATAAGTCTGTCGATATCGATAGAGAGTGTGAGATCTGCTTGTCTCAGGTGGAGGTGTTAGCATCTTTGAGAGAGGAGCTAGCTGATGTTCAGAACGAGAACTTTTACCTCCGTCAGATCCAGAGTTGGATTAGTGCCAGAGAGCCGCAGCTCGGCATGATGATCCAGCAGTTCAAGAGACAGGATGGGTTTGGGGTAGGCTACACCTATACCAAGGCTGATTTTGAGAGTGCTATTAGCCGAGCAGTGGAGTGGAGTAAGATGACTCCCGAACAGAGACACCCCAAGACTCACTCCACTGAGTCCTTTAAGGATAGTAAGACCAAGGATGGAGTGTTCCAAGAACAACCTAAAGCTCCACCTAAGAAGCAAATTTGGGTCCCAAAGCCTAAAACTCTTCACACTTCTCTTGATTCTTTACCTAGACCCTCTCACACCAAAGATGATACACCAAACACCACAAAGCCTAAGAATTCCAAGCTTCAACCACATACCAAGAAGCCTACCTATCATTGTGAGTTTTGTTAGAGAGACGGGCATCTTGAGGAGTTTTGCTTCAGGAGGAAACGGGTTGAGCGAGCAGAAAGAGCTCGAGGTAGGCAGGAGCAGTTCTACCAGCAGTGTGGTAGACAGAGAGTTCCTCGACATAGAGAGAGGTTAGAGGCCAGGCCATGTCGTGTTGGTGGTGGTAGATGAGAGGGTTTTTATGATCGTGCTCCGGAGGGTGGTTTCCGTTTCGGCAGAGTTCCAGATCGTTCGGTATACGGTTTTGGATCTCGCGGCCGTGATTTTAGGCATAATAGAGGACCGCGCTTTGAGCCATGTTTTGGTCCAGACTCATATGATTCCTTCTGCTTTCCTATATTTGAGCAGATGGCTCGACACTGGTTTAGCACCTTTGCTAAACCTGGCATTGGACTGTTTGGTCCCACTCATGATTATTGATCGTGATTTGAGAGTTGTGTATCCTTTTTAGGATACTTTGAGTCAGTATTTTCTTTTCTTCTTTATTTTTTATTGAGTCTTTTTGTGTGCGTTCATATCATGCATAATCATTAGTCACATTTTGAGCTTGCTTCTGTCATATGATTAATCTGCTTTACTTTCTCTAGCTAGTATATGTTTTGATTACTTGTCGATGATCATGTTCTGTTTCAGTTCACATTATATATCTGATATTTGTCATATGCATGGATTTTATGCTTTAAAATTTAAAAATGATCACCATTGCTTCTGGTAACTAGCATGTGTAGGCTGAATGCTTTTGCTATCTTTTACATGCCTTGTAGCTAGATCCTTACTGAGATGCAGATATGCAACTTGGACACACTTATATGCTTTAAATACGAAAAATGTGCTATAAAAATGATAAAAATTTAGAAAAATGAAAAATTTATGCATTTTTATGATTATTAGAAAAGATCCAGGTGGGTTTGTTTTGTCGCATTGCATTGTTCTGGACTGCTTACCATAGAACTTTGGTATGAACTAGGACGATGTAATGTATGCCATGACCAATGTCTTAAGCTTATGATGGTCTAGTTCTGGCCTAGGCTTGACTTGGTTGGTTAGCATAAGGTTTGACATGCAAATAACCCCTGGCAGAAATGAAAAATAAAAAGAAAAAGAAAAAAATCTGAAAAATTTAAAAAGATGACAAGTTTGCTGAAGCACTTTGTTTTGGACAATGCTTATCTTGGTAGATATCAGTTAGCTTTTGCATATCATGTTTTACCTTGCTTGTCAACTAGAAAATGTGGTGATGCTTTTGTTTGCAAAAATCGAAAAATGCGTGCTAATGACTCCCTTTGGATATCATCTGTTGCACTAATCATGTCATGTATCTTAGACAATATATCTTTTGCTATATTTGTTAGATGTTGTAATTGCAGTTAATCATATCTAAGAAGCATGCTTTTCACACTCCACCTGCACTCCATCTGCATTCATGTCATATTTTGAGGGGGAGCTGCATTTTAGGGGGAGTTTGTGTCTATGTCTCTTTAGAGTGCATTTAGTCTCACTTGATGAGTCCAATTGTCAACAAGGGGGAGAAATTTTTGAGTTTAGAAAACATTTTTTAGCTTTCTCTAGGATTTATTTAAGGGGGAGTTCCTTGTTGGTAATTCTGAGATTTGCACTTGCTTTTGAGTCTTTATTTTTGGTTAACCATAATGATCATTTTTCTTGCTTCTGTGTGGCTTTTGGTCATTAGGGTTAAATTTTTATTTTCTTTCTTCTATTTTCTTTTGTCTTTGTTTTCCTGTTTCCACATGTTTTGCAGGTTCTGAAGATGAGCTGAAAAAGGTGTTGACAATGCACTCATCAAGGCAGAGATTAAGAAACCATGTTGAAGTACATGGGTTTGATACTCCAGATGTGATGAGTGATTGTCAACGGAAGTCAAAGGAAGGGAGATATGAAGACCTGCCAAGTCTGAGGCGCATGTGACTCAGGTACACGGGCAGTGAGCGACAGCCAGGCAGAGGAGCCGCGGAGTCGGGCTGGCCCAATCCGGGTACATGGCTAGGAGCGGCAGATGTTCCACTGGTTTGTTGACTGGGTTTGACTGAGGTACACGGGCGGCGAGCGATTACTGGGCTGAGGAAGCTGCGGGGTTGGGTCGGCCCAATCCGGGTACCCGGTGCGAAGACGATGGACTCTTTGTCAATTTCGGCGCAAAACTGACAATCTATGATTAATTCATTTTTAGGATATTAATATTTAGTTTTAAGTTTAGAATATTTTTATTTGAGTAAGGTGATTTTTCTAAGAATATTTTAGTAATTTTCGGAATTTATTTTAGAGTTAGTTTAATTTACCCTAGGGGTAAATTAGTCGCCTATAAATAGGCTCTTATCCCCCTGGAGATAGATGACTGTTTAGTTTCAAGATCAATCTACAATCTACAGTCCAACAAGTTTTTTTACCACGTTTTATTTTATCGTCGCTGGCGAAACTTCTACCCCACAGCATTTTTCCTTCGCTACGGCGGACGTCGTCGGCGTGCGGTGCTCACGGCGTAACAGTAGCGCCAGGACTCTAGGCGGGCCCCATAGTTGCAGGTTTTTTTCGCCGGCCGAAGCTTTCTTGTTGCTTTGGGCAGGCTACGGCGACGGGCCCCACGTGGAAAAATGTGGGAGCAGCGTTGCAATCCCTGGGAAGATCTTTTTGCACTGTAGCACGGTAGGCTTTTTGACTTGCTCCATGCGCGAGGCGACAGAGACAGCAGAAGCAGCGTATGTCGGCCGGAGTATCTGCTGTGCGCGGCGACGTCAATAGAAGAACCAGATAATTGATCTAATCCCCTATTTTTAGTAGATCATTTTTAGAGATAATCATCTATTAATTAATTAGCGGAAAACTTGTTTAGAAATTTTGTGTTAATTTAATCTGCCAAATTATTTTTAGTAATCGCATATTTTTATTTATATCTATTTAATCTACTTATATAAAAAGTAAAGAAAAGTTATTAGTTGCAGTAGTATTTTTAATTCTAGTCTTTACCTAAAATACTTTTAGATTATTTCTGAATTAATTTTTAGATGATCCATATTTTATTCAGTTAATTAATATTTTATTCTGAGACTGCAATCTGAACATTTTATTAAGATATTTAGTGTTTTTTATTACGTCATTAAATATTTCTAGTACCCATTTTTATTTACTGAAGTGATTATTTTTAGTTTAGCTTTAATATTATTTTAATTAGGACATCGGTCATTTTTAGGCTAGACAACTATAGTACCAGTAATTTACTTTACTAATATTGTTTGTCCGGTTAAATTGGTTGGGTGCTGGGATTTCAATATAGTTTAGCAAGAAATTTTTAGGCGCCCATTCACCCCCCTCTGGTCGCTACTTTCGGTCTTACAAAAGCGCAACTCTAGATTGTTTTTGAGAAGACCAAGATACAAGTGAAGAACCAAGAGGCTGGCATGTACCGGAAACCCACCAAAGTCAGCATCGGAAAATCCAGATAAATCAAGAGACGAAGATGCAGAATATTAAAGACCTAGATCAGGAGCATAAGTAAGATACCTGAAAATACGCTTGACAGCCTGCCGGTGAGATGCGCGTGGCGAAGACTGAAAACGCGCGCACACACCAACGACAAATAGAATGTCCGGTCTCGTTGCAGTCAAGTATAGTAGCAATCCGATCATCCCTCGATACTCTCTCTCGTTGACCTTGACGCCATTCTCGTCCTTGTCCATGCCTCCAGATGTACCCATTAGGGTCATCTGTGGCTTCAGCTCTCCACCAAAATCAAATTTCTTTAGCATGTCCCATATGTACTTACCCTGATGGATGAAAATGCTGTCCTTGGTCTGCTTGATCTGGAGCCCTAAAAAGTACTTGAGTTCACCCATGATACTCATCTCAAACTCGTTGTGCGTCTACTCAGAAAACTTGGACACAAGCTCATTAGTAGAACCACTAAAAATAATATCGTCCACATAAATCTGAGCAACCAATAAGTCTGAGCCTTCTCTAAGCAAGAAAAGAATTTTGTCCACAGAACCCATCACAAAATCGTTCCGCAACAAAAACTGCTTTAGGCGATCATACCAAGCCCTAGCGGCTTGCTTCAGACCATATAAAGCCTTCTGTAACTTGAAAACATGTCGAGAAAACTTAGGGTTCTCAAAACCGGGGGGCTGCTTTACATAGACCTCCTCCTCTATATACCCATTCAAAAAAGCACTCTTGACATCCATTTGGAAAATCTTAAAACCTTTAGAAGCAGCAAAAGCCAAAAGAATACGAATGGACTCAAGACGAGCAACAGGGGCGAAGGTCTCCTCAAAATCAATACCTTCTTTCTGGCAAAAACCCTGTGCCACTAGTCGAGCTTTGTTGCGCACCACAACCACATCTTCACCTTGTTTGTTCTTAAACACCCACTTGGTGCCTATGGTGTTGCATCTAGGTGGCAGCTCAACTAGTGTCCAAACCCGATTAAGAACAAAATTTTCAAGCTCTTCTTGCATGGCATTTATCCAATTTAAATCAGAAAGAGTATGAGAAACGTCTCTGGGCTCAAAAGTAGTAACAAACGCAGACTCAGCAAACATAGCAAGAGAACCAACTGAAGAATCTGAGGATCTCTCAGTAAGATCACCGATGATGAGCTCTGAGGGGTGATCACGCTGAACTACTCAGGATCCTAGGTGATCTGAAGTCGCCTCACTAGAGTCAGCAACTGGCACCTCTAGACTCGGCTGAGAAGTCATCTCATCGGAGTCAGCAACTAGTGCCTCTGGACTCGGCTGAGGAGGCTCGATCGAAGTAGAAGGAGTGATTAGAGGTCTGTCCTCATCCTTAGTCGAGGTCTTAGAAGGTGTGGGGTCTGCAGGCTGTGTAGAGGGCCCACCCTCATCATCAGTAGGAGTGTCATCATCTTCCTTGAAGATGGACTCTCTAAGCTCATCATCTCCGAAAAGCTCAAAAGAAGGAGTCAATGAAGGCATGGACTCATCGAAAGAAACCTCACAAGTCTCGACAAGTAGCTGAGAATCTAGGTTCCAAATACGAAAGCCTCGAGAATGCAAAGCATAACCAAGAAAGACTCCATCCCAGCAACGAGACTCAAACTTGTCCAAATGCCCTCCCTTCTTGAGCACAAAGCACTTACATCCAAACGCTCGCAAGTCACTTACCTTGGGCTATCTGCTAAACCGCAACTCATATGACGTCTTACCTAAGTAAGCTCTAAGAAAAATGCGGTTGGCTAGATAGCAAGCGGTGTTCATTGCTTCAGCCCAAAAGCACCTAGGAGTCCTATGCTCATCAAGCATCATCCTGGCCATCTCGATTAGCGTGCGATTCTTTCATTCCACAACGCCATTCTGTGGGGGAGTGTAAGGGGCAGAGAACTGATGATCAAGACCCTGATCACTACAGAAGCTGACGAACTAAGAGTTCTTAAACTCAGAGCCGTTGTCCGAACGAATTGCTCGCATTAGACCATTGTTATCATTCTTCAGCTTCAAAATCAGGTCATGAACATATTGAAAAGCCTCATTCTTAGACTCTAGAAAGTAAACCCACGAGAATCGAGAAAAATCGTCAACTATCACAAGAGAGTACCACTTCCCACCGACTGAGCGTACTCGAGCTGGACCAACTGTATCCATGTGTAATAGCTCTCCCGGGTACGAAGTCATCACCTGAGTCACAGGTGCATGAGAAGCGGCAACCATTTCCCCATGACGACAGGGATGTCAAACTGGATCCTTCTCCATCTTAAGCTTAGGCAATCCTCGGATAAGGTCCATAGAACTCAATCTGACCAGCAGATCAAAGCTCAAATGGCCTAACCTCCTATGCCACTTCTAGAGATCAGAGGAGGATCCAGCCATTAGACAGCGAGAAGGACCAGACGAACTAGAGAAATCAATACGAAAAACCTTACCGAAGGGTAAGATCCGGCAAACTAAAGATCCTATAGAATCAACTAAGAAGACATGCCCTTCTTAAAGTGAACCTCTAACCCATCCTCAAGAAGTTGAGAAACAGAAATTAAATTAAAATTCAAGTTTCCAACTAAAGCAACATTCTTCAAAGAGAAATAATTAGAAATGCGAATCGACCCAATACCTTGTACCTTCCCTTGACCACTGTTCCCGAAAGTGATGTATTCCTTGGAGCTCGGGGGAGAGAGGCTGGAGAACCATCTGAGGTGTCCCGTCATGTGGCGAGAACATCCTGAATCCATGATCCACACATCCTCCAGTCCTCGATCCTGCAAGATCAATGGTCATGAGTGGGAGCAAACGGTCCAACACCAGGTTTAACAAAGATTCTAAACCAGTGTTGAGCCATCTGCTCGTATGTAGGAAAGCAGAAGGAATCATATGAGTCTGGACCAAAACGCGTCTCAAAGCGCGGTCCTCTGTTCTTCCTAAAATCACGGCCACGAGGTCCAAAACCGTATCCATAACGATTTGGAGCTATGCCAGAATGAAAACCACCCTCCGGAGCACGGTCATGAAAACTGTCTCCTCTACCACCACCTACACGATGTGGCCTGGCCTCTAGCCTCTCTCTACATCGAGGGACTCTCTGTCTACCACCCTGCTAGTAGAACTGCTCCTGCCCACCTCGAGCTCTCTCTGCTCTCTCAACCCACTTCCTCCTGAAGCAAAACTCCTCAAGATGCCCGTCTCTCTGACAAAACTCATAGTGATAGGTAGGCTTCTTGGGATGTGATTGAGGCTTGGGATTCTTAGGCTTGGTGGTGTTGGGTGTAGAATCTTTGGTGTGAGAGGGTCCAGGTAAAGAATCAAGAGAAGTGTGGAGAGGTTTAGGCTTTGGGACCCAGATTTGCTTCTTAGGTGGAGCTTTAGGTTGTTCTTGAAACACTCCATCCTTGGGCTGACTATCCTTAAAAGACTCAGTGGAGTGAGTCTTGGGATATCTCTGTTCAGGAGTCATCTTACTCCACTTCACTGCTCGGTTAATGGCACTCTCAAAATCAGCCTTGGCATAGGTGTAACCTACCCCAAACCCATCCTGTCTCTTGAACTGCTAGATCATCATGCCAAGCTGTGGCTCTCTGGCACTAATCCAACTAAAGATCTTACAGAGGTAAAAGTTCTCGTTTTGAACATCAGCTAGCTCCTCTCTAAAGGAACCTCCACCTGAGACAAGCAAATCTCACACTCTCTATCAACTTCGATAGACTTCTCACCTTTTAGCTTGATCAGCTCCAATCTTAGAGCCAAGCAGTTCTCACAAACAGTGGGTGGAACTGACAAGGTCTCAAGCTCTAGCTTTGTCTGCTCCAACTCAGCTCTCACTCCAGCTAACTCGCCCAACTGCTCATCACTCTTGGCTCTCAGCTCAGCTATACTAGCTAAATGGGATGGGCAGTCTACATAGGGCACAACGACAGTGGCATGAGCATCTTTCAGCTCCAGCTAAGCGCTTTCAAGCTCAGTGGCCATAGCGTCTCTCTCATCTACCCTCTCTGTGTACCTGGACTTCAGAGTCATCAGGTCACACAAAAACACCTCACAGTTAAGGCACTCACTACTACCACCCAAGCAAGGAGAAGAAGACAGACTCTCAATCTTGCCATTTGCCATGGCAAGCTCACTCTCAAGCTCATCTATCCTCTTCTTAGCCCCTCTAAGCAGTTTCTCCCGATACTTCAACTCTTGACAATTCTGTTCTAGTAAATTAACAACTTCTTGTTCATAGGAAGATACCTTTTCATCGTCGTCATCATCGGAGTTATCGGAGGAGCCCTTTTATTTCTTATCCCCAAGAGCCATTGAATAGAAGCTCTTGAGAGGTCTTCGGCTGTGACACGAGTGACTCTTCAGCTTGTCCCCGAAGGCCATGAAGCAGAGGACCACCGGATCGTCCCTGTCCTTCCCCTTCTTGATCACGAACTCTTCATCATTTGAACTCGAAGCTGAGGAGGAAGACGAAGATCTCTTGGACTAGATTTTCTCCATCTCGGTGAAGAAGGCCTTGTCTCGCTTCTTGTTCTCATGCCTGTAGTCCTTTAGAGCCTTTCGAAAGAATCTTGTCTTGGGCTTACCCTTTGTGGAAGTGGAGTTATCGTACTTGCCGGAGTCGTAGGAGTTACCGCCGGTTCCCTTCTTGTAGCTCTTCCGCTTGGGGCAGTCGACAATGAAATGACCTGGATCACCACACTCAAAGCATTTGTATTTTGTGCCGTGTCTTTTAAGCATTCGTTTATCATAGACACGTCGCACCCGGTTGTTAAACAAGCACAAATCATCATCTCCTAGCAAATCAAGATGATCCTCGGAGATAGACATCAAAGATAATGCAATACAACTCATGGCATTAAGATCAGCAGACGGTGTCGCAAGGGCCAGAGTCTTTGAGCCAGAACCAGTGAGATTTGATCTCAACTGGATATCCACCTCTGAAGCCTTGAGCTTACTGAAAAGCTATGCGACAGTCAAGGTATCATAGGAAGCGCTCTCAATAATAGAAGAAACCTTGATCTCCCAGATCTTAGGGTCCAAGGTATGAATAACCTTGAGCGCCTGTTCATGATCTGAGACCAGCTGATCACGATCAGCCTTGTTGGCCCGAAGCTTGTTAATGATCGTTTGAAAACTACCAAACAAAGCTTCAACGGTCTCACCTGTCTTCTGTGAGAAATTTTCATACTCACGCCGGTAGGTCTGATAGAGCCTAGCCTTGACCTGAGATGTCCCCTCATGGTGTGCCTGGAGAGTAGCCCAGATCTCTCGAGCAGTGTCGAGATGGCTAACATGCTCAAACTCACTAGGACCTAGACCAGAGAATAAAATGTTCATCGCTTTGCTATTGTTTTGATGCTGGGTGATTATATCAGGAGAATCGCGCTCAACAACAGGAAGTATAGGAAAAGTAGGGTGATCACAAATATCCCAAATGTCCGAGCTCTAGCTCATGAGATAGGCTCGCATGCGAGTCTTCCAATAAGTGTAGCCAAAAGCTTCAAGGGACGAGATTTTTCTAGATGAAGACATGATCACTACCTGGGTTTAGAACCGGTTAAGGTATGGGAAAACCCTAACCTCGCTCTGATACCACTTGTAGGACCGAAAGTAGCGCCTAGAGGGGGGGTGAATGGGCGCCTAAAAAAATTCTTTCGAAACAACGACCTAAACCCAACACCCAAAGCACCTTGACAGACAAATAATAGTAGCAAAGCAAATTACAGAAACTAAAGTTGTCTAGCCTAAAAATGACTGGTGTCCTATATAAAATGATATTTAAAACTAAACTAAACTAAATAAAAATAACCGCAATAAATAAAAATGTGTTCTCAAAAATATTTAATGGCATATTAATAAATATTCAGATTGCGGTCAAAAAATAAAATACTAATCAACTGAATAAAAAACATGGATCATCATGAAATTAATTCAGAAATAAACCTAAAATATTTCATGTAAATCTAGAATAAAAATATTACTGCGACTAATAATAATAATTTTTTTCTTTTTATACGAGCAGATTAAAAATACTTAAATAAATAATATGTGAGCACTAATAAAATTTTACCAAATAAAAACTAACTACGAAATTATTATTTGCATGCTAATTAAAACTAGATAACTATTGATTTAATTAACCAGCTGAAAAATAGGAGATTAAAAAAACTTACCTGCATTAAATTTCTTCCTTTGCCGGACGTGACGCCCGGCGCTGCGAAGCTGCTCTGCTTCCTCAAAACTTCCGATGAAATGTGCCAGGCCGCTGCTTCAAAATGCAATTGCCAAAAGAAAACAATGCAGCCACATGCACGTCTCTCGATAAAATAAAACCAGGCGGCTCACAACAAGAAAAAAATAGTGGCCAAAAAATTTCTGCACTGCTTGCAATAGTGCTTGTTGTGATGGCATGAAAAGCAGCTGTTCTTCACGATTTGACAATACACAAAAGAAAGAGCCTGCACCGTTCAGCTGCTGGACCATAAAATCTTAGGGAGCTCTTCAGTCCACAACCCTTTAGCCAACCCGACAATCCCGCGATTCAAACCAGAGAGAATATTTCCATTGGCTCGCTCGACGGTTCCGTTGGATTGGGGGTCGTGAATAGCTGCGAAGCATAACTTGATGCCTAGTCCTTCACAAAACTCTCTGAAGGGTCAACTTCGAACTAAGTGCCATTATCCACAATTAACTCCCTTGTCACTCCGAACCTGCATATGATATCCTACCAAAAGAATTTTTGCACATTTTTTGAAGTGATAGCAGTTAGGGGTTCAGCTTCGACCCATTTAGAAAAATATTCGATTGCTACCACTGCAAACTTCAAGCTGCCTTTTGCCATTGGAAAAGGGCCGATGAGATCCATTCCCCATCGCGCCATTGGCCATACCGGGGCAATAACTTGAAGACGTGTTGGCGGACGGTGGCTCCGTCTACCCATCCACTGGCACCCTTGGTAGGTTCGAACTAAGTCTTCCACATCTCTTACAATTGTTGGCCAATAGATCCCTGTCGAAGTGTCTTTCCTGTTAGAGCACGGGGGGCTAGATGGCTACCACATAAGCCTTTGTGAATCTCCCGAAGTGTATATTGGCCTTTGGGTTGTGAGATGCACCAGAGTAGGGGAGAACAAACTTTGGCTTTGTACAATCTTCCGTTGACAAGCTCATAATTTTGAGCCCTTGCTTGCAACCTTCGGAAATCTGGACCTTCTGACAAGACTGCGATGTTTTGTAAAACATCCATTATCAGAGTCCACCAATCGGTGGCTGAGATGCAAAGGACTTCTGTGGAGGGTAATTGATGCACCGCAGGTTTGATGAGTTCTTCGTAGAAGGCGTCCTCCGGGACGTCCAATGCTCTGGCCGCAACCTTCGCTAGAATGTCTACAAGTTGATTATCTGCTCGTGGGATAGTTCGAACAGAAAATCGTTTAAACATTGCTTCGGTCTTGCGGATTTCTTCTAAATACTTTGCAAGATGCGGGTTCCTGGCTTGAAAGCTTTTGTCAACATGCCCTGCGACGACATGGGAATATGATTTTATTATAATCCTTGCTGCTCCAAGTGCCTTTGCCTTTCGGAGGCCTAGTAGGATCCCTTCGTATTCTGCGATATTGTTGGTGGTCTTAAAGTTGAGCCTCGCAGAATACATGGCTTTCTGCCCTAACGGTGATATTATCACAGCTCCAGCTCTGGAACAAGATGCTTGATAGGCTCCATCAGAAAAAATTGTCCATAGACCTTCGGAGGTTTCTTCTGGAGCCCAGACTGCGGATGGAGTCCACTTGGCCATGAAGTCAGCTATGACTTGGGACTTGATAGCTGTTCTCGCCGTGAAGGAAATACCAAAGGGGCTAGCTCGACAGCCCATTTTTCGATCCTACCCATAGAATCTTTGCTCCGAAGCATATCACCAAGGGGATACGAGGTAGGAACGATGAGATTATGTGCTAAGAAGTAATGCCTTAGCTTTTGCGAGGCCATCACCAAAGCATAATCAAATTTTTCGAGATTGGAGTATCTTGTCTTTGCTCCAGACAAAGCTTCTAAGATGAAGTAGACTGGGTTCTGCACCAGTTTTCCTTTAAGTTCAACTTCCCTGACTAGTACTGCACTTACTGCGGAGCCCGTTGCTGCAAGATAAAGAAGGAGAGTTTCTTCTGGGAGGGGCATAGTAAGTGTTGATAGATTTCCGAGATAATCTTTAATGTCATCGAAGCTCTTATGGCACTCCGGCGTGCACTTGAAACTTTTGGACCCCTTTATAGCTTTAAAAATTGGAAGGCTTCGTTCGGCTGATCTGGCCAGGAATGTACTAAGGGTTGTGAGTCATCCTATTAGCTTCTGAACCTGCTTCAGATTTTCTGGTGGAGCCATTCTTTGCAATGCGCTTAACTGCGTCGGGCTAGCTTCGATTCCTCTACTCGAAACTAAGTACACTAGAAGTTTTCATGCTTGCGCCCCGAATATACATTTTTCAGGGTTGAGGCAAACTCCACATGCTCGGAGGATCTCAAAGGTTTCAACTAAGTCTAGGCTATTATGGTGCTTTACAACACTCTTTATTACAATTTCATCCATATAGGCTTCGACATTTCGGCCTATCTGGTGACCTAGAGCCTTAGCTATAAGATGTGAGAAGGTGGTTCCGGCATTCCGCAAGCCAAAAGGCATTCGGACATAACAAAATACTCCAGAGGGAGTTATAAAACTCGTATTGGCTTCGTCTTCGTGCTTTACCTAGACCAGATGATAACCGGAGTATGCATCCAGGAAGCTTAACAACTCGGAGCTAGCCGTAGAATCCACAAGCTGGTCTATTCGGGGCATAGGGTAGGGGTCTCACGGGCATGCTTTATTTAATGACGTGGAATCAATGCACATGCGCCACTTACCGGAGCCCTTTTTCTGGACAAAAATAGGGTTAGCCAACCACTCCGTGTGGGCTATTTCCCTGATAATTCCGGCCATCAGCAATTTCTCCACCTCCACCTTGGCAAGGTCTGCCCTTTCTGCTGATAACTTACGGAGCCCCTGGCGCACTGGCCTAGCCTTCGGGTTGATAAGAAAATTGTGCTCGATGATGCTCTGGTCAACTACGGGGATATCTTCGTCAGTCCAGGCGAAGATATCTAAGTTTTATTTAACTACTTCCTCCAGCGAAATAGCTATTTCCGAAGGTAGCCCCTTGCCAAATTGTACTAGGTACTCCTTGCCATCTTTTAGGATTATCTTCGTGATCACATCACCTTCCGGTCTTGGCTTTAGGGAAGGGTTCTCTTCTAGGAGCCTGAAGACTCCGAAGCCTTCTCCATGTGCTCCGACATACTATTCACCTGCCTAGGGTCCAGAGGTGGACCATGGCCGTACTCCGCTCTTCGGGCTACAGCTTGGTCTCCTGAAATAGTGAGTACTCCACCTTGTGTGTGCATTTTGAGATACAAATAGTTATGATGTGCTATAGCTCTAAACTGGTTCAGCATTTCCCTCCCGAAGATTGCATTATAGGCATACGGGGCATTGACGACGTCGAAGATAACCTCCTCCACCCTGGCCAGGGCCACTCTTTGAAGGCAACCTTGAGGCCTATTTGGCCGAGGGCATCGAGAGGAGGACCTATGAAACCTTGGAGTGGGTGAGCTGCCGGAAGTAGGTGTCTTTGGGGAATGCACATCTAGTAGAAGGCCTAGACGAAGAGTATATCTATGGAGCTCCCATCGTCCACTAGTATCCTTCGGACTTTAACTCCTGCTATATCGGCTGAAATAACAAGGGGGTCAGCATGAGGGAATTTCACCCCCGCAGCATCATTGGTAGTAAAAGGAATAAGTACATGAGACCACTCGGGCATTTCTGCCACCGAATTCGAGGTCCTTATGTGCCCTACTTCGCGGACATATTCTCTTCACTACCGTTTTGACATGTTACCGAGGGTCCCCCCTCTGGAGATGGGTAGGACCACTCACTTGCTGCGATCTTGGGGATCCTCCTGCTTCGGTGGTGGCATAATGTTGGTCACCAGGAGTTGCATCAGTGCTTTGGGGTTGCTAGCTCGAGCCACGGCTTGCACAGGATCCGAACGCACTGCTGGAGGGGCTCGGTCCGAAGTACCACGGCCTGAGCTTCGTCCTAAGTACTCACCCAGAAGGGTCAATACGGACTTGCAATCTTTCATGTCACGACTTCTATTTTCGCCATGCACACAATAGAAGAAGCTTTGGCGCCTGCTAGCCACTCTCTCTTGGGGCTTCGAGGTACAAGCCTTGTTAGCTTGCGCCAGTTGAATGTTGACAGGCATCTTTGAGGCGGAGGGTGCAATATTTAACACCTTGGAGCAGAAGTGTTTCTTCCCCCACCTATGATCATTGAAGCGATTATCAATTGGGGCTTGCAGAGAGATTGGGACTTCAGGCTCCATCTTCACTTCTCGAAGCGCTGGTGCAAGTGTCGTGGTTCTTCGGAGGCAGCCTTCCTCTGCCTTGGCATACTGTTCAAAGTATGCCATCAGCTGTGCTATAGACGAAACCGGCTTCCGGTGAAGTTTGCTGAGGAGATCTGGGTTCAACACCCCTTCGCGCGCCGCATTGACTACTGAAGAGGTATACAAGCCTTTGATCTAAGACTTGGTGTGGGCGAAGCATGTAAAATACTCTCGAAGCGTCTCCCCTGCTCACTGCTTCACCTGGAACAGACTTCTGGTCGACATCTGGGCTACAAACGTACCCTTGAAGTTACTTACGAACTTCCTCTTCAGCTGCTCCCATGACTTCACCATAGTGTTACGCACCCCTTCACTGGCTTCAATCGCCAAGGCATACAAATGAGAGAATCTCTGGGGTCAGACCCACTGGAGTATTTGTGCAGCTTTGAGGCCTTGAACCTAGGGTCGAAGGGCACTTTCTACAGGTCCGGATGCAACGAAGACTCGTCGTTGAAGGATGCATTCTCGGATTCCTTCGGACTTGAAGAGCTTCGGGATGATTACCAGGACTGTCATCTTGAGGCATCTCCTGAGCATGAGTGAAGGCTTGAGAGCGAAGTCTATCTGCCTCTTCTTACCTCCACCTTGCTACTTCTTCCTGAAGTCGCGCTACCTGGGCAGTCGCATCCTCAGGAAGGTCTTCATCTCCTCTAGAGGGGATCTCTGGGTCTTGGGAACTGAGGTAATCAGTTCGGAGGACCGAGGGAGTCGCTCGGGGACCTCTAGGTGTTCGAGGTCTGATGACCCCTTCGGGGGTTGGTGGAATGACTGAGGGTCCTGCACCGTTGGTCCGAGGGGACCTTCAGGGAGGATTGGTGGCTAGACTCCGCTTGGGAGGCATGGCTAATGAAGTTAATGTCCGAAGACCGAAGCCTTCGACTGGTTTGTGAAGGCGAGGAAAGGCCTTTGAGCTGCACTAGGAAGCCCCTTACCGAAGGGTGCACAGAATCCTAACACTCCAAAGCTCCCACCACAAGTGCTCTTCGAAGTGCAGTCAGCAGCGGAGAACTAGCTTTTAGAACTAGGTTCCCCATGGACGGCGCCAACTGTTGGCGTAAAAGGTTACGCTAACAGGTTCTCTAAGATTAAGAACTAACAAACAATGAGTTTGTGAAGTGAACTATCTCAAGCCTCCGAATAGGATAATAGCTCAAAGTAGTTCGAAGTTGTGTATTGAATATCTGAGTATTCGATGCCTATTACAGGTTGAGAAGGGGGGTATTTATAGGTAAAAACTATAAGGAAAAGACCTTTTTACCCCTCAATTACAACCGACATAGTGGAAACTATTCGGTACCCCGAATAGGGCTAAAATAGTAAAATGTATTCGAAGAAGATAGATAAGGCAGACGTCCCGTCAGTCTTAATGTTTCCCACCGTAGAGACGGAGCCTTCGAAGGGTATCTTCGAATTGGGGTTCGGAGGACCCTTCGGCTCAGAAACTTTATCATCTTGGGGGCAAGCTTCTGTCCTAAAGCTGCATAAATTATCTTTGCCTTTTGATCTTAATGACCCTGGGGGATGAAGTATTTCCGCCCAACAAGCGCGATTTTGAAAAATCGAGCTTGTTGACCCGGGTTTTTTAGATCCAGAATCCAGTCATTTGTAGATTGCTCGCCTAACTTTGTTTTGCAGAGAATGTCATGACTAGCATGGCCTTGGTTAAAATGTGATGTATGAGATGCATGCAATGAATGTAAATTAAATATGGCCTGCGTGTCATGGTTATTTACAGCCCAAGGCTGATGTAAAATTTATTATGGCTTGCATGTCATTTCCGCGGTGCTTCGGCCCATGTAATTAGTATAGACTATGCGAGATGGACTAGTACTCTTCATGAAGGCCGGGAGCACGCACTCGAAGACGGGAGCCATGGAGATGGAGATCGCCATGTGAAGAAGTCCATGCTATGTCACAGTTAATATGATTGCCTGTGATGCTTTCTTATGTTCCTGTTATTCTATTTTTGCATGTTTCGTGTGCGCTAGGGACGTTACGATGCTAGAATAGTTTTCCCTTAGAAAATTAAATGTTGATGTTCTTCCCAATTGCTGCACCCACCAAGGTTCGTGCTCATCGATAGTGGGTCTGCCAAAGTAGGGTGCTATCTTTTATCTCGACTAATTGGGGCAGAAGTCGGACTTCTGCACGCATAGTGTTGGTTCACTTGACGAGGCTATAAAATAGTTTTGGGCCTTGGAGCATAGGAGTTTGGGTCGAGCATTGGATGCTTCTCCAACTACAGGAGTCACATATGATATGATTAACAAGGAGTTGCTTACCTATGTCAGGCCTCACCCGTACCTTAGGGATCCACGCCTCCGGGAGCCGAGTTCGGGCCCAAGCCTCACTGGAGTCTTCGGTGCCTGCTGCCACATGACTCTTAGGCTTGCGGAGTCACGCCTTGGGGTCCTTTCTTCAATCTTAACACTCCTCTGGTACCGTCAGGATTATCTCCCCCAACAGTAGCCCCTCACTTCCGCCCATTCGATTGCCCTGCAAATGAGAAGGGGATGGAGTGCCGAAGATAATCTCGTGAGAATGCTTTATGAGAAACGAACTCACCGTCTTCTCAAACACCAGGGTTTGCTCTGACATTCCTCAAAGAGGGTCCGAGAGCAAACCCTGGTCTTGGAGAAGACGGTGAGTTCGTTTCTCGTAAAGCATTCTCATGGGATTGTCTTCGGCGCTCCCTCCCTTTCTCATTTGCAGGGCAGTCAAACGGGGGCAGAAGCGAGGGGCTACTGTTGGGGGAGATAATCCCGACGGTACCTAGGGAGCATTAAGATCAAAGCAGGGACCCCGAGGCATGACTCCGCAAGCCTAAGAGTCGTGCGGCAGCAGGCATTGAAGACTTCGGTGAGGCTTGGGCCTATACTCGGCTCCCGGAGGCGTGGAGCCTCGAGGTCCGGGTGAGGCCCGATATGGCGTCCACCCCGGGCCGAGAACCCAGAATCTTGAGTCCTTCGGCCTCCAACCCAGAGGCCGGAGGGAAGGCCTCCGGAGCCCGGAGGCCGTCCGAAGGCGATCCTAAAGGTGGCTGCGTTGAAGCTCTGAAGGGGGTGTGCGGAGCCTACCAAGGGGAGGCGTCATCCACTGAGATCGGAGCGCATCATCTGTGATGCACTACAGTCCTAGCAAGCGAGTACGGGCCGCCGAAGCAGATGCGCTCCACTCCCAGGTGGCTGAGGTCGAAGAACTCTAGAACCGGGCCACCGAAGCTGATGCACTCAGGGCCCAAGTCACTGAGGTTTAAGAGCTTCACTCGAAGGCGGCTGACGCTGAAGTCCTGAGGGTCCAGAGAATCAAACTGGATCGGATAGTCAAGGACCTCTTGTCCAAAAACGAGACGGTGTTGGAGTCCTTGGCCCAGGGTGAGAAGCCTGCGGCCGACGCTGTGGGGGCCCTCCGAGGGGTCTTGGAGCACTTCAGGACATCGTGTGTGCCCTTCGACGCCACCCACGAGCCCCTCAGCCACTGACTAAATTCATCCAGGCCACCATCCGGCAGGTGGACTCCATGGCGTCCAGATACAGGGAAGTCTCAGGACGAGTGGCCGTCCTCGGTGTCCCCCACCATCTGGAGGCCACCGGAGGCATCCTCCCAGTGACACTAAGGACACATCCGGTTTCCTTCGGGGGAAGTCACCTTATTTTCCCGACCCCTACGGCTGCAAAGGCCTGGAAAGCTCTTCAGGTGACCTGGAAAGCGGAAGGCCTGGGCGCGGTGAAGGCTTGGATGGACGAAGCCCACCAGACAAGCCTTCCTCCGCCGTTCCTCCTTCGGATTCGAAGGTGTAGTTTATCCCTAGGGCCTTTTGTAAAGCAAGTCCTGTAATAGAAATTTCACAACTTATCAATAAAGAAAGGCTACTTCTTTTGAAAAACGTTCAAGGTCCTTCTGATGCTTCTGACTTCGAGGTCGAAGTACTTGATGAGATCGATACCCTTCGGCACCAATGGGCTATCTTCGAAGCACTCAGGGCTGACAAGTGTGCTCGCTTTAGCGTACCTCGGGACGACCATGGGCGCGTGTGGGATCTGAATGGCGACTAGAGGGGGGTTGTTGGGTGGGAAATACTTCATCCCCAGGGTTTTTAAGATCAACAGACAAAGTCAATTTATCAGCATCAAAACAAAAGTTCATCTCCAAGTTGATGATGTTTCCGAGCCAAAGGGTACGTCAGAGCATCTGTTCGAAGGTACCCTCTGAAGGCTCCGATGCTACAGTGGGAAACAGCAAGATTGATGAGACATCTCCCTTATCTATCCCCTCAGGCTAGATTTTACTATTTTAGCCCTATTTGGGGCACCGAATAGTTTCCACTATGCCGGTTGTAATTGAGGGGTAAAAGGGTCTTTTCCTTAGAGTTTTTACATATAAATACCCCCCTTTTTACCCTGTAATAGGCATCGAATATTCAGATATTCAACACACAACTTCGAACTACTTCGAGCTATCATCCAATTCGGAGGCTTGAGATAGTTCGCTTTGCAAACTACTATTTGTTAGTTCTTAATCACAGAGAACCTATTAGCGTAATCTTTTATGCCAATAGTTGGCGCCGTCCATGGGGAACCTAGTTCTAAAAGCTAGTTCTCCGCCGCTGACTGCACTTCAAAGAGCACTTACGGAGGGAGCTTCAGAGTCTCAAGATTCCGCGCACCCTTCGGTAAGGGGCTTCCTAGTGCAGCTCGAAGGCCTTTCCTCCCTGGACCCTAACTTCATTAGTCATGCCTGCCAAGCACAGTCTAGCCACATATCCTCCCCGAAGGTCTCCTCGGACCAACGACGTAGGACCCTTAGTCATTCCACCAACCCTCAAAGTGGTCCCCAGACCTCGAGCACCCAGAGGTCCCCAAGCACCCCCCTTTGTTCTCCGAACTGATCACTTCAGTTCCCAAGACCCAAAGATCCCCTCCGTAGGAGATGAAGACCTTCCTGAGGATGTGACTACCCAGGTAGTGCGACTTCAGGAGGAAGTAGCAAGGTGGAGGCAAGAAGCTGCTGATCGACTTCACTCTCAAGCCTTCACTCATGCTCTGGAGGCGCCTCAAGATGATGGTACTGGTAACCATCCCAAAGCTCTTTAAGTCCTGGAGGAAGCCGAGAATGCATCCTTCGACGACGAGTCTCGATTACATCCAGACCTGCAGAAAGTGCCATTTGACCCCAGGTTCAAGGCCTCGAAGCTGCACAAATACTCCAGCGGGTCTGACCCTGGAGAATTCTCTCGTTCGTATGCCTTGGCAGTAGAAGACAGTGGAGGGGTGCGTAAGACTATGGCAAAGTGTTTCCCCCTCGCACTAGAAGGTGTGGCTCTCCGATGGTTCTGGTCCCTAAAGCCAGGATCGATCAAGTCATGGGAGCAGCTGAAGAGGAAGTTCGTAAGTAACTTCAAGGGTACGTTTGTAGCCCCGATGTCGACCGGAAGTCTATTCCAGGTGAAGCAATGAGCAGGGGAGATGCTTCGGGAGTATTTCACATGCTTCGCCCACACCTAGTCTCAGATCAAAGGCTTGTCTACCTCTTCGGTAGTCGATGCCGCACGCGAAGGGGTGTTGAACCCAGATCTCCTTAGTAAACTTCAGCGGAAACCGGTGTCGTCTGTAGCACAGCTGATGGCATACTTCGAACAGTATGCCAACATAGAGGAAGGCTTCCTCCGAAGAACCACAACACCTACACCAGCCCTTCGAGAAGTGAAGACGGAGCCTGAAGTCCCAACCTCTCCACAAGCCCCCCTTGATAATCGCTTCAATGATCATAGGCGGGGAAAGAAACACTTCCGCTCCAAGGTGTTAAATATTGCACCCTCCGCCCCGAAGTTGCTTGTCAACTTTCAATAGGCACAAGGTTACAAGGCTGGTTCCTCGAAGCCCCAAGAGAGAGTGGCTGGCAAGCGCCAAAGCTTCTTCTGTTGTGTGCATGGCGATAATAGAAGCCATGACACGAAAGATTGCAAGTCCGTATTAACCCTTCGGGGTGAGTACCTAGTGAGGAGCCATGTTGAAGAGCATGGGCCTCATGGCTCCAGATGTGATGAGTGATTGTCAATGGAAGTCAAAGAGGACATGAAGAGAAGAGAAGACCTACTGTGTCTGGGCCGCATGTGACTCGGGTACATGGGCAGCGAGCGATTGTCGGGCAGAGGGGCCGCGAAGTCGAGTTGGCCCAATCCGAGTACATGGGCTAGGAGCAGCAGAGGATCCACTGGTCTGTTGACCAGGATTGACTCAGTTACACGGGCGGTGAGCGATTGCTGGGATGAGGGAGCTGCGGAATCGGGCTGGCCTAATCCGGGTACCTAGTGCGAAGACGATGGACGCTTTGTCAGTTTCGGCGCAAAACTAACCGCTGATCTCGGATCTAACCATTCTGAGGCGAAGTCATAGATGCTACGAAAGCTCCGCATCAGGACAAGTCATCTGTATTTAGGATTTTACTATTTTGCCTTTAGGCCCACAGTCTGTCAGTCGAGTCTGTAAAAAAATCCTAAAGGCATTTTGGTCTTTTCCATGTTTATTTCAGCGTCTGTTAAAACCCTAAGGGTCTTTTGGTATTTTTCTTAGTCTATTGGGCTGCCTATAAATAGGGCCCCAATCCCTAGGGTTAGGGTTAACTCACTTTAATGTAAACATCAGAGTTCATCCTCTTTTTCCATTTTTGTGTTTGAGCGTCGCCGGTGTTCCCAGATAGTCTTCGCTGCAACTCTATTACGTTGGCTACCTATTGATTGAAGTTGCTAATCAGGTTCTACTGTTTCATCCCATGATTTTTCATCCAGTCTTCAATACATCTCATCATGGTTTCACTGTTGGCTTTGTGCCTCGTTTTATGCGTCATTGATTATCTCGATTAGATTAAACTTGGCTTTGTAATCTCAGTGTGCACAACTCTTCTCCTCTGTTTTCCTTTCACAGCCGAGTTGTTTTTTTACACTTCTCGAATATATGTAGCACTCTCTTCCTGGTTGCATGTGTTCTCTTGGTCTCTGTTGCGCATGGTTCTAAGAAGAGTAAAGCAGAAACTCTGCTGACATTGCAGCATGGCGCAATGTGCCTAGGAAATAAAATACTAGGCAAAAGTGTTTTTAGCTTCTGCAGTGAGCTCTCTAGGCTCTGTCTTGTGCGTGTTGTAGGGTACCAAGCAGCTCACCTAGCATCTAAGAAACAACCTAGAGGCTTGCTTGTGCAAGAGCTTTGTGTGATTTCATTGATCAGGCGAAGAAACCGGAGGCTACGCCAGAAGTTTTTCGCGAGAAAGCGTGTGAAGCTAGGGCTCGTTTTTCAAGGCACTGCTGTTGCTCGGCTGTTTTTAATGCTTGACTGCTGGTGCTCGATTCGAGTGCACTCGCCCGGATCTTTCTTGCATTTTCACGTTCGGAGTGGTCTGCTCGAGGTGCTTAGCGAGGTTTGTTCGAAGTGATACTAGCTAGTGCGAAAGTTGTTTTTGCTAGATGTTTGAAGTGTGTATTGCTGTTTCCGAGAACTGTCTCGAGTGTGAAGTTACAACGTTTCTCGATAGCTACGAAGTGGTCAATTGCTCAGCAGGTGTCTCAGGGACCTCGCAGAGTTTTTTCCGAAGTCTTGTTTGGCCAGACTTCAGTTTCAAAGTTAGGTAGTGAGCTAGCATCGGTACAGCATAGGCTTCGAATCTACTTCGCTGGTATATAACAAGTGGTGCGTAGACTTCGGCTTCTCGGTATCTTAGACTTTCGCAAGCTTAGATTCCGAAGTCCGTTTGCTTCGGAGGCTGCAGTGAGTCACTAGCTAGCAGACTTCGAGTGACCACTTCGAACAGACTTCGAACCAGAGACAAATTTTGAATGGTGATACTTCTTCTCGTTTTGCGTGAAACTGAGCAGTTTACTTGTGATGATAAGTTTGATGGCGCATAGGGACCTCGAGTTTGGCGGCGGAAATGTCCGAGTGGTCTGATGTACCTATTTCTTTTACTGCCAATGATGCCACGGGGGTGAAATTCCCTCACACCGACCCCCTCGTTATATCAGCTGATATAGGAGGAGTTGAAGTCCGAAGGATCCTGGTGGACAGCGGGAGCTCTGCAGATATACTCTTCATCCAAGCCTTTCACCAGATGTGCATTCCGCGGAGACACCTACTTCGCTAGAGGAAGTGGTTAAGGAAAACTTGGATATCTTCGCCTAGACTGACGAAGACATCCCCGGAGTTGACCAGAGCATCATTGAGCACAGCGTGCTTGTCAAACCGAAGGCTAGGTCAGTACGCTAGTGGCTCCATAAGTTATCAACAGAGAGGGCAGACCTCGCCAAGGTAGAGATGGAAAAGTTGCTGAGGGCAGGAATTATCAGGGAAATAGCCCACACGGAGTGGTTGGCTAACCCCGTTTTCATCTAGAAAAGGGCTCCGACAAGTGGCGCATGTGCATTGATTTCACGTCATTGAATAAAGCATGCCCACGAGACCCCTACCCTATGCCCCAAATAGACCAGCTTGTGGATTATACAGCTGGCTCTGAGTTGTTAAGCTTCCTAAATGCATACTCCGGTTATCATTAGGTCTGGCTAAAGCGCGAAGACGAAGCCAAGACGAGTTTTATAACTCCCTCCGGAGTATTTTGTTATGTTCAAATGCCTTTTGGCTTGCGGAATGCCGGAGCCACTTTCTCACCTCTTATAGCAAAAGCTCTAGGTCATCAGATAGGCCGAAATATCGAAGCCTACATGGATGATATTGTAATAAAGAGTGCTGTAAAGCACCATCATAGCCTAGACTTAGCTTAAACCTTTGAGAGCCTCCGAGCATGTGGAGTTCGCCTCAACCTTGAAAAATGTATATTCGGGGCACAAGCAAGAAAACTGCTAGGGTACTTAGTTTCGAGTAGAGGAATCGAAGCTAGCCCAATGCAGATAAGCGCACTGCAAAGAATGGCTCCACCAGAAAATCTGAAGTAGGTCCAAAAGCTGACAGGACGGCTCGTTGCCCTTAGTAGATTCCTGGCAGATCAGCCGAACGAAGACTTCTAATTTTTAAAGCTCTAAAAGGGTCCGAAAGTTTCAAGTGGACGTCGGAGTGCCAGAAGAGCTTCTATGACATAAAAGATTATCTCGGAAATCTGTCAACACTTACTGTGCCCCTCCTAGAAGAAACTCTCCTTCTTTATCTTGCAGCAACGGGCTCCGCAGTAAGTGCAGTATTGATCAGGGAAGTTGAACTTAAAGGAAAACTAGTGCAGAACCCAGTCTACTTCGTATCAGAAGCTTTGTCCGGAGCAAAGACAAGATACTCCGAGCTCGAAAAATTTGCTTATGCTTTGGTAATGGCCTCGCGGAAGCTAAGGCATTACTTTTTAGCACATAATCTTATCGTTCCTACCTCGTATCCCCTTGGTGATATGCTTCAGAGCAAAGATTCTATAGGTAGGATCGGAAAATGGGTTGTCGAGCTAGCCCCCTTTGGTATTTCCTTCACGGCGAGAACAACCATCAAGTCCTAAGTCATAGCTGACTTCATGGCAGAGTGGACTCCATCCGCAGTCTAGGCTCCGAAAGAGACCTTCGAAGTCTATGGACAATTTTTTTGATGGAGCCTATCAGGCATCTGGTGCCGGAGCTAGAGCTGTGATAATATCGCCGTCAGGGCAGAAGGCCATGTATTCTACGAGGCTCAACTTTAAGACCACCAATAATATCGCAGAGTACGAAGGGATCCTGCTAGGCCTCCGAAAGGCAAAGGCACTTGGAGCAGCAAGGATTATAATAAAAACAGACTCCCAAGTCATCGTAGGGAATGTTGACAAAAGCTTTCAAGCCAGGAACCCGCATCTTGCAAGGTATTTAGAAGAAATCCGCAAGACCGAAACAATGTTTAAAGGATTTTCTGTGCAAAGTATCCCTCGAGCTGATAATCAACTTGCAGACATTCTAGCGAAGGCTTCAGCTGAAGCATTGGACATCCCAGAGGGCGCTTTCTACGAAGAACTTATCAAGCCTACGGTGCATCAATTACCCTCCATAGAAGTCCTTTGCATCCCAGTCACCGATTGGAAGACTCCAATTATGGATGTTTTTCAAAATAGTGCAGTCTTGTCAGACGGTCCGGATCTTTGAAGGTTGCAAGCAAGGGCTCGAAATTATGAGCTTGTCAACGAAATTTTGTACAAAGCTAGAGTTTGTTCTCCCTTACTCCGGTGCATCTCACAACCTGAAGGCCAAGAGACACTTCGGGAGGTTCATGAAGGCTTATGTGGCAGCCATCTAGCCCCCCGTGCTCTAGCAGGAAAGACACTTCGATAAGGGCTCTATTGGCCAACAATTGTAAGAGATGTGGAAGAGTTAGTTCGAACCTGCCAAGGATGCCAGTGGATGGGTAGACGGAGCCACCATCCACCAACACCTCTTCAAGTCATTGCCCCGGTATGGCCAATGGTGCGATGGGGAATGGATCTCATCGGCCCTTTTCCAATGGCAAAAGGCAGCTTGAAGTTTGCAGTGGTAGCAATTGAGTATTTTTCTAAATGGGTCGAAGCTGAACCCTTAACTGCTATCACTTCAAGAAATGTGCAAAAAAATTTTTGGCAAAATATCGTATGCAGGTTCGGAATGCCAAGGGAGTTAACCGTGGATAATGGCACTCAATTCGAAGCTGAACCCTTTAGAGAATTTTGCGAAGGACTGGACATCAAGTTATGCTTCGCAGCCATTCGCCACCCCCAATCCAACGGAGCCATCGAGCGAGCCAATGGAAATATTCTCTCTGGTTTGAATTGCAAGATTGTCGGGTTGGCTAAGGGGATGTGGACCGAAGAGCTCCCCAAGATTCTATGGTCCATTTGGACTACTCAAGCCAGGTCCACAGGCTTCACCCCATTTAGGTTGCTATTCGGAGACGAGGCGATGACTCCTACGGAGCTCAAAGGTGGATCCCTCCACGTAATGGAGCCTATAAATGAAGAGGAAAGAAACAATCTGACAAAGTACCAAGACCAAACGAAGGCATGGTATGACCTGAAGATAAAAGTGAACGAGCTTAAACCAAGTCATTTGGTATTGCGAAGTGTAATAGCTCTGGGGAAGCTAGGAAATAAATGGGAAGGACCATATATTATCCTACGCTCAGGGCGCCCCGGGTCGTTTAAACTAGCTAATTTAGAAGGGGAAGAGTTGAAGCATGCATGGCATGCGGAGCACCTTAAACGTTAATATGCTTAGGGGCTCCTTGTAATCAATTGTAAAAGTACCTTTCTAAATTAAATAAAGATGGAGGTTCAAATTATGTTTACTCTTCAAATATTCCTTACTCCTGGTGGATGCATCAGGGGAACGGAGATAAGCATCTTTCAAGGAACCCAGAAAATTGCCTTTGAACCATTGGTTCAAGGATTCCGTAAAAGAGCCGATGGTGTCCAGCCTACGGATTCGAGGCTCTGGCTTGTTAGGATCCGTAGAAGAGTCTAAGGACTTTAAAAGAACAGATTTTTGGCCTACGGGTTTGAAGCATCTGTAAAAGAGCCGAAGGTGGCCATCCTATGGATTCCAGGCTCCGGCTTGTTATGATCCGTAGAAGAGTCTAAGGACTTTAAAAGAACAGATTTCCGGTCTATGGGGTCGAAGCATCTGTAAAAGAGCCGAAGGTAGCCAACCTATGGATTCTAGGCTCCGGCTTATTAGGATCCGTAGAAGAGTCTAAGGACTTTAAAAGAACAGATTTCTGGCCTATGGGTTCGAAGAATATGTAAAAGAGACGAAGGTGGCTAGCCTATGGATTCCAGGCTCCGGCTTGTTAGGATCCATAGAAGAGTCTAAGGACTTTAAAAGAACAGATTTCCGGCCTATGGGTTCGAAGCATCTGTAAAAGAGTCGAAGGTGACCACACAATAAGGATTCAAGGCTCCGCCCCGATGAAACACTTTTAAAGTCCTAAGTGACCACTATTGGAGCCTACAAGGGTAAACTTAGCTGCAAAACTTATAAACATCATAATACGAACACACAGTTTGAAGAACTCTACGGAAGAGTGTAGTATGATTACCAAGTGTTGTGTGAAGCATCAGATTGTTATATCAATCATTGTGTCCGACGGAACCTATCGCAACGCGTACGGTCCCCCACCCACAAGGAGGGGCAGGGGAGTAAGGAACAAACAAGAGATGCTTCCAAAACAAATTATATTAATTGGATAATCATATTGTATTACATCAAGAGAAATTTTGGTCTAAGCCTAGATAAAACCGGAGACCCCTCCGACCTCTAGAGCTATTTCTAGGACCACCTCGGTCTTCGGAGCCCGGAGTCTTCAAAACTTTCCTCTTGGTCCGAGTGCTTTTCTTCTTTGAAGCTCACAGTTTTTTCTGCTCCTCTTGAAGTTCAGCCCAGGACAGAAGTCTTTCGGAGCTAGCCTCCACATGGTCTCCATCTTGGTACTCCGAGTCAGACCAGTCTACGTATTCGGAGGACGAAGATGTCACTTGCTTATCCTCTTTTTTAATATAAGCTAAGACTTCACGATGGACTTCAGGTGCTATTTCCTCTTGATCTCCTCGAGGAACAGAGAAGCGTGAGCGTCGATAGGGCCTTAAGCCTTTGAGGACAGCCCACTACTGGCAGAGCCCTTCGCTAGGTTCTAGTACTTTGAAGCCGAGTTCCGAAAGGCATGGCAAAACCTAAGAATAAAAATCCAAACAAAGACTCCTCGTTTATAAACTTTTCATTCATTAATATAAAGTGTGCCATTTTAGAAAACCTATCCACTCTTACAAATATGGAGTCTCTCCCCCTCTTTGTCCTAGGCAATCCCACAATAAAGTCCATGCTAATATCTTCCCAAGGTGCACTAGAAACAGGAAGTGGAGTATACAAACCATATGGGTTAAGTTTGGACTTAGCTTTATGGTATGTGGAACAACGCTGCAAAAATTGTTCAACATCTCTCCGCATCTTGAGCCAATAAAAATTATTGGACAACAGGGCCAAAGTCTGTTCTCTCCCAAAATGCTCCATTAATCCACCGCCATGTGATTCCTGCAACAACAGCAAATGTACGGATGAATCTGGAACACATAGCTTGTTAGCATGGAACAAGAACCCGTCATAAACATGAAATTTTTTCCATCCTTTCCCATCATTACATTTAGTGTATGGTTCAGCAAATTCTTTATCTACAACATATAAATCTTTCAAACTTTCCAAATCTGGAACGTTAATATCAAGTTGAGATAAAAGAACAATCCTACGAGACAATGCATCAGCAACCACATTTTCTTTGCCATTCTTGTATTTCACAATGTATGGGAAAGATTCAATAAATTCACCCCATTTAACATGTCTACGGTTCAGTTTAGCTTGCCCTCTCAAATATTTTAGTGCTTCATGATCAGAATGTATAATAAACTCCTTAGGCAAAAGGTAATGTTGCCAAGTTTCAAGCACACACACTAAGGCATATAATTCCTTATCATAGGTAGAATAATTCAATTGTGGACCATGCAATTTCTCACTAGAATAGGTCACGGGTTTATCTCCTTGTAGCAGCACATCTCCTATTCCAAAATCACTAGCATCACATTCTAACTCAAAAGACTTACTGAAGTCGGGTAGCTGAAGTAGAGGTGTATGCGTAAGACGATCCTTGAGTGTGGCAAAAGCTTGTTCTTGTGCAGGGTTCCAAGTAAAAGTGACTCCCTTCTTGGTCAACTCAGGTAAGGGACCGTCTATGGTGCTGAAATCTTTCACAAAACGCCGGTAGAAACCTGCAAGACCAAGAAAACTACGTACTACAAGGTTAGTTTTAGTTGCAAGCATGACACATCCTTTCAGATTGATAACTTCTGATGAAGAAGGAGAAACAACTTTATCTTTTTGTTGCCTTGAAAGTGGTTTAACTACTTGCTGATTTTCAGAAGGTTTTTTGCTCTTTTGTGCGTCCCTAGCATGTTTTTCTTGTTCAAATTTCACAATTTCAGCAGGAGTCATAGGAAGCAATGTAACTTTCTTTCCTTTATACATAAATGTGTACTTATTGCTCCTACCATGGTGTGTAGCATCAGTATCATATACCCAAGGTCTACCAAGTAATAGAGAACATGCTTGCATTGGTACTACATCAAAATCAGCAACTCTGAAGTATGTACCAATGGAAAATTCGATGTGAGCAGTTTGTGTTACCATGACCTTACCGCTATTGTTGAACCATTGCACGTGGTAAGGGTGTGGATGTGCACGTGTGGGAAGTTGAAGCTTCGTTACCATGTCCTGGCTCACCAAATTGTTGCAACTACCGCTGTCGATGATGACACGTACACGACGGTCTTTGACGAGGAAGAAGGTCTGAAACAGATTATTCCGTTGTACCCGATCGTCCTGGTCCATGTGAGTGCTCAAGTCACGTTGTACAATAAGTGCTGCCATGTTAGTGAAAAGACAAAACAACAAAGAATAGTCCTTATGGAAAACAGCTAGGTGGGTGTGTGGTGGAAACAATCTGTCAAGCGCCTTACCCGCGCTTGCAAGTGTTCTTACCACGCCGCAGTGAGGTCACCGGCCTATAGGTGATGAACCAAGTGGAGGGTGGTGTGCAATTGCAAGAAATGAACCTGTCCTGACCAACAGAAAGGTGTAGCTTGGAAGGCAAAGTGAGTAGCAAGGATTAGCAATAGTAATAACAGTTAAACCAAGTTCAATAAGTGTTCCCTAGTACTCGTCAAAGTTGCTGGCCTTAGTGCTCCCAATGTGAAAGTTCAAGCAATAGAGGGAAACTATGTGCCCAAAAATCAAATGGAAGCAATAACAGGCCAAAATCAGCTCTCTGCAGATCGGACAAGAGATCGGACAAGGGATCGGACAAGCAGAAACTGCCACTGCCTGCCACTGATCGGACAAGAGATCGGACAAGAGTTCGGACAAGGGATCGGACAAGCAGAAACTGCCACTGCCTGCCACTGATCGGACAAGAGATCGGACAAGAGTTCGGACAAGGGATCGGACAAGCAACTAACAGGACCACTTCTCTTTTTATATATATATTTTTTTCTCCTTTTTTTCACTCTATTTTTTTTTTGAACAAGGATGACCAGAGATGCAACCACAAAAATTGGCACCTACAACTGAGGAGGGATGTGGCTCACAAAAATTCAACAAGTTCGCTGACCGGCGAGCAAAAACTTTGACCAATTTTTTTCTTTATCTTCCTGATTTTTTTGGCGATTTTGGTGAGGGCTAACAGGAGAACCGTGTTAGGGTACCCCCCAAATTGGGTCAGGAACACGCTCAAAAAATTTCAGATTTTTCTGCCAAACGAGTGAAAAGTTATGCCTGTTTTACCGAAGGGGGGTCACAAAGACTCGATGTGGAAAACAAAATAGGGTTGTGGGGGGGGGGGTTTCGGGTGGGGAATTTTTTGAGACACAAGAACAACTACTACTCAAACGACACAAAGGGATTACTAAACCAGCAACAAGACTCGACCAAGAACACGAACTCAACAAAGTTAAAACTGAAATTAAAATCGCAAGGCACAAAGGGGTTCTCGGTGGGGAATTTTTTTGGTGCGGTTTTCTGGACTCTAGGTAAAAACAAAAGCAGATCGAGATTACCTAACGGGAAATCTGTGCTCTGATACCAACTGATGGGAGATTGGTCCCGATCTTCCACTAGGTAAAGGATAAACTTGGATTGGTGGAGAATCTCGACGTTGGCGATCCAAGGCTCCGGTCCGGCGGATCAAAACCTTGCAATCGTTACACCACTGTCTCCGTTGGTTATCAACCACGCAGAACACGATTGACCTCGCCACGAAGGCTAATTCCTACAAGAGAACCCAAGAACACAAGCAAGAACAGGAAGGATACAAGTCGAATGCCAAATCACAGACAAACGATGATAAGATGAGGTTTCACAAATGCCAGTGCAGCAGCCAATCGGTCCGGTGCAAGAGGCGGGATCTAAACACACAAGTGTAGATGCAAACAAAGAAAAACCTAACCCTAAAGGCAGCTGGAGTGAATATATAGGGCGTGGGCAGCCTGTGGAAGGCGAACAGACTCAAACTATGGGCTAGAAGGCGAACAGACTTGGACTATGGGCCAACACGGCCCAGTTCTGTCACGCAGGACTGTTTTAAACACACAGGTCGACTCGAGACTCCAAATGAGACGAAACCAACGGCAAACGATCCGTATTCTCCTCAGCTTTCCAAAACGTCCAAGAACGCACCAATCGGACTTCGTATGAGGAAGTTATGCCTATTTTGGTGCATGGTGGTCGATGTAGTCCGAACCAGCGAATTCTTGACTTCAAATCATCCGTGCGGCTCCGTCTTCAACTCCAAATCTTCTATTCCATCTCCCATGTTCCTAAGCAACAAAATATCACTAGTATTCAGTAGCATCCCATCCAAACAAATATTTCCATAGTTGCTAAGGAAAGAATTAACCTCATGGTTCAAGCGACGGGCACGAGCGCGTGTGATTGGTCCTTGTAATTGAATTGTAGGTGGAGGCTCCATGTGTGTATCATGTGAAGTGATGTCCTCATCAGCTTGAGTCGAAGTCCGGTAGAGGGGGAGGCTCCATCCCGAGAGCACTCGACACCCTGTTGAAGCGCTCCCAGCTTCCCACCAACTCCACCCTTCGTTTTTTCTCCACCACCGTAGGGGCTCTGAGCACCCGTTCGGTGGCCCTTGCGATCTGCTCTAGAGCTAGCGCCAAAGGAGCCGCTGAAAAGAGGTAGAATTCCATTAAGTATGTTATCTATTTTCTAATGTGTTAATGCAGAAAAGGCGAAGACTTACCTAGGCTTCGAAGCTCCCCCTCCAAAGCGTTTTGAAACACAATCGGCCAATCAGCTCCAAGAGGCAAGATCCGGAGGGCGATGAATTCCTCCGCTAGATCCCGCATGCTCATACAGCTGGCTATTGAAGAAAGCAACCCAAGCCGCATTGAAAGTAGGCTTGGGTTCGGAGTAACCTTGGCCTCCTTCTGGAACTAGATTTCTTGAAGAGGCCCTGCGAGGCTGGAGTCCTCTCCGACTTTAGCGTAGAACGACTGAAGGATCCAGTTGGTGTACCACCGGTCGTTGATAGCCTTCACCGGGAAATGCTGCGCATGCTCCTTCTGAAGCTGGAAGTTGACACTTCCAAACGTCGTCAGCACTTTGGTGTCTCCAGGTCCATCTTGTGGCTTCGGTTGGTAGGAGGCTTCGTGGGTGGCGGAAAAGACCTCTGATCTCCCTTCGCATCCTTCTACCCAAAGAGCCCATTCGAAGATGGCCAGTCTTGCTATGGCGTTGGGGGACAACTGCGGCAAGTTAACATGGAACATCTCCAGTACCTCTGACAGGAAATTAATGGTAGGAAGTCCCAGTCCAACTTCGAAGAAAGCCTCGAAGACCACCACTTCCCCTCTCCACGGCTTCGGGGTCGACTCTGTTCCCAGGACTCAAGTCCTCATTTCGGGGCCCAGCTTCCCATTCACTGTCTCCTCGATGGAGTCCGTCGTGCTCATCGATTGTCCTAGGATGAAGCTTTGCGGAATTGGCTTCTTGGTCGGTGGGCGGAGCTCCCGAGGGTTCTTTGACCATGAACTCCATGGAGCTCTCGCCATGGCTGCCGCTGCTGAAGATGCCGACGCCTACCTCTGCGCCAGAGTTCCCGCTGCCGCTAGCATGGTTGCGCTGGTCCTCGCCATGGTTTGGTTGCTCAAAGGATTGGGGAAAGTTGAGAGGTTGAAGAAAGGAAGCTTAGAAAACAAGCTCCGTAAAAAATTTAAATGGGCTTCGACACCCTTTTATAGCTTTTCCGATAGCGCTTCGAGCATGCGTTCACATTGCAGGTTCAACTTTTGTCACTGACAGGTGGGACCAGGAAGTAAAAAGGTGTGAACCCGTTGTAAAGTTTTGACCGTTACTTTTTCCAGGAGCCTAGCAACTACTTGAAAGGTAACAACTTAAAATTAACGGTTCTTCACGATGTTTCGCCTCCGCAACGGTTCATTTCCCTGTGAATCATTCACACAGGAGTCCTAGTTTGAAGCTTTCATCGGATATACTTCGATGTCAAAGACACTTCAAATATCTGTAATAACTTCAAATTTTTCTAAGTCCCTGAATAGGAAAATATTTCTTAAGTATACTGCTCTCCTGCTACACAAGTTAAATTGGAGAAGCGTATTCGAGGGGCTACTGTTGGGGGGAAATACTTCATCCCCAGGGCTTTTAAGATCAACAGGCAAAGACAATTCATCAGCAACAAAACATAAATTCATCTCCAAGATGATGAAGTTTTCGAGCCGAAGGGTACTCCAAATCTTAATTCGAAGGTATCCTCCGAAGGCTCCGACGCTACGGTGGAAAACAGCAATACTGACAAGATGTCTGCCTTATCTATCCTCTCTGGCTAGATTTTAATATTTTAGCCCTATTTGGGGTACCAAATAGTTTCCACTATGTCAGTTGTAATTGAGGGGTAAAAAGGTCTTTTCCTTAGAGTTTTTACCTATAAATACCCCCCTTTTCACCCTATAATAGGCATCGAATATTCAGATATTCAATACACAACTTCGAACTACTTCGAGCTATTATCCAATTCGGAGGCTTGAGATAGTTCGCGTCACAAACTATTGTTTGTTAGTTCTTAATCTTAGAGAACCTGTTAGCGTAATCTTTTACGCCAACAGTTGGCGCCATCCGTAGGGAACCTAGTTCTAAAAGCTAGTTCTCCGCCGCTAGCTGCACTTCGAAGAGCACTTACGGAGGGAGCTTCGGAGTCTCAAGATTCCGTGCACCCTTTGGTAAGGGACTTCCTAGTGCAGGTCGAAGGCCTTTCCTCGCCTTCCCAAACTAGTTGAAGTCTCCGGTCTCCGGACCCTAACTTCATTAGCCATGCCTCCCAAGCGGAGTCTATCCACAGATCCTTCCCGAAGGTCTCCTCAGACCACCGGCGCAGGACCCTCAGTCATTCCGCCAACCCCCGAAGGGGTCCCGAAACCTCGAACACTTAGAGGTCCCCAGGAACCCCCTCGGTGCTCCGAACTGATCACTTCAGTTCCCAAGACCCGGAGATCCCCTCCGGAGGAGATGAAGACCTTCCTGAGGAAGCGGCTACCCAAGTAGTGCGACTTCAGGAGGAAGTAGAAAGGTGGAGGCAAGAAGGTGCTGATCGACTTCGCTCTAAAGCCTTCACTCATGCTCCGGAGGAGCCTCAAGACGACGGTACTAGTTACCATCCTGAAGCTCTTCAAGTCTCGAAGGAAACCGAGAATGCATCCTTCGACGACGAGTCTCCATTGCATCTGGACCTGCATAAAGTGCCCTTCGACCCTAGGTTCAAGGCCTCGAAGCTGCACAAATACTCCTTCGGGTCTGACCCCAGAGAATTCTCTCATTCGTATGCTTTGGAAATAGAAGCCCGCAGAGGGGTGTGTAACACTATAGTGAAGTGTTTCCCCCTCGCACTTGAAGGTGTGGCTCTTCGATGGTTCTGGTCCCTAAAGACAGGATCGATCAAGTCATGGGAGCAGCTGAAGAGGAAGTTCGTAAGTAACTTCTAGGGTACGTTTGTAGCCCCGATGTCGACCGGAAGTCTATTCTAGGTGAAGTAGTGAGCAGGGGAGAAGCTTCGGGAGTATTTCACACGCTTCGCCCAAACCAAGTATCAGATCAAAGGCTTGTCTACCTCTTCGGTAGTCGATGCCGCACACAAAGGGGTGGTGAACCTAGATCTCCTCAACAAACTTCACCGGAAGCCGGTGTTGTCTGTAGCACAGTTGATGGCATACGTCGAACGGTATGCCAAGGCAGAGGAGCACTCCTTCATACTCGGCGATATTGTCGGTAGCCTTGAAGTTCAACCGAGCGGAGTACGAAGCCTGCTGGCCGGAGGGGGAGACAATGACAGCTCCGGCCCCGGCTCTAGAAGCCTGGTAGGCACCGTCCGAATAGACGGTCCCGACTCCCTCGCTTGCTGTGGTATCGGCGTGGTTAGCCGCAGACGTCCATTCGGCCACGAAGTCGGCGAGGATTTGAGACTTGATGGCGGTTCGGGCAACGAAGGAGATCTCGAACGGGGCTAGTTCCACCGCCCACTTCCTAATGCGTCCGATGGCATCCTTGTTTCGGAACATGTCGCCCAGTGGGTATGCGGTTGGAATAATGATATCGTGGGCCAAGAAGTAGTGTCAAAGTTTCCGGGAAGCCATGACGAGAGCGTACGCCACCTTCTCGAGCTCGGAGTATCGCATTTTCGCTCCGGAGAGGGCTTCGGATACAAAGTAGACCGGATGTTGCACCAGCTTCCCGGCGAGGTCTTCTTCTTGGACCAGGGTCACGCTTGCCGCGCTGCCGGAGGCGGTGAGGTAGATCAGAAGAGGACTGCTGGCCCGAGGTGTGGCGAGGGCCACGAGGCTGGAGAGGTACTCCTTTAGTTGATCGAAGCAGTCTTGACATTCGGGGGTCCACTCAAAATCTTTAGAGCCCCGCAGCGCCTTGAAAATGGGCAAACTTTTTTCGGCCGATCTCGCCAGAAATCGGCCAAGAGCGGCTAGGCGCCCGGCTAGCTTTTGTGCTTGCTTCAAATTTTGGGGAGGAGACATGTTCTGCAATGCGCTGACTTGCGTAGGGCTGGCTTCGATACATTGGCTAGAGACCAGATACCCGAGCAGCTTCCCAGCGCGCGCTCCGAAGACGCATTTCTCCGAATTAAGGTGGATTCCACACCGCCGAAGGCTGTCGAAGGTCTCAGCTATGTCTGCACTATGGCGATCCTTGGTGGTACTTTTAATGACGATATCATCCATATATGCTTCGATGTTACGGCCTATCTGATGGCCCAGAGCCTTGGATATCAGTGTCGAGAATGTAGCTCCAGCGTTGCGGAGACCGAAAGGCATTCGAACATAGCAAAACACTCCCGAAGGGGTAACAAAGCTTGTCTTGACCTGATCTTCGGGCTTCATCCAGATCTGGTGGTATCCCGAATAAGCGTCGAGGAAACTGAGGAGCTCAGCACCGGTAGTGGAATCGACTAACTGATCAATGCGAGGCATGGGGTAAGGGTCACGAGGGCAAGCTTTATTCAGAGAAGTGAAGTCGATACACATGCGCCATTTGCCAGATGTTTTCTTCTGAACAAACACTGGATTAGACAATCAGTCAGCGTGACTCACTTCTCGAATGACACCTTCGGCTCTAGGGCCCATCTGAACCGGATCGGGTACTCCTTCCCATCCTGGATCAAGATCTTCGTGATGACCTCTCCCTCCAGGAGAGGCTTGACCGGGCGCCCCTTCGGTACAGAGTCTCCGGCGCCGGGCAGGACGATTCCCACCAATCCCTTGCGGACGTTGTGGATCTAGCGTGGCTCCAGCGGCGCCAAGTGGCCGTATTCGACCCAACGGGCCGCTGCCTGGTCGCCGAGGACCGACAGCACCCCTCTCGGGGTTGTCATCTTGAGGCACAGATAGTTATGGTGGGCGATGGCTCCAAAGCGGTTGAGCATCCCCCTCCCGAAGATGGCGTTGTAGGCGTACGGGGCGTCGACGACGTCGAAGAGGATTTCCTCGCTGCACCGAAGGGGGGAGTCTCCGAAGGTCACGTCCAGCACGATCTGCCCCAGGGCGTCGAGCGGGGGTCCCGCGAAGCCCTGGAGTGGTCGGGAAGCCGGCAGCAAGTGCTTCCGAGAAAGACACAGTTGGTCGAAGGCCTTCACGAAGATGATGTCAGCAGAACTTCCGCCATCGACTAGGATGCGACACACCTCAACTCCGGCGATATCTGCAGAGATGACGAGGGGGTCGGCATGTTGGAACTTGACGCCGGCGGCATCTTCGGCGGTGAAGGAGATGGGAACATGGGACCATTCAGGGAGCACGGAGGGGCTGGACGTGCCGATATGCCCGACCTCCCGGACGTAGTCTTGCTGCTAGCGCTTGGACAAGGCTCCCAGGGCCCCTCCTCCAGATATGGGGAGGACCACCCGCTTTCCCCGATCTGGCGCATCTTCGAGTTTGGGAGCCTGGGCCCTGCCGAACTCCGGGGCTACGCCTAGGACTTCTGGCTCGTCGCGGCGCCCGACCATCTGGACCGCTTCTGGGCGAGGTGCAGGGACTCCCTTGTCGATGGAACCGCGACCGGCGTTTCGCTTGAGGTAGTCGTTCCGGAGGGTGAGGATGGTCCGGCAGGAGTCGGTGTCGTGGCTCCGGTTTTCGCCGTGGACGCTGCAGTAAAGCGCGGCCCCTCCGGAGGGCACCCGTGATGGAGCCCTGGCCCAGGTGAAGCGGCCTCCGCCGGACGTGTGCTGGTGCTTAGCAGGGACCCGAGGGGTGATGCTGAGGACCTCCCCCCAAAGGTGCTTCCAGCCTCGCGGGGAGTCTCGGTGAACGGGGTCTTGCCGGCCAGAGTCCTAGCGGCGGAAGTCAGGAGCAGGGCGGGCCCCACGGTCGAGGTCCGGTGAGACTTCGTACGCCTTGGCATTCGTGGCTCGGACAAGGACTATCATCGCCTGTCGACGTATCTGGCCTTCCTCAGATCGGGCATACTCTTCGAAGTACGTCATGAGCTGCGCCACAGAGGAGATAGGCTTCCGATGGAGCTTGTCGAGGAGGCCCAGGTGGGTGACGCCTTCCCGGGTGGCGTCTGTGACCGAGGAAGCCGAAAGCCCCTTGATCTGGGCCTTGGTGTGCCATCAGGTGTGCTATAGATGAAACCGGCTTCCGGTGAAGTTTGCTGAGGAGATCTGGGTTCAACACCCCTTCGCGCGCCGCATCGACTACTGAAGAGGTATACAAGCCTTTGATCTAAGACTTGGTGTGGGCGAAACATGTAAAATACTCTCGAAGCGTCTCCCCTGCTCACTGCTTCACGTGGAACAGACTTCTGGTCGACATCTGGGCTACAAACGTACCCTTGAAGTTACTTACGAACTTCCTCTTCAGCTGCTCCCATGACTTCACCATAGTGTTACGCACCCCTTCACTGGCTTCAATCACCAAGGCATACAAATGAGAGAATCTCTGGGGTCAGACCCACTGGAGTATTTGTGCAGCTTTGAGGCCTTGAACCTAGGGTCGAAGGGCACTTTCTACAGGTCCGGATGCAATGAAGACTCGTCGTTGAAGGATGCATTCTCGGATTCCTTCGGACTTGAAGAGCTTCGGGATGATTACCAGGACTGTCGTCTTGAGGCATCTCCTGAGCATGAGTGAAGGCTTGAGAGCGAAGTCTATCTGCCTCTTCTTACCTCCACCTTGCTACTTCTTCCTGAAGTCGCGCTACCTGGGCAGTCGCATCCTCAGGAAGGTCTTCATCTCCTCTGGAGGGGATCTCTGGGTCTTGGGAACTGAGGTAATCAGTTCAGAGCACCGAGGGAGTCGCTCGGGGACCTCTAGGTGTTCGAGGTCTGATAACCCCTTCGGGGGTTGGTGGAATGACTGAGGGTCCTGCACCGTTGGTCCGAGGGGACCTTCAGGGAGGATTGGTGGCTAGACTCCGCTTGGGAGGCATGGCTAATGAAGTTAATGTCCGAAGACCGAAGCCTTCGACTGGTTTGTGAAGGCGAGGAAAGGCCTTTGAGGTGCACTAGGAAGCCCCTTACCGAAGGGTGCACAGAATCCTAACACTCCAAAGCTCCCACCACAAGTGCTCTTCGAAGTGCAGTCAGCAGCGGAGAACTAGCTTTTAGAACTAGGTTCCCCATGGACGGCGCCAACTGTTGGCGTAAAAGGTTACGCTAACAGGTTCTCTAAGATTAAGAACTAACAAACAATGAGTTTGTGAAGTGAACTATCTCAAGCCTCCGAATAGGATAATAGCTCAATGTAGTTCGAAGTTGTGTATTGAATATCTGAGTATTCGATGCCTATTACAGGTTGAGAAGGGGGGTATTTATAGGTAAAAACTATAAGGAAAAGACCTTTTTACCCCTCAATTACAATCGACATAGTGGAAACTATTCGGTACCCCGAATAGGGCTAAAATAGTAAAATGTATTCGAAGAAGATAGATAAGGCAGACGTCCCGTCAGTCTTGCTGTTTCCCACCGTAGAGACGGAGCCTTCGAAGGGTATCTTCGAATTGGGGTTCGGAGGACCCTTCGGCTCAGAAACTTTATCATCTTGGGGGCAAGCTTCTGTCCTAAAGCTGCATAAATTATCTTTGCCTTTTGATCTTAATGACCCTGGGGGATGAAGTATTTCCGCCCAACAAGCGCGATTTTGAAAAATCGAGCTTGCTGACCCGGGTTTTTTAGATCCAGAATCCAGTCATTTGTAGATTGCTCGCCTAACTTTGTTTTGCAGAGAATGTCATGACTAGCATGGCCTTGGTTAAAATGTGATGTATGAGATGCATGCAATGAATGTAAATTAAATATGGCCTGCGTGTCATGGTTATTTACAGCCCAAGGCTGATGTAAAATTTATTATGGCTTGCATGTCATTTCCGCGGTGCTTCGGCCCATGTAATTAGTATAGACTATGCGAGATGGACTAGTACTCTTCATGAAGGCCGGGAGCACGCACTCGAAGACGGGAGCCATGGAGATGGAGATCGCCATGTGAAGAAGTCCATGCTATGTCACAGTTAATATGATTGCCTGTGATGCTTTCTTATGTTCCTGTTATTCTATTTTTGCATGTTTCGTGTGCGCTAGGGACGTTACGATGCTAGAATAGTTTTCCCTTAGAAAATTAAGTGTTGATGCTCTTCCCAATTGCTGCACCCACCAAGGTTCGTGCTCATCGATAGTGGGTCTGCCAAAGTAGGGTGCTATCTTTTATCTCGACTAATTGGGGCAGAAGTCGGACTTCTGCACGCATAGTGTTGGTTCACTTGACGAGGCTATAAAATAGTTTTGGGCCTTGGAGCATAGGAGTTTGGGTCGAGCATTGGATGCTTCTCCAACTACAGGAGTCACATATGATAAGATTAACAAGGAGTTGCTTACCTATGTCAGGCCTCACCCGTACCTTAGGGATCCACGCCTCCGGGAGCCGAGTTCGGGCCCAAGCCTCACTGGAGTCTTCGATGCCTGCTGCCACATGACTCTTAGGCTTGCGGAGTCACGCCTTGGGGTCCTTTCTTCAATCTTAACACTCCTCTGGTACCGTCGGGATTATCTCCCCCAACAGTAGCCCCTCACTTCCGCCCATTCGATTGCCCTGTAAATGAGAAGGGGATGGAGTGCCGAAGATAATCTCGTGAGAATGCTTTATGAGAAACGAACTCACCGTCTTCTCAAACACCAGGGTTTGCTCTGACATGCCTCAAAGAGGGTCCAAGAGCAAGCGAGTACGGGCCACCGAAGCAGATGCGCTCCACTCCCAGGTAGCTGAGGTCGAAGAACTCTGGAACCGGGCCACCGAAGCTGATGCACTCAGGGCCCAAGTCACTGAGGTTTAAGAGCTTCACTCGAAGGCGGCTAACGCTGAAGTCCTGAGGGTCCAGAGAATCAAACTGGATCGGATAGTCAAGGACCTCTTGTCCAAAAACGAGACGGTGTTGGAGTCCTTGGCCCAGGGTGAGAAGCCTGTGGCTGACGCTGTGGGGGCCCTCCGAGGGGTCTTGGAGCACTTCAGGACATCGTGTGTGCCCTTCGACGCCACCCACGAGCCCCTCAGCCACTGACTGAGATTCATCTAGGCCGCCATCCGGCAGGTGGACTCCATGGCGTCCAGATACAGGGAAGTCTCGGGACTAGTGGCCGTCCTCGGTGTCCCCCACCATCTGGAGGCCACCGGAGGCATCCTCCCAGTGACACTAAGGACACACCCGGTTTCCTTCGGGGGAAGTCACCTTATTTTCCCGACCCCTACGGCTGCAAAGGCCTGGAAAGCTCTTCAGGTGACCTGGAAAGCGGAAGGCCTAGGCGCGGTGAAGGCTTGGATGGACGAAGCCCACCAGACAAGCCTTCCTCCGCCGTTCCTCCTTCGGATTCGAAGGTGTAGTTTATCCCTAGGGCCTTTTGTAAAGCAAGTCCTGTAATAGAAATTTCACAACTTATCAATAAAGAAAGGCTACTTCTTTTGAAAAACGTTCAAGGTCCTTCTGATGCTTCTGACTTCGAGGTCGAAGTACTTGATGAGATCGATACCCTTCGGCACCAATGGGCTATCTTCGAAGCACTCAGGGCTGACAAGTGTGCTCGCTTTAGCGTACCTCGGGACGACCATGGGCGCGTGTGGGATCTGAATGGCGACTAGAGGGGGGTTGTTGGGTGGGAAATACTTCATCCCCAGGGTTTTTAAGATCAACAGACAAAGTCAATTTATCAGCATCAAAACAAAAGTTCATCTCCAAGTTGATGATGTTTCCGAGCCAAAGGGTACGTCAGAGCATCTGTTCGAAGGTACCCTCTGAAGGCTCCGACGCTACAGTGGGAAACAGCAAGATTGATGAGACATCTCCCTTATCTATCCCCTCAGGCTAGATTTTACTATTTTAGCCCTATTTGGGGCACCGAATAGTTTCCACTATGTCGGTTGTAATTGAGGGGTAAAAGGGTCTTTTCCTTAGAGTTTTTACATATAAATACCCCCCTTTTTTACCCTGTAATAGGCATCGAATATTCAGATATTCAACACACAACTTCGAACTACTTCGAGCTATCATCCAATTCGGAGGCTTGAGATAGTTCGCTTTGCAAACTACTATTTGTTAGTTCTTAATCATAGAGAACCTATTAGCGTAATCTTTTATGCCAATAGTTGGCGCCGTCCATGGGGAACCTAGTTCTAAAAGCTAGTTCTCCGCCGCTGACTGCACTTCAAAGAGCACTTACGGAGGGAGCTTCAGAGTCTCAAGATTTCGCGCACCCTTCGGTAAGGGGCTTCCTAGTGCAGCTCGAAGGCCTTTCCTCCCTGGACCCTAACTTCATTAGTCATGCCTGCCAAGCACAGTCTAGCCACAGATCCTCCCCGAAGGTCTCCTCGGACCAACGACGCAGGACCCTTAGTCATTCCACCAACCCTCAAAGGGGTCCCCAGACCTCGAGCACCCAGAGGTACCCAAGCACCCCCCTTTGTGCTCCGAACTGATCACTTCAGTTCCCAAGACCCAAAGATCCCCTCCGTAGGAGATGAAGACCTTCTTGAGGATGTGACTACCTAGGTAGTGCGACTTCAGGAGGAAGTAGCAAGGTGGAGGCAAGAAGCTGCTGATCGACTTCACTCTCAAGCCTTCACTCATGCTTTGGAGGCGCCTCAAGATGATGGTACTGGTACCCATCCCAAAGCTCTTTAAGTCCTGGAGGAAGCCGAGAATGCATCCTTCGATGACGAGTCTCCATTACATCCAGACCTGCAGAAAGTGCCATTTGACCCCAGTTTCAAGGCCTCGAAGCTGCACAAATACTCCAGCGGGTCTGACCCTGGAGAATTCTCTCGTTCGTATGCCTTGGCAGTAGAAGACAGTGGAGGGGTGCGTAAGACTATGGCGAAGTGTTTCCCCCTCGCACTAGAAGGTGTGGCTCTCCGATGGTTCTGGTCCCTAAAGACAGGATCGATCAAGTCATGGGAGCAGCTGAAGAGGAAGTTCGTAAGTAACTTCAAGGGTACGTTTGTAGCCCCGATGTCGACCGGAAGTCTATTCCAGGTGAAGCAATGAGCAGGGGAGATGCTTCGGGAGTATTTCACATGCTTCGCCCACACCTAGTCTCAGATCAAAGGCTTGTCTACCTCTTCGGTAGTCGATGCCGCACGCGAAGGGGTGTTGAACCCAGATCTCCTTAGTAAACTTCACCGGAAACCGGTGTCGTCTGTAGCACAGCTGATGGCATACTTCGAACAGTATGCCAACATAGAGGAAGGCTTCCTCCGAAGAACCACAACACCTACACCAGCCCTTCGAGAAGTGAAGACGGAGCCTGAAGTCCCAACCTCTCCACAAGCCCCCCTTGATAATCGCTTCAATGATCATAGGCGGGGAAAGAAACACTTCCGCTCCAAGGTGTTAAATATTGCACCCTCCGCCCCGAAGTTGCTTGTCAACTTTCAATAGGCACAAGGTTACAAGGCTGGTTCCTCGAAGCCCCAAGAGAGAGTGGCTGGCAAGCGCCAAAGCTTCTTCTGTTGTGTGCATGGCGATAATAGAAGCCATGACACGAAAGATTGCAAGTTCGTATTAACCCTTCGGGGTGAGTACCTAGTGAGGAGCCATGTTGAAGAGCATGGGCCTCATGGCTCCAGATGTGATGAGTGATTGTCAATGGAAGTCAAAGAGGACATGAAGAGAAGAGAAGACCTACTGTGTCTGGGCCGCATGTGACTCAGGTACATGGGCAGCGAGCGATTGTCGGGCAGAGGGGCCGCGAAGTCGAGTTGGCCCAATCCGAGTACATGGGCTAGGAGCAGAAGAGGATCCACTGGTCTGTTGACCAGGATTGACTCAGTTACACGGGCGGTGAGCGATTGCTGGGATGAGGGAGCTGCGGAATCGGGCTGGCCTAATCCGGGTACCTAGTGCGAAGACGATGGACGCTTTGTCAGTTTCGGCGCAAAACTAACCGCTGATCTCGGATCTAACCGTTCTGAGGTGAAGTCATAGCTGCTACGAAAGCTCCGCATCAGGACAAGTCATCTGTATTTAGGATTTTACTATTTTTCCTTTAGGCCCACAGTCTGTCAGTCGAGTCTGTAAAAAAATCCTAAAGGCATTTTGGTCTTTTCCATGTTTATTTCAGCGTCTGTTAAAACCCTAAGGGTCTTTTGGTATTTTTCTTAGTCTATTGGGCTGCCTATAAATAGGGCCCCAATCCCTAGGGTTAGGGTTAACTCACTTTAATCTAAACATCAGAGTTCATCCTCTTTTTCCATTTCTGTGTTTGAGCGTCGCCGGTGTTCCTAGATAGTCTTCGCTGCAACTCTATTACGTTGGCTACCTATTGATTGAAGTTGCTAATCAGGTTCTACTGTTTCATCCCATGATTTTTCATCCAGTCTTCAATACATCTCATCATGGTTTCACTGTTGGCTTTGTGCCTCGTTTTATGCGTCATTGATTATCTCGATTAGATTAAACTTGGCTTTGTAATCTCAGTGTGCACAACTCTTCTCCTCTGTTTTCCTTTCACAGCTGAGTTGTTTTTTTACACTTCTCGAATATATGTAGCACTCTCTTCCTGGTTGCATGTGTTCTCTTGGTCTCTGTTGCGCATGGTTCTAAGAAGAGTAAAGCAGAAACTCTGCTGACATTGCAGCATGGCGCAATGTGCCTAGGAAATAAAATACTAGGCAAAAGTGTTTTTAGCTTCTGCAGTGAGCTCTCTAGGCTCTGTCTTGTGCGTGTTGTAGGGTACCAAGCAGCTCACCTAGCATCTAAGAAACAACCTAGAGGCTTGCTTGTGCAAGAGCTTTGTGTGATTTCATTGATCAGGCGAAGAAACCAGAGGCTACGCCAGAAGTTTTTCGCGAGAAAGCGTGTGAAGCTAGGGCTCGTTTTTCAAGGCGCTGCTGTTGCTCGGCTGTTTTTAATGCTTGACTGCTGGTGCTCGATTCGAGTGCACTCGCCTGGATCTTTTGTGCATTTTCACGTTCGGAGTGGTCTGCTCGAGGTGCTTAGCGAGGTTTGTTCGAAGTGATACTAGCTAGTGCGAAAGTTGTTTTTGCTAGACGTTTGAAGTGTGTATTGCTGTTTCCGAGAACTGTCTCGAGTGCGAAGTTACAACGTTTCTCGATAGCTACGGAGTGGTCAATTGCTCAGCAGGTGTCTCAGGGACCTCGCAGAGTTTTTTCCGAAGTCTTGTTCGGCCAGACTTCGGTTTCAAAGTTAGGTAGTGAGCTAGCATCGGTACAGCATAGGCTTCGAATCTACTTCGCTGGTATATAACAAGTGGTGCGTAGACTTCGGCTTCTCGGTAGCTTAGACTTTCGCAAGCTTAGATTCCGAAGTCCGTTTGCTTTGGAGGCTGCAGTGAGTCACTAGCTAGCAGACTTCGAGTGACCACTTCGAACAGACTTCGAACCAGAGACAAATTTTGAATGGTGATACTTCTTCTCGTTTTGCGTGAAACTGAGCAGTTTACTTGTGATGATAAGTTTGATGGCGCTTGAAATGCTTATGTCTTGATTGATCTTTTAATCTACCTTTGACTACTGTGGTGGTGTCTTTTCAACTAGGACACCAGTCGTTTTTAGGCTAGATTATTTTTAGCTACTGTGATTCGTGTTAGTTTCGGCTGGATATTTTTTAGGTGCATTGGGTGTTGAGAAAAGGTCATTGATTCACAAAACTTTTTAGGCGCCCATTCACCCCCCCTCTGGTTGCTACTTTCGGTCCTACACCTAGGACGAAGCTTAGGGCGAGGTACTTCGGACCGAACCCCTCCAGAAGTGCGTTCGGAGCCTGTGCAAGCAGTGGCTCGAGCCAGCAACCCCGAATCACCAATGCAACTCCCGGTGGCCAACATTATGCCACCACCGAAGCAGGAAGATCCCCAATATCATGGCAAGTGAGTGGTCCTGCCCATCTCCGGAGGGGGACCCTCGGTAACATGTCAAATAGGCAACTAAGAGAATATGTCTGCGAAGTAGGGCACATAGGGACCTCGAGTTTGGCGGCAGAAATGTCCGAGTGGTCTGATGTACCTATTTCTTTTACTGCCAATGATGCCACGGGGGTGAAATTCCCTCACACCGACCCCCTCGTTATATCAGCTGATATAGGAGGAGTTGAAGTCCGAAGGATCCTGGTGGACAGTGGGAGCTCTGCAGATATACTCTTCATCCAAGCCTTTCACCAGATGTGCATTCCCCGGAGACACCTACTTCGCTAGAGGAAGTGGTTAAGGAAAACTTGGATATCTTCGCCTAGACTGACGAAGACATCCCCGGAGTTGACCAGAGCATCATTGAGCACAGCGTGCTTGTCAAACCGAAGGCTAGGCCAGTACGCTAGCGGCTCCATAAGTTATCAACAGAGAGGGCAGACCTCGCCAAGGTAGAGATGGAAAAGTTGCTGAGGGCAGGAATTATCAGGGAAATAGCCCACACGGAGTGGTTGGCTAACCCCGTTTTCATCTAGAAAAGGGCTCCGACAAGTGGCACATGTGCATTGATTTCACGTCATTGAATAAAGCATGCCCACGAGACCCCTACCCTATGCCCCAAATAGACCAGCTTGTGGATTATACAGCTGGCTCTGAGTTGTTAAGCTTCCTAAATGCATACTCCAGTTATCATTAGGTCTGGCTAAAGCACGAAGACGAAGCCAAGACGAGTTTTATAACTCCCTCCGGAGTATTTTGTTATGTTCAAATGCCTTTTGGCTTGCGGGATGCCGGAGCCACTTTCTCACGTCTTATAGCAAAAGCTCTAGGTCATCAGATAGGCCGAAATGTCGAAGCCTACATGGATGATATTGTAATAAAGAGTGTTGTAAAGCACCATCATAGCCTAGACTTAGCTTAAACCTTTGAGAGCCTCCGAGCATGTGGAGTTCGCCTCAACCTTGAAAAATGTATATTCGGGGCACAAGCAAGAAAACTGCTAGGGTACTTAGTTTCGAGTAGAGGAATTGAAGCTAGCCCAATGCAGATAAGCGCACTGCAAAGAATGGCTCCACCAAAAAATCTGAAGTAGGTCCAAAAGCTGACAGGACGGCTCGTTGCCCTTAGTAGATTCCTGGCAGATCAGCCGAACGAAGCCTTCTAATTTTTAAAGCTCTAAAAGGGTCCGAAAGTTTCAAGTGGACGTCGGAGTGCCAGAAGAGCTTCTATGACATAAAATATTATCTCGGAAATCTGTCAACACTTACTGTGCCCCTCCTAGAAGAAACTCTCCTTCTTTATCTTGCAGCAACGGGCTCCGCAGTAAGTGCAGTATTGATCAGGGAAGTTGAACTTAAAGGAAAACTAGTGCAGAACCCAGTCTACTTCGTATCAGAAGCTTTGTCCAGAGCAAAGACAAGATACTCCGAGCTCGAAAAATTTGCTTATGCTTTGGTAATGGCCTCGCGGAAGCTAAGGCATTACTTTTTAGCACATAATCTTATCGTTCCTACCTCGTATCCCCTTGGTGATATGCTTCAGAGCAAAGATTCTATAGGTAGGATCGGAAAATGGGTTGTCGAGCTAGCCCCCTTTGGTATTTCCTTCACGATGAGAACAACCATCAAGTCCTAAGTCATAGCTGACTTCATGGCAGAGTGGACTCCATCCGCAGTCTAGGCTCCGGAAGAGACCTTCGAAGTCTATGGACAATTTTCTTTGATGGAGCCTATCAGGCATCTGGTGCCGGAGCTAGAGCTATGATAATATCGCCGTCAGGGCAGAAGGCCATGTATTCTACGAGGCTCAACTTTAAGACCACCAACAATATCGCAGAGTACGAAGGGATCCTGCTAGGCCTCCGAAAGGCAAAGGCACTTGGAGCAGGAAGGATTATAATAAAAACAGACTCCCAAGTCGTCGTAGGGAATGTTGACAAAAGCTTTCAAGCCAGGAACCCGCATCTTGCAAGGTATTTAGAAGAAATCCGCAAGACCGAAACAATGTTTAAAGGATTTTCTGTGCAAAGTATCCCTCGAGCTGATAATCAACTTGCAGACATTCTAGCGAAGGCTTCAGCTGAAGCATTGGACATCCCAGAGGGCGCTTTCTACGAAGAACTTATCAAGCCTACGGTGCATCAATTACCCTCCATAGAAGTCCTTTGTATCCCAGTCACCGATTGGAAGACTCCGATTATGGATGTTTTTCAAAATAGTGCAGTCTTGTCAAACGGTCCGGATCTTCGAAGGTTGCAAGCAAGGGCTCGAAATTATGAGCTTGTCAACGAAATTTTGTACAAAGCTAGAGTTTGTTCTCCATTACTCCGATGCATCTCACAACCTGAAGGCCAAGAGACACTTCGGGAGGTTCATGAAGGCTTATGTGGCAGCCATCTAGCCCCCCGTGCTCTAGCAGGAAAGACACTTCGATAAGGGCTCTATTGGCCAACAATTGTAAGAGATGTGGAAGAGTTAGTTCGAACCTGCCAAGGATGCCAGTGGATGGGTAGACGGAGCCATCGTCCACCAACACCTCTTCAAGTCATTGCCCCGGTATGGCCAATGGCGCGATGGGGAATGGATCTCATCGGCCCTTTTTGATGAGGACATCACTTCACATGATACACACATGGAGCCTCCACCTACAATTCAACTACAAGGACCAATCACACGCGCCCGTGCCCGTCGCTTGAACCATGAGGTTAATTCGTTCCTTAGCAACTTTGATTATATTTGTTTGGATGGGATGCTACTGAATACTAGTGATATTTTGTTGCTTAGGAACATGGGAGATGGAATAGGAGAGTTGGAGTTGAAGACGGAGCCGCACGGATGATTTGAAGTCAAGAATTCGCTGGTTCGGACTACATCGACCACCATTCACCAAAATGGGCATAACTTCCTCATACGAAGTCCGATTGGCGCGTTCTTTGACTTTTTGGAAAGCTGAGGAGAAGACGGATCGTTTGCCGTCGGTTTCACCTCATTTGGAGTCTCGAGTCGTCCTGTGTATTTAAAACAGTACTGCATGACAGAACTGGGCCATGTTGGCCCATAGTCTGAGTCTGTACGTCTTCTAGCCCACAGCCCATGTCTGTTCGCCTTCCACAGGCCGCCGCCCTATATATTCTCACACCAGCCACCTCTAGGGTGAGGTTTTGCTTTGTTGCATCTACACTGTTGTGTTTAGATCCCGCCTCTTGCACCGGACCGATTGGCTGCTGCATTGGCGTTTGTGAAACCTCACCTTATCTTCGTTTGTCTGTGATTTGGCATTCGATTTGTATCCTTCCTGTTCTTGCTTGTGTTCTTGGGTTCGCTTGCAGGAATTAGCCTTCGTGGCGAGGTCAATCGCGTCCTGCGTGGTTGATAACCAACGGAGACAGTGGTGTAACGATTGCAAGGTTTTGACCTGCCGGATCGGAGCCTTGGATCGCCAACGTCGAGATTCTCCACCAACCCAAGTCTATCCTTCACCTAGCGGAAGATCGGGACCACTCCCCCATCAGTTGGTATCAGAGCTCAGATTTCCCGTTAGGTAATCTCGATCTGCTTTTGTTTTACCCAGAGTCCAGAAAACCGCACCAAAAAAAATTCCCCACCGAGAACCCCTTTGTGCCTTGCGATTTTAATTTCAGTTTTAACTTTGTTGAGTTCATGTTCTTGGTCGAGTCTTGTTGCTGGTTTAGTCATCCCTCTGTGTCATTTGAGTAGTAGTTGTTCTTGTGTCTCAGATAAAATTTCCCCACCGAAAAAAAACCCCCCTTCCGCAACCCTATTTGTTTTCCACATCTACTCTTTGTGACCCCCCTTCAGTAAAACAGGCATAACTTTTCGCTCGTTTGGCAGAAAAATCTGAAATTTTTTGAGCGTGTTCCTGACCCAATTTGGGTGGGTACCCTAACCAAAATCGCCAAAAAAAAATCAGGAAGATAAAGAAAAAAATTGGACAAAGTTTTTGCTCGCCGGACAGCGAACTTGTTTGAATTCTTGTGAGCCACATCCCACCTCAGTTGTAGGTGCCAATTTTTGTGGTTGTATCTCTTGTCATCCTTGTTCAAAAAAAATAGAGTGAAAAAAAAGGAGAAAAAAATATAAAAAAAAAGGAGAAGCGGTCCTGTTAGCTGCTTGTCCGAACTCTTGTCCGAACTCTTGTCCGAACTCCTGTCCGAACTGTTGTCCAATCTGAGGCAGGCCTTGGCAGCTATTTGCTTGTCCGATCTCTTGTCCGAACTCTTGTCCGAACTGTTGTCCGATCTGAGGCAGGCCTTGGCAGCCTTTTGCTTGTCCGATCTCTTGTCCGATCCCTTGTCCGATCTGTAGAGAACTGAATTTGGCCTGTTTTTGCTTCCATTTGATTTTTGGGCACATAGTTTCCCTCTTTTGCTTGAACTTTCACTTTGGGAGCACTAAGGTCAGCAACTTTGACGAGTACTAGAGAATACTTATTGAACTTGGTTTAACTGTATTACTATCGCTAATCCTTGCTACTCACTTTGCCTTCCAAGCTACACCTTTCTCTTGGTCAGGACAGGTTCATTCCTTGCAATTGCCACCACCCTCCACTTGGTTCATCACCTGTAGGCCGGTGACCTCACTGCGGCGTGGTAAGAACACTTGTAAGCGTGGGTAAGGTGCTTGACGGATTGTCTCCACCCCACACCCACCACCCCACCTAGCTGTTTTACATAGGATTATTCTTTGTTGTTTTATCTTTTCACTAACATGGCAGATAACAGCGGCACCCCTCCATCTGATTTTAATGACTGTGTCTCACGGCGTGCTCTACTAGAGTCTCAGCGGCAAACCCAACATTCCATCGAACGTCTCGCGCGTACTGTGGCTGACCTAGTGGACCGAATGACTGCCTTGGAAACACGATTGCCTGCTGCACGAGCCAACAATGAAGAGGAAGATGACCATATTGAAGAGGAAGACGACCTATCCTATGCCGGAAACAATGCCATTGACCCTGACGAGGCTGCACGTCATCGCTTTCAGTTCAACCGTCAAGGTATGGGCGGCCACCGCAACCGCCCTCCACGAGGTAACAATGACAACCACAGGAACAATGATCCCTACTCTAAGGTAAAATTTTCAGTACCTCCTTTTGCTGGCACCTATGATCCAGATGCATATTTAGATTGGGAGATGTCAGTCGAACAAAAATTTAATGCTCACATGGTTCCTGCTATCCACCGCGTGCGCTTAGCTACTAGTGACTTCACTGGATATGCTCTTCTTTGGTGGACTGAAATAGTTCAGGTTGGCAATGAACCACAAACTTGGGATATGTTAAAACGGCAAATGCGTGGTAGATGGGTCCCTCCTTCGTATAAACGTGATTTGAGAAAAAAATTGCAGCGCCTAAACCAAGGAAATAAATCGGTAGAGGAGTATTATCAGGAGTTGCAAATAGGTTGCATGCGTGCTGAAATTGAGGAGGACAATGAGGATAAAATGGCCCGTTTTTATGGTGGTTTACGACGTGAAATTCAGGATATCATTGATTATAAAGAATACAATACTATCACTCGTCTTTTCCACCTTGCTATGCTTGCAGAAAAAGAATTGCAGGGTCGCCAACAACCACAACGCAGCATGAGGACCAACATTGGTGGTGCTACTTCACGCTCAAGTGGGCAGCAGCAACGACCACCCGCACCCCCTTCTCGACCGGTGGCTACATCAGCACCTTCGACATCTACAGCCCAGGTTGAGAGTTCCAAGACTGCAGCATCCAAGGCGCCAGCCAAGCCCACCTCCTCGGCAGCCTCTACTGCTCGTTCTGCAGCGATCCAGTGTCACAAATGCAAAGGATTTGGCCATGTGATGAAAGACTGCCCTAGTCAGCGGGCTTATATTGCTACGGAAGACGGTGGCTATGTAAGTGCTAGTGATGTTGAAGATGAATATGCACTTGCTGCTAACATTGCAGGAGATGATGATACATTCGACGATGACGCTGTTATTGCGTCGGATGCCACTGCCGACCTTGAAGCACTTATTGTACAACGCGTCTTGAGCACTCACATGGAGCAGGACGACAGGGCACAACGGAACAACTTGTTTCAAACCTTCTTCGGCGTCAATGACCGTCGTGTACGTGTCATCATCGACAGCGGTAGCTGCAACAATTTGGTGAGCCACGACATGGTAATGAAGCTTCAACTTCCCACACGTGCGCATCCACATCCTTACCATGTGCAATGGTTCAACAATAGCGGTAAGGTCAAGGTAACACAAACTGCTCACATCAAATTTTCCATTGGTACATACTTCGGAGCTGCTGATTTTGATGTAGTACCAATGCAAGCATGTTCTATGTTACTTGGTAGACCTTGGGAGTATGATACTGATGCTACACACCATGGTAGGAGCAATACGTACACGTTTATGTATAAAGGAAAGAAAGTTACATTGCTTCCTATGACTCCAGCTGAAATTGTAAAATTTGAACAAGAAAAACATGCTAGGGATGCACAGAAGAGCAAACAACCTTCTGAAAATCAGCAAGTAGCTAAGACGCTTTTGAGGCAACAAAAAGATAAAATTGCTTCTCCTTCTTCATCACAAGTTATAAATCTGAAAGGGCGTGTCATGCTTGCAACTAAAACTGACCTTGCTGAAATTTGTGATGATACCCCCTTGCTATATGGCTTGATTTGCACAAACGTGTTGTTTTCACTTGCGAACATTCCTAGCTCTGTTCCTGTTGCAGTCACTGACCTTTTGCAGGAGTTTAAAGATGTTTTTCCTGCTGAGATACCACCCGGGCTGCCACCGATACGCGACATCGAGCACCAAATTGATTTGGTCCCGGGAGCGTCTCTTCCTAATCGTGCAGCGTACCGCACCAATCCGGAGGAGACAAAAGAAATTGAGCGCCAAGTACAGGACCTTCTTGATCGTGGGTACGTCCGTGAAAGCCTTAGTCCTTGTGCAGTACCCGTTCTTTTGGTACCTAAGAAAGATGGTAGTTGGCGCATGTGTGTTGATTGTCGTGCTATTAATAATATCACCATTCGATATCGACACCCTATTCCTAGATTGGATGACATGCTTGATGAGCTTAGTGGTGCCATTATCTTTTCTAAGATCGATCTCCGTAGTGGCTACCACCAAATTCGCATGAAACTAGGTGATGAATGGAAAACTGCTTTTAAAACAAAGTTTGGATTATATGAGTGGCTTGTCATGCCTTCTGGACTTACTAATGCACCTAGTACCTTCATGCGCTTGATGAACGAAGTCCTACGGCACTTTATAGGACGCTTTGTGGTCATATACTTTGATGATATCTTGGTTTATAGCAAGTCTCTCACTGAACATGTTGAACACCTACGTGCTGTTTTTTCTGTCCTCCGTGAGGCTAGAATGTTTGGTAACCTTGAGAAGTGCACGTTTTGCACGGATCGAGTTGTGTTTCTCGGATATGTTGTCACTTCACAGGGTATTGAGGTTGACGCGGCGAAGGTAGAAGCAATCAACAGCTGGCCGCAACCCCAAACTATCACACAGGTACGTAGTTTTCTTGGTCTTGCAGGTTTCTACCGGTGTTTTGTGAAAGATTTCAGCACCATAGCCGGTCTGTTGCATGATTTGACCAAGAAGGGAGTCACTTTTATTTGGGAACCAGCACATGAACAAGCTTTTGCCACACTCAAAGATCGTCTTACACATGCACCTCTACTTCAGTTACCCGATTTCAGTAAGCCTTTTGAGTTAGAATGTGATGCTAGTGGTTTTGGATTAGGAGGTGTGCTGCTGCAAGGAGGTAAACCCGTGGCCTATTTTAGTGAGAAATTACATGGCCCACAGTTGAACTATTCTACCTATGATAAGGAATTATATGCCTTAGTGCGTGTGCTTGAAACTTGGCAACATTACCTTTTGCCTAAGGAGTTTATTATTCATTCGGATCATGAAGTATTGAAGCATATACGTAGTCAAGCAAATCTGAATAAACGACATGCTAAATGGGTAGAATTTATTGAAACTTTTCCATATATCATTAAGCATAAGAAAGGGAAAGATAATGTGATTGCCGATGCTTTATCTAGACGTTATACATTGCTTTCTCAACTTGATTATAAGATCTTTGGTTTAGAAACATTGAAGGGCATGTATGCTACTGATTTGGACTTCAAAGATGCTTTTGCAAATTGTACAGATGACCGTGCTTGGAACAAATATGTGCTGAATAATGGATATCTTTTTCGTGCTAACAAGTTATGCGTGCCGGCTAGCTCTCTTCGCTTGTTGTTATTGCAGGAAGCACACGGTGGTGGTTTGATGGGTCATTTTGGATCAAAGAAAACCGAAGATGTGCTGTCCACACACTTCTATTGGCCTAGGATGAGACGAGATGTTGAGCGCTATGTGGCACGATGCACTACTTGCAATAAATCTAAGTCCCGTCTAAACCCACATGGTCTTTATATGCCTCTGCCCGTTCCTAGTGTACCTTGGGAGGATATTTCTATGGATTTTGTGTTAGGACTACCTAGAACTAGGAGGGGGAGAGATAGTATTTTTGTGGTGGTAGATCGTTTCTCTAAACTGGCGCATTTTATACCTTGTCACAAGAGCGACGATGCTACAAATGTTGCTGATTTGTTTTTCAGAGAGGTCGTACGCTTGCATGGAGTTCCCAATACCATCGTTTCAGATCGTGATGCCAAATTCTTAAGTCATTTTTGGAGGACGTTGTGGCATAAGTTGGGGACGAAGCTGCTGTTTTCTACTACTTGTCACCCCCAAACGGATGGACAAACGGAGGTCGTCAACCGCACATTGTCCACCATGTTGAGGGTTGTTTTGAAGACCAACTTGAAGCTTTGGGAAGAGTGTCTACCTCATATTGAGTTTGCATATAATAGGTCAGTACACTCCACTACTAAGGTAAATCCGTTTCAAGTGGTCTATGGCTTTAATCCGCGTGCTCCTATTGATTTGCTACCATTACCACCATCTGAAAACTTGAATTTTGATGCTACTACACGTGCTGAATTATTACTTAAGATGCATGAAACTACTAAAGCAAACATAGAGAAAATGAATGAGAAATATCGTTCTTATGGTAGTAAGGGTAGAAAAGAGATAACATTTGAACCGGGTGATCTTGTTTGGTTGCACTTGCGCAAGGATCGTTTTCTTGATTTACGAAAGTCTAAATTGATGCCCCGTGCTGATGGTCCTTTCCGTGTGCTTGAGAAGATAAATGACAATGCATATAAGCTTGAGTTGCCTGCAGCTTTTGGGGTTAGTCCCACATTTAACATTTCAGATTTAAAGCCCTATTTGGGAGATGATGATGAGCTTGAGTCGAGGACGACTCCAATTCAAGAGGGGGAGGATGATGAGAACATCACTTCACATGATACACACATGGAGCCTCCACCTACAATTCAACTACAAGGACCAATCACACGCGCCCGTGCCCGTCGCTTGAACCATGAGGTTAATTCTTTCCTTAGCAACTTTGATTATATTTGTTTGGATGGGATGCTACTGAATACTAGTGATATTTTGTTGCTTAGGAACATGGGAGATGGAATAGGAGAGTTGGAGTTGAAGACGGAGCCGCACGGATGATTTGAAGTCAAGAATTCGCTGGTTCGAACTACATCGACCACCATTCACCAAAATGGGCATAACTTCCTCATACGAAGTCCGATTGGCGCGTTCTTTGTCTTTTTGGAAAGCTGAGGAGAAGACGGATCGTTTGCCGTTGGTTTCATCTCATTTGGAGTCTCGAGTCGTCCTGTGTATTTAAAACAGTACTGCATGACAGAACTGGGCCATGTTGGCCCATAGTCTGAGTCTGTACGTCTTCTAGCCCACAGCCCATGTCTGTTCGCCTTCCACAGGCCGCCGCCCTATATATTCTCACGCCAGCCACCTCTAGGGTGAGGTTTTGCTTTGTTGCATCTACACTGTTGTGTTTAGATCCCGCCTCTTGCACCGGACCGATTGGCTGCTGCATTGGCGTTTGTGAAACCTCACCTTATCTTCGTTTGTCTGTGATTTGGCATTCGATTTGTATCCTTCCTGTTCTTGCTTGTGTTCTTGGGTTCGCTTGCAGGAATTAGCCTTCGTGGCGAGGTCAATCGCGTCCTGCGTGGTTGATAACCAACGGAGACAGTGGTGTAACGATTGCAAGGTTTTGACCCGCCGGACCGGAGCCTTGGATCGCCAACATCGAGATTCTCCACCAACCCAAGTTTATCCTTTACCTAGCAGAAGATCGGGACCACTCCCCCATCACTTTTCCAATGGCAAAAGGCAGCTTGAAGTTTGCAGTGGTAGCAATTGAGTATTTTTCTAAATGGGTCGAAGCTGAACCCTTAACTGCTATCACTTCAAGAAATGTGCAAAAATTCTTTTGGCAAAATATCGTATGCAGGTTCGGAGTGCCAAGGGAGTTAATCGTGGATAATGGCACTCAATTCGAAGCTGAACCCTTTAGAGAATTTTGCGAAGGACTGGACATCAAGTTATGCTTCGCAGCCATTCGCCACCCCCAATCCAACGGAGCCATCGAGTGAGCCAATGGAAATATTCTCTCTAGTTTGAATTGCAAGATTGTCGGGTTGGCTAAGGGGATGTGGACCGAAGAGCTCCCCAAGATTCTACGGTCCATTTGGACTACTCAAGCCAGGTCCACAGGCTTCACCCCATTTAGGTTGCTATTCGGAGACGAGGCGATGACTCCTACGGAGCTCAAAGGTGGATCCCTCCACGTAATGGAGCCTATAAATGAAGAGGAAAGAAACAATCTGACAAAGTACCAAGACCAAACGAAGGCATGGTATGACCTGAAGATAAAAGTGAACGAGCTTAAACCAAGTCATTTGGTATTGCGAAGTGTAATAGCTCTGGGGAAGCTAGGAAATAAATGGGAAGGACCATATATTATCCTACGCTCAGGGCGCCCCGGGTCGTTTAAACTAGCTAATTTAGAAGGGGAAGAGTTGAAGCATGCATGGCATGCAGAGCACCTTAAACGTTAATACGCTTAGGGGCTCCTTGTAATCAATTGTAAAAGTACCTTTCTAAATTAAATAAAGATGGAGGTTCAAATTATGTTTACTCTTCAAATATTCCTTACTCCTGGTGGATGCATCAGGGGAACGGAGATGCTTGCGGAGATAAGCATCTTTCAAGGAACCCAGAAAATTGCCTTTGAACCATTGGTTCAAGGATTCCGTAAAAGAGCCGATGGTGTCCAGCCTACGGATTCGAGGCTCTGGCTTGTTAGGATCCGTAGAAGAGTCTAAGGACTTTAAAAGAACAGATTTTTGGCCTACGGGTTTGAAGCATCTGTAAAAGAGCCGAAGGTGGCCATCCTATGGATTCCATGCTCCGGTTTGTTATGATCCGTAGAAGAGTCTAAGGACTTTAAAAGAACAAATTTCCGGTCTATGGGGTCGAAGCATCTGTAAAAGAGCCAAAGGTGGCCAATCTATGGATTCTAGGCTCCGGCTTATTAGGATCCGTAGAAGAGTCTAAGGACTTTAAAAGAACAGATTTCTGGCCTACGGGTTCAAAGAATATGTAAAAGAGACGAAGGTGGCCAGCCTATAGATTCCAGGCTCCGGCTTGTTAGGATCCATAGAAGAGTCTAAGGACTTTAAAAGAACAGATTTCCGGCCTATGGGTTCGAAGCATCTGTAAAAGAGTCAAAGGTGACCACACAATAAGGATTCAAGGCTCCGCCCCGATGAAACACTTTTAAAGTCCTAAGTGACCACTATTGGAGCCTACAAGGGTAAACTTACCTGCAAAACTTATAAACATCATAATACGAACACGCAGTTTGAAGAACTCTACGGAAGAGTGTAGTATGATTACCAAGTGTTGTGTGAAGCATCAGATTGTTATATCAATCATTGTGTCCGACGGAACCTATCACAATGCGTACGGTCCCCCACCCACAAGGAGGGGCAGGGGAGTAAGGAACAAACAAGAGATGCTTCCAAAACAAATTATATTAATTGGATAATCATATTGTATTACATCAAGAGAAATTTTGGTCTAAGCCTAGATAAAACCGGAGACCCCTCCGACCTCTAGAGCTATTTTTAGGACCACCTCGGTCTTCGGAGCCCGGAGTCTTCAAAACTTTCCTCTTGGTCCGAGTGCTTTTCTTCTTTGAAGCTCGTAGTTTTTTCTGCTCCTCTTGAAGTTCAGCCCAGGACAGAAGTCTTTCGGAGCTAGCCTCCACATGGTCTCCATCTTGGTACTCCGAGTCAGACCAGTCTACGTATTCAGGGGACGAAGATGTCACTTGCTTATCCTCTTCTTTAATATAAGCTAAGACTTCACGATGGACTTCAGGTGCTATTTCCTCTTGATCTCCTCGAGGAACGGAGAAGCGTGAGCGTCGATAGGGCCTTAAGCCTTTGAGGACAGCCCACTACTGGCAGAGCCCTTCGCTAGGTTCTAGGACTTTGAAGTCGAGTTCCGAAAGGCATGGCAAAACCTATGAATAAAAATCCAAACAAAGACTCCTCGTTTATAAACTTTTCATTCATTAATATAAGGGGCTTTACAAGATTATTTGTACATGCTTAAGCGCCCTATAAAGCTAAACCTGCGGGTTGACTGGCAGAGCAGGTGGGGTCAGAGCCGGCGAAGTTGGAAGCAGAGGCTTCGTCTAAGCTTGCTTTTGCCGGCGAGCCTCGTTGATCCAAGCTTTGGGTACAGCTTTGTGGTCCATTTTCCAGATTACCCGGAAAGGTTCCCAAGCAGAGGCTACATCTAGAGAAGGGTGCAACAGGTCTTCGTCGGCAAAGCCTACAGGTGTTGAACCCCCTACCGGAGCAACAGAAATTCCAAGGGCTTTGATATGACGAAGGACTCCGATTCCGGCAACTTGCCCGGAGATCTCTCCGTAGCGAACCCCGGAGCCCATCATCAGCTTCATCGCCGCTTGGATCATCTTCAGCTTCCGTTCAAGGGGCTCGCTCGCCACAGCTGAAGACGAAGGGCACATCGTGCCAAAGTATTCCAAGGTGCCCCGGAGGGTGTCCATGGTATGCTCCGCAATGACGGCATGCTTCATTTCTGCCGCCTCCAGCTCAGAAGCAGCAGCAGATACTTTGGCTATTCTGGATAGCAAAGTACTCTTCTGGGCCAGCGCTTGTTTGACCGAGTCCTAGAGCTCTACCAATTGAGCGCTGGAATCTACTGCTGCTTGCCGGAGCTTCTCGACCTCTGCTCTGAGCACCACACACTCAGCCTCGGTCTCTTGGACCGAAGCCTTGAGTGCAGTGTTGTTCTGCTGCTCGGCCCGAAGTTCTTCATCGGTGATTGCCCTGGCCCTCCGCTCCTTGAGGAGCTCCTCCTACAGTCGCAACATTTTGTCTTTGGAGCTTTTGAGGGTGGACTAGAGGGTAGTAACCTTCCTTTTGAGTCGATTAGTTTTGAGCTCATTGGAAGTCGCTGCAGCTCTAGCAAGAACGAATTGCTGCAAAAAAGCAAAGTAAGTACCAAGTAATTTCATTTATTAATTGAATACACTTGCTGTATGCTGCATACCTGAAGGGCAGCCCTTTTGAGGGCCAAATCGAGCTCCGGTGCTCTAGCTTCGCTCAAAACGGAGACTAGTTCGGAGCTCGTGACTTCTTGGCCTTTCTCCGCCAAGGGTTCCAGAAGCGTCCAGAGCCCTGTCTGTTGCTCCAAGAATGGAGCCAGCAGAGGAAGCCAGGATAGGGCCCAACGATCATCTACCACAGCCTCCTCCTCCGAGTTGCTCGCCGAAGGGTCGTTGGAGGAGGGCGTCACCATCAAGGCAGGGAGGGGACCGAAGCTCATCATACTCTTACCCCTCCCTGGCACAAAAGTTGGAGCTGGTACTTCGGCTAGAGTAGATCCTCCTTCGACCGTTGCCCCCTCGGTCAGAATTACTTCGCCCGAGATAGCTTCGGTCGTTGGAGCCACTACATCAGCTGGAGCCTCAACTCCAAGTGAAACTGAAGCTCCATCGGTGGTCGGAACATGTCGCTCCTCGACGCACCTACAAAAATTAAGGTATTCAGTGAATATTTGTGTATAATAATTATTGCAGGAATTTCAAAGGCAAAGGCTTCAAGGTATACCTTCGTTCGTGCCTTGGGGGAGAATTGTGGGATCATCCAGGACTTCATACATCCGGAGGTATTCTTCGAGGTCATCCCCCAAAGTCTGCTCCAGTGCAGTTGCTGCAGACGTCCCAATCTCTGGCACTATTACCCCGGCCACGGGTGAGTTAGGAATCGCTAACTCAAGTCCTAAGCCGGCTACGGCGGGCTCAGAGGAATGTGTTGTATCGGCTACCGCAGCTTCTCGAGGGGGGTCTCCGGCTGCACTAGGGGACTCATCTTTGCTATCTTCCAAAAGATAGTCTTCGAGGGCCTTCCCCATCTAGACATTGGAATTTCTCTCCTCTGAGCCCTCTGAAGAGGAGCTTCGGATCTCCAGAGAGGAAGGCGAAGACACTGGAGTTGGTTGAGGAGGAGGCTTCGTCGTCTTCTTCCCCTTCTTGACGGGGGTCTTGGTGGCCTTCTTTGAGGGCTCAGTGGTGGCTTTCCTCTTCCGAGGGGCCACTCCAGTTGAGTCGAAGACCGGTAGAGGGGGAGGCTCCATCCCGAGAGCACTCCACACCCTGTTGAAGCACTCCCAGCTTCCCACCAGCTCCACCCTTCATTGTTTCTCCACCATAGTAGGGGCTCCGAGCACCCATTTGGTGACCCTTGCGATCTGCTCCGGAGCTAGCGCCAAAGGAGATGCTGAAAAGAGGTAGAATTCCATTAAGTATGTTATCTATTTTCTAATTTGTTAATGCAGAAAAGGCGAAGACTTACATAGGCTTCGAAGCTCCCCCTCCGAAGCATTTTTAAACACAATCGGCCAATCGGCTCCGAGAGGCGGGATCCAGAGGGCGATGAATTCCTCCACCAGATCCTGCATGCTCATATGGTTGGCTATTGAAGAAAGCAACCCAAGCCACGTTGAAAGTAGGCTTGGGTTCAGAGTAACCTCGGCCTCCTTCCAGAACTAGATTTCTTCAAGAGGCCCCGCAAGGCTGGAGTCCTCTCTGACTTTGGTGTAGAACCACCGGAGGATCCAGTTGGTGTACCACCGGTCATTGATAGCCTTCACCGGGAAATGCTGCGCATGCTCCTTCTGAAGCTAGAAGTTGACACTTCCGAAGGCCGTCAGCACTTTGGTGTCTCTGGGTCCATCTTGTGGCTTCGGTTGGTAGGAGGCTTCATGGGTGGCTGCAAAGACCTCCGATCTCCCTTCACATCCTTCTTCCCGAAGAGCCCATTCGAAGATGGCCAGTCTTGCTATGGCATTGGGGGACAACTGCGACAAGGTAACATGGAACATTTCTAGTACCTCTGATAGGAAATTAATGGCAAGAAGTCCCAGTCCGGCTTCGAAGAAAGCCTCAAAGACCACCACTTCCCCACTCCGCGGCTTCGGGGTCGACTCCGTTCCCGGGACTCGAGTCCTCATTCTAGGGCCCAACTTCCCGTTCACTGCCTCCTCGATGGCGTCCGTCGTGCTCTTCGATTGTCCTAGGTTGAAGCTCTGTGGCATTGGCTTCTTGGACGGTGGGTGGAGCTCCCAAGGGTTCTTTGGCCAAGAACTCCCCAGAGCTCCCGCCATGGCCACCGCTGCTGAAGCCGCCCACGCCTACCTCTGCGCCAGAGTTCCCACAGCCACCGGCATGGTTGTGCTAGTCCTCGCCATGGTTTGGTTGCTCAAAGGATTGGGGAAAGTTGGGAGGTTGAAGAAAGGAAGCTTAGAAAACAAGCTCTTTAAAAAATTTCAATGGGCTTTGACCCCCTTTTATAGCTTTTCCGATAGTTACTGCACATCGGGAATGCGTTCACATTGCAGGTTCGACTTCTGTCACTGACAGGTGGGACCAAGAAGTAAAAAGGTGTGAACCCATGGTAAAGTTTTGACTGTTACTTTTTCCAGGAGCCTAACGACTACTTGAAAGGTAATGACTTAAAATTAATGGTTCTTCACGATGTTTCGCCTCCGCAACGGTTCATTTCCCTGCGAAGTGTTCACACATGAGTCCTAGTTCGATGCTCCGGTGCAGTTGTTGCAGACGTCCCAATCTCCGGCACTATTACCTCGGCCACGGGTGAGTTAGGAATCGCTAACTCAAGTCCTGAGCCGGCTATGGCGGGCTCAGAGGAATGTGATGTATCGGCTACCGCAGCTTCCCGAGGGGGGTCTCCGGTTGCACTAGGGGACTCGTCTTCGCTATCTTCCAAAAGATAGTCTTCGAGGGCCTTCCCCATCTAGACATTGGAGTTTCTCTATTCTGAGCCCTCCGAAGAGGAGCTTCGGATCTCCAGAGAGGAAGGCGAAGACACTGGAGTTGGTTGAGGAGGAGGCTTCGTCGTCTTCTTCCCCTTCTTGACGGGGGTCTTGGTGGCCTTCTTTGAGGGCTCGACGGTGGCTTTCCTCTTCCGAGGGGCCACTTCGCTTGTGATGGGGGATTGGTCCCGATCTTCCGCTAGGTAAAGGATAAACTTGGATTGGTGGAGAATCTCGACGTTGGCGATCCAAGGCTCCGGTCCGGCGAATCAAAACCTTGCAATCATTACACCACTGTCTCCGTTGGTTATCAACCACGCAGAACGTGATTGACCTCGCCACGAAGGCTAATTCCTGCAAGCGAACCCAAGAACACAAGCAAGAACAGGAAGGATACAAGTCGAATGCCAAATCACAGACAAACGATGATAATGTGAGGTTTCACAAACGCTAGTGCAGCAGCCAATCGGTCCGGTGCAAGAGGCAGGATCTAAACACACAAGTGTAGATGTAAACAAAGCAAAACCTAACCCTAAAGGCGGCTGGAGTGAATATATAGGGCGTGGGCAGCCTGTGGAAGGCGAACAGACTCAGACTATGGGCTAGAAGGCGAACAGACTTGGACTATGGGCCAACACGGCCCAGTTCTATCACGCAGGACTGTTTTAAACACACAGGTCGACTCGAGACTCCAAATGAGACGAAACCAACAGCAAACGATCCGTCTTCTCCTCAGCTTTCCAAAAAGTCCAAGAACGCACCTATCGGACTTCGTATGAGGAAGTTATTCCCATTTTGGTGCATGGTGGTCGATGTAGTCCGAACCAGCGAATTGTTGACTTCAAATCATCCGTGCGGCTCCATCTTCAACTCCAACTCTTCTATTCCATCTCCCATGTTCCTAAGCAACAAAATATCACTAGTATTCAGTAGCATCCCATCCAAACAAATATTTCCATAGTTGCTAAGGAAAGAATTAACCTCATGGTTCAAGCGACGGGCACGGGCGCGTGTGATTGGTCCTTGTAATTGAATTGTAGGTGGAGGCTCCATGTGTGTATCATGTGAAGTGATGTCCTCATCATCCTCCCCCTCTTGAATTGGAGTCGTCCTCGACTCAAACTCATCGTCATCTCCCAAATAGGGCTTTAAATCTGAAATGTTAAATGTGGGACTAACCCCAAAAGCTGCAGGCAACTCAAGTTTATATGCATTATCATTTATCTTCTCAAGCACACGGAAAGGACCATCAGCACGGGGCATCAATTTAGACTTTCTCAAATTAGGAAAACGATCCTTGCGCAAGCGCAAGCAAACAAGATCTCTTGGTTTGAAAAACATCTTCTTTCTTCCTTTATTCGCCTTTTGAGCAAAATAGCGTGCCTTCTTTTCTATAACTTCCTTGGTCTTCGGATGCATAGCTTTCACAAACTCTGCACGCTTTGTTGCCTCCATGTTTGCTCTCTCTTGAAAAGGAAGTGGCAGCAAATCAAGTGGTGTGATTGGCTTAAAACCATACACCACTTCAGACGGGCACAATTGTGTTGTTGAGTGAACAGCTCTATTGTATGCAAATTCAACATGTGGAAGGCAGTCCTCCCATTCCTTCAAGTTCTTCTTAATCATTGTTCGCAGCAACATAGAGAGTGTACGGTTTACCACCTCTGTTTGACCTTCAGTTTGCGGGTGACAAGTTGTTGCAAATAGCAATTTTGTGCCAAGCTTGGCCCACATTGTCTTCCAAAAGTAACTCATAAACTTCACATCACGATCTGAAACAATGGTTCTAGGCATCCCGTGCAATCTCACAATTTCCCTGAAAAATAAATCAGCAATATGTGAAGCATCGTTGGTCTTGTGACAGGGAATAAAGTGTGCCATTTTAGAAAACCTATCCACTCTTACAAATATGGAGTCTCTCCCCCTCTTTGTCCTAGGCAATCCCACAATAAAGTCCATGCTAATATCTTCCCAAGGTGCACTAGAAACAGGAAGTGGAGTATACAAACCATATGGGTTAAGTTTGGACTTAGCTTTATGGTATGTGGAACAACGCTGCACAAATTGTTCAACATCTCTCCGCATCTTGAGCCAATAAAAATTATTGGACAGCAGGGCCAAAGTCTGTTCTCTCCCAAAATGCTCCATTAATCCACCGCCATGTGATCCCTGCAACAACAGCAAACGTACGGATGAATCTGGAACACATAGCTTGTTAGCATGGAACAAGAACCCGTCATAAACATGAAATTTTTTCCATCCTTTCCCATCATTACATTTAGTGTATGGTTCAGCAAATTCTTTATCTACAACATATAAATCTTTCAAACTTTCCAAATCTGGAACGTTAATATCAAGTTGAGATAAAAGAACAATCCTACGAGACAATGCATCAGCAACCACATTTTCTTTGCCATTCTTGTATTTCACAATGTATGGGAAAGATTCAATAAATTCACCCCATTTAACATGTCTACGGTTCAGTTTAGCTTGCCCTCTCAAATATTTTAGTGCTTCATGATCAGAATGTATAATAAACTCCTTAGGCAAAAGGTAATGTTGCCAAGTTTCAAGCACACACACTAAGGCATATAATTCCTTATCATAGGTAGAATAATTCAATTGTGGACCATGCAATTTCTCACTAGAATAGGTCACGGGTTTACCTCCTTGTAGCAGCACATCTCCTATTCCAAAATCACTAGCATCACATTCTAACTCAAAAGACTTACTGAAGTCGGGTAGCTGAAGTAGAGGTGTATGCGTAAGACGATCCTTGAGTGTGGCAAAAGCTTGTTCTTGAGTGTGGCAGAGAGTGCGGAACGTGGCTCCGGCTGAAGGTACTCCGAGACAAAGTCCTCGGAGGTGAGGCACTTCGAAGGTACTCCGAATGGAGTGACTTCGGAGTTGGTGGATCAAGTCCTCTGCGGAGGCAAGGGTTCGAAGTGTGCTCCGGAGGGAGACACTCGAAGGTGCCCGACGAAGGTCTCAGAAGTCGAGGCGCATCGAAGGCATGGTCCGGTTGAGGCTCGTCGAGGAGTGTGCTCGGGGTGAGACACTGCGACGAAGTGCTCATGGAATACTTCATGCGAATGCCTTGGACGAAGGAGGGACTTCGAAGGGAGGTACTCCGAAGGTGGGGCTTCGGAGTGAGGATGACTTGAGGTGCTTCGGCCTGCATGGCTTCGGTACACGGACGGACGGTGTTCGAGCTGGGAGTAGCTGCGAAGCCATGGTGATCCACTCCGGAGGTGGTGGTGCGAAGGCCCAAGGGCTTTGACGGCTTCGGCTCAAAACCGTCACTGTATCGAAGGACTTCTTCGGCGGAGCGAAGGCCAACAGGCTGCAGGCTTCTCGCCGAAGCTACCGCACCCTCCGGTGTGAAGGGAGGTTCCAGAAGTCAACTCTGTAAAGGCTGACACTGTCTGTTCTGAAAAAGGCTGACACTGTCCCCTCTGCAGCTGACAGAGAAGCCTCCAGAATAAAGGTGGACTACCTTTTGTACCCCTTAATTCTGTAGAGACAAAATGAATGTAAACCCTAGGGGTAGTGTAGTCAATTCCTTTGGGTGAACTGTGGGCTATAAATATGGGGGCTCGGTAGGTAACATTTAACACTTTGAGCATTTACTGTTGAGCTCCTGTACACACAGACCTCGCTGGTTTTCATCTAGAGTTCAATATATTTTGTGTTCCTTGTTCAAGCGGTGAAGCCCTGCTTCTTTGTGCTTTTGCTTGAGCTCGCTTTACATACCTCGCGGGTCTTGTGCACCGAAGCTTGTTTTGGCGAAGGGTGTTTTTCTCGCGAAGTGTGTTTTTCAGTGTGCTGTCGCTCTGTGTAACACGAGGCAAGACCTCGCTGCTTACTAGCGAAGCCCTGATCATTTCCCGTAGTGCTTCTTGTGTCGAAGCCCTTAGCGTAGTCCGTTGTGTGTGCGTGTAGACCTTCCCGTACGAAGCCCAGCACCAGTTGCTGTCGCCAAGTACTTGGTCGAAGTCCTCAGAGGGCTGTTCACTCTTGCGAAGGGTGAAGTGCGAAGCCTGCTCAAAGCACCTCGTGTGCGGAGCCTGCACTGACTTAGCAGAGTAGATTTTCAAGGGTTGTTAGTGGAGCGAAGTCTTCTTGGCTTCGAACTTTTGTTCCTGCGAAGCCTGTGTTCGGAGCTGTCGAAGTACCTCCGAACCAGACCTTCGAAGGTTGTGTTCGAAGCCTGTTCCGCAGAAGACAGAACTGAACCCGAAGGCTAAGTTTTTAGCTAGAAATTTTAAAAGCTCCCATTCACCCCCCTCTGGTCGCCGTTTCCGGTCCAACAATTGGTATCAGAGCCAGGTTAAGATCACCAGTTGACCTTAACCGGTTTTGTGATCTTTAGGCGACATGGATAGAGGCAGTAAAATTCCTCTGTTCGATGGGACAGATTTTGCATACTGGAAGGTGCGCATGGAGGCTTATTTGTTAAGCCAAGGAAATGCAATTTGGGAGATTGTGGACTCACAATACTCCATCCCTGATACCCGCACCACTCAAACTGAAAAAGATCAGTATATTGCCAACTCGAAGGCAAGGAACATACTGTTCATTGGTCTGAGTCGGAGTGAGTTTGATAGGGTGCAGCACCTTAGGACTGCTAGGGAGATTTGGACAACACTCACTGTCTTTCATGAGGGCTCTGCTCAGATTAAGGCCAGGCGCCAAAGCACCTACAATCAACAGTATCAGCTGTTTGTGCAGGCACCTGGTGAATCTGTAGATGCCATGTTTTCTCGTTTTGACGCGATAGTGAGTAACTTGCGATCCAACGGGACGCTTGATTACAGTGATCACGATAGGGCTATCAAGCTTCTCTATGCTCTTGACCGTAGCATATGGGAAGTGAAGATATCCAGCATTGAGGAGTCCACAGGCTATGACACATTGACCTGTGACGAACTCTTTAGCAAGCTGAAGTCCACAGAAATTGCCAAGGCATCTCTTGCTGTGCACAGAAGCTCTTTGCCACAACCATTGGCATTGGTTTCTAGCACTAGCCGTGGCACCACTGCAGAACCAAGCACATCAGGCACTTGCGTTCTTGCAGATGGTTTTGCTTTGTCCTCCCTGGTCTCCATCACAAAGGAGCAGGTGGACACTCTAGCTGATGATGAGCTTGCTCTCATTGCCCGGAGGTTCACCCGCTTTCATCATGAGAGACGGGATCAGCGGAGAAGTGGTTTTAGTGGCTGCTATGAATGTGGCGACACCTCTCACATTAAGGCCAATTGCCCCAAGGTCAAGAAGAGAGATGAGAGTGAGCGCCCCAAATACCACAAAAAGGAGAGGAAGCCCTTTGTGAAGGGCAAGCGCGGCAAGATGGCTAAGAAAGTAGCCAAGGCCGCTTCCAGAGCCTTTGTTGCTGCTCTCAGCGACATCGACACTTCCTCAACTGAGGAGTCGAGCTCTGAGGAGGAGGAGTCCCCAAGGAAGGAGGACAAGAAGGACAAGAAGGGACGTGACTTCACCGGCCTTTGCTTCATGGCCGACAGCGATCACAGCGGCGATGAGCTTGACTCATCTAAGGTAAACCTATCATCTGACCAGCTTCTAATTAAATTGGATGAGCTGAATGAAGTTGTGCTAGGTCAGGATAGATTACTTGTGCAAGCCGCTAGAGAAAGAAAAGACCTTAGACTTAGGCTAGAAAACATTTCTACTGAATATGCCTTGCTTAAGTCTAAATTTGATGATGCTGAATGTGAATCATGTTCTGTTGTCATGAGTGAGCTTGCTCAGTTGCGTTCTGTTCATGCTCAAACTCTTTCTGAGCTTGAGACTGCACAGAAGCAGCTTTTGGAGGTGGATTCTAGACCTCATGATATAATTGATTGCATGAACTGCTCTTTATTACGCGATAGCATTAATTTACGTGATAAGCATGTTCATGATTTAGAGGCTAGATTGGAGAGGGCCGGTAGCTCTAAGGATGTGCAACCTGTTTGTGACACTTGCATTACCCTTAAGGACCAGCTAGGCACTGCTAGAGAGCGAGCTGAGAACCTCATGTCTGAAAATGAATACCTTCTTTCCGTGGTTAATAAATGCACTGAGGGAAAGGGTAGGATGGATTTGCTCTTGGCCAAGACCAAGTTGTGTGCTGACAGAGCCGGGGTAGCTCTAGGTTTGGGTTTTGAGAGGATAGCTTCAGACAGTAAGACCAAAACTGTTTTTACCTCTCCTACCACCCTAGAGAAAGAGAGAGCTCTGTTGGACACCCCATCAGCCAAAAAGCCTACCCATCCACCAAAGAAAACCACTCCTCCTATCAAGAAAAATCCTCCCAAGAAAACCACTCAGAAGAAACCCAAGGAGCCTGTGAGAGTTGCTCCTATGACCCATGAGAGTGCCCCCAGGAGAGTGTTTCACTGTTCTTATTGTCAGCGGGCGGGTCATTTGATTGGTTTCTGTTTCCGTCGCATCAAGGATGAGCGACGTGCACAGGCGATGAGCTATCAGGACATGCATTACCCATCTTTAGGTATGCATGAGTCTGAGTATTACTCTCGTCCTGTTTTCGAGGCTCCTCGTGCTTCTCGGAGAGGTTTTACTCCTCGAGGTGTTCACCATGTTCCATATGGTGGTAGACCTCGGGCGAGTAGCTTTGTACCTCGTCAGAGTAGGAGACCTCGTCATGCTTTGCGTTCTTTGCATGTAGGTAGACCTCGCACTTTGCATCATTCTGATTTTTATGTGCGTAGACCGTCTGCTTTTACTATGCCTACTACTCGTGTCACTCAGTGCTGGATGCCTCGTCATTATTTTACTCACCCCAGCACTGAGCGATCGAGACGTTTTCATCATGTGTAGGCGACAGGTCGAGGCTTGGAGGGCACGTGGATCATGGACTCCGGTTGTTCGCGCCACATGACCGGAGATGCAGCTTGGTTCTCCAGCCTCACCACAACCAAGCAAAGGGAACATATCACCTTCGGAAACAATCGAAGGAGTAGAGTGAAAGGTAAAGGGGTGGTAAGAATTAACGCGAACTTCACTCTCAAAGATGTTGCTTTGGTTGAAAACCTGGGATACAATTTGCTGTCTGTATCTCAGTTGCTTGATGAGGGCTTCGAAGTGCGATTTCATCGCGATACTTCGCAAGTGCTCAATTCTGATGGCGTTGTGGTGTGTAAGATCTTTAGGGTTGGGAGAGTTTTTGGAGCTGATTTTTCAGAATCGTCTGGTTCTTCTCATTGTCTTGTTGCACATTCGACTTCTGAGCTTTGGAAGTGGCATAGGAGACTAGAGCATATGAGCTTTGAGTTGCTCGCTCGTCTGAGCGCCCTAGGCTTGATCCGAGGATTGCCCAAGCTCAAGTTTGAGAAGAATTTAGTTTGCGCTCCTTGTCGACATGGTAAAATGATTGCCGCTTCGCATTCGCCAGTCACCACAGTGATGACTGAACAACCCGGAGAACTTCTCCATATGGACACTGTAGGTCCTTCTCGGGTTAGTTCTTTAGGCGGCAAGTGGTATGTTCTAGTAATTGTCGACGATTTCTCTCGCTACTCTTGGGTCTTCTTTCTTGCCAGCAAGGATGAAGTGTTTTCACACTTTCGGAGCTTGGCTTTGAGACTTTTCACTGAACTCCCTGGTGCATTAAAATTCATTCGAAGCGATAATGGCACCGAGTTCAAAAATAGTCTCTTCGTTGACTTTTGCATGGAGCATGGCATAGAACATCAATTCTCTGCTCCGCGGGTTCCTCAACAGAACGGTGTTGTTGAGAGGAAGAACCGCACTTTGGTTGAGATGGCTAGGACGATGCTTGATGAGCATAGGACCCCTAGAAAATTCTGGGCTGAGGCCATGAACACTGCTTGCTACATCTCAAACCGAATTTTCTTGCGCTCAATTTTAAATTTGACATCTTATGAGCTGCGTTTTGGGAGACAGCCCAAGGTTACTCATCTTCGAGTTTTTGGCTGTCGCTGCTTTATCCTAAAACGTGGTAACTTGGATAAATTTGAGTCGCGATCTTCTGACGGGATCTTTTTGGGTTATACTACTCATGGTCATTCTTATCGTGTTTATAACTTGGAAACTAACACTGTCATCGAATCATGTGATGTGACTTTTGATGAATCAAACCCCTCTGTTAGTTCTGCTTTTGAACAGGCAAATGAACACGACATGGAACAGACCTTATTCGAAGACGAAGATCCCGGAGAATTCGAGGATGAACCTCTACTACCCTCGACATCGACCCCCGAAGCTGACCCCGCTTCTACTACTTCGGCACGAGGTCCCGAAGCGACTACCTCAACATCGGTCATCTTGGACCACTCCAACGCACAAGTTGAGGGGGAGACTGCATCCCGCCGCGAGGCTCCACATCATGTCCAAAGGATGCACCCTCCCGAGCAGATCATTGGTGAGCTTGATCAAAGGGTAACACGTTCTCACGCTCATTTCACCAATGCTGCTTTTGTTGCTTCTTTCGAGCCCTTAGATGTTAGTCATGCACTTTCTGATTCTAGTTGGATCAATGCCATGCATGAGGAACTTGAAAATTTTGAGAGAAACCAAGTCTGGACTTTAATTGATCCTCCACCAAATGTTCACTTCATTGGTACAAAATGGATTTTCAAAAATAAACAAGGGGAGGATGGGACTATAGTTAGAAACAAGGCTAGACTTGTAGCTCAGGGCTTTTCTCAACTAGAAGGGATTGATTTTACTGAAACTTTTGCACCTGTTGCTCGCCTTGAGGCCATTAGGATTTTGCTTGCCTTTGCGACATCCCGGGGATTCAAACTCTATCAAATGGATGTCAAAAGTGCTTTTCTTAATGGCTTCATAGGTGAAGATGTTTATGTAAAACAACCCCCTGGTTTTGAAAACCCCAAGTACCCACATAAAGTCCTTAAACTTCATAAGGCTCTTTATGGACTCAAGCAGGCCCCTCGGGCTTGGTATGATAGACTTAAGTCTTTTCTGCTTGAGCGAGGGTATTTGATGGGCTCTGTTGATAAAACATTGTTTACTCTCAAGCATGGCAAAGATTTCCTCCTAGTACAGATTTATGTGGACGATATCATCTTTGGTGGCTCTTCTCATGCTTTGGTTGCCGAGTTTGCAGATACCATGAGTAGGGAATTTGAAATGTCGATGATGGGTGAACTCACCTTTTTCCTTGGTTTGCAAATCAAACAAACCAAACAAGGTACTTTTGTCCACCAGACAAAGTACACCAAGGACCTGCTCAAGAAGTTCGACATGTCCGATGCGAAGCCCCTCGCCACTCCAATGGCTACATCTGTAGCATTGGACCCTGACGAAGATGGAGAAGCCGTAGATCAGAAGGAATTCCGGAGCATGATCGGCTCCCTCCTCTACTTGACTGCCATGAGGCCGGACATACACTTCGCTGTATGTCTGTGCGCTCGTTTTCAGGCTTCGCCACGAGCTTCGCACCGCCAAGCGGTTAAGCGCATCTTAAGGTATCTCAAACACACCCTTGAATTTGGCATTTGGTATTCATCGTCTTCATCTTTATGTCTTAGAGGTTATTCAGATGCGGATTTTGCTGGATGTAGAATTGATAGGAAGAGTACCTCTGGTACTTGTCATTTTCTGGGTACGTCTCTGGTTTGCTGGTCTTCCCGCAAACAGTCTAGTGTTGCTCAATCAACGGCTGAGGCCGAATATGTTGCTGCAGCTAGCTGTTGCTCTCAGATTTTGTGGATGGTTTCCACTTTGCGGGATTTCGGGTTAGATTATAAGAGTGTTCCACTTTTCTGTGATAACACTAGTGCTATTTGTATTGCAAACAACCCGGTTCAGCACTCTAGAACTAAACACATTGATGTACGGTATCATTTTCTCAGAGATCACAATGAGAAGGGTGATATTGAACTTCAATATGTTGATACCCAACACCAGCTTGCCGACATTTTTACAAAACCCCTCGATGCTTCTCGATTTGCTTACTTGCGTGGGGAACTTGGTATTTGTCATCCCTACGGCATTTTGTGAGGGGGAGCTGATTTTAATTGTCTTGCATATGCTCATTATGTGTGAAATTGCACTTACATCTTTTGCTATTATATGCCTGCCTTTAATTCAAAGTAATCATGTCAGCTCAGCTCTATGAAATATGTCTGGAACATTGGTTGTGCATGATGTTTTATTTTCTAAAATCAAAACTTGCTCACCGCACAATCGTGTATCTAGCTTGTTTAGGCAGGACTGCTTTTAGCTATCTTTTATCTACTTGACAGTAAGACACTGTTCCTTGGATGCTAAAATTTGCAACTTGAAAAATGTGTTCTTTATTCATGGATATTCATCAAAAATATTTAATTCACCTGAATCAAAATCAAAAATCCATGATTTGTCTGGTTTAAATGCAAAGATCCAGGAGGGTTTGTTTGTCGCACTACTCTATTCTAGACTGCTTACCATTGCACTTTGGTCTGAACTGGGATAGTGTAGTGTATACCAAAATCACCGCCTTAAGCTTCAGATGGCTTTCATGCCTAGGCTTGGCCTGATTGGAAAGTATAAGGTGGACAAACAAATAACCCCTGGCATTAAGAAAAGAACAACAAAATTATTTTATCATCAAGTTTGCTTTCAAAGCTCCTTTTTGAACAAGACTTGTCTGTCTAGGGTAGAAATTGTTAGCTTTGCGCAGTCCTTGCCTTCACATGTCTAGCTGCTATGATTAAGTGGTGATGCTTTTATCTCAAAATGACAAAATCACCTGCCATCATCTTGTTTCACAGGATGTTAAACTGAGCTGAGCCCATGATCATTGATGTTACTATTGACATATTTTTGCATTATATGTCTTTGCAATTTTATTTCATTTCGAAGCTTTGCATCTTTTACATGCTCCTTGCTGCTTGCATTGCCAAAGGGGGAGAAATTTCAGAGAAATTTGCTATGTTCTCTGCCGCAAGAAAGGCATAATTTCGAAAAAGGGGAGAAATTTTTGACATAAAGGGGGAGAAAAATTTGCTTAACTCAGGGGGAGTTCTTTTCAAGGGGAGATTTGCCAAAGGGGCTTTTACTCTTTTTCAAAGGGGGAGAAAAATTCTTTTATCAAGTGACATGATTTGGCTCTTTTCTGAGTTTTTTATGGTCACTTGTGTGCTGAAAGTTTTTAAATTTTCTTGAACTCGGATTTGGTTGTCAATGCACTCATCAAGGGGGAGATTGAGAAACCAAGGGTTGGTTTCGGTGTTTTGTGATGAGTGATTGATTGGATTTTACCCTCTGTTCGAAGGGTACCTCCGAAGGGGCTTCGGAGGTGGTGTCACCGGAGTGTGTTCGGTGTTTGCTTGCTGCTGCTGTGCAGCGGAGTGTGCTCGTCGGAGGGGTCCGGCAGTACACGATGACAGGGTTCGTACCGATGGCTTCGGTACTTTGGGCGGTACACCGGAGGGTGTGCCGGAGGTTGCTAACCCGGAGAGGTCTCCGGAGTACTGGATACATTTGTTTGCTTGTCTGTGGTGCGCAGGGACTTCGGAGGCGACGGACAAGGTTCGAGCCTTGTGAACCTGGGTCAAGCGGGAGGCTTGATGCCAGGGGAGCGGGGAGCTCCGTCACGGTGGCTGCGAAGGTGGTCCGGGTCGGTCCTCGGGTCGAGTCGTGCCAGGTGAAGGCAGAGAGTGCGGAACGTGGCTCCGGCTGAAGGTACTCCGAGACAAAGTCCTCGGAGGTGAGGCACTTCGAAGGTACTCCGAATGGAGTGACTTCGGAGTTGGTGGATCAAGTCCTCTGCGGAGGCAAGGGTTCGAAGTGTGCTCCGGAGGGAGACACTCGAAGGTGCCCGACGAAGGTCTCAGAAGTCGAGGCGCATCGAAGGCATGGTCCGGGTGAGGCTCGTCGAGGAGTGTGCTCGGGGTGAGACACTGCGACGAAGTGCTCATGGAATACTTCATGCGAAGGCCTTGGACGAAGGAGGGACTTCGAAGGGAGGTACTCCGAAGGTGGGGCTTCGGAGTGAGGATGACTTGAGGTGCTTCGGCCTGCATGGCTTCGGTACACGGACGGACGGTGTTCGAGCTGGGAGTAGCTGCGAAGCCGTGGTGATCCACTCCGGAGGTGGTGGTGCGAAGGCCCAAGGGCTTTGACGGCTTCGGCTCAAAACCGTCACTGTATCGAAGGACTTCTTCGGCGGAGCGAAGGCCAACAGGCTGCAGGCTTCTCGCCGAAGCTACCGCACCGTCCGGTGCGAAGGGAGGTTCCAGAAGTCAACTCTGTAAAGGCTGACACTGTCTGTTCTGAAAAAGGCTGACACTGTCCCCTCTGCAGCTGACAGAGAAGCCTCCAGAATAAAGGTGGACTACCTTTTGTACCCCTTAATTCTGTAGAGACAAAATGAATGTAAACCCTAGGGGTAGTGTAGTCAATTCCTTTGGGTGAACTGTGGGCTATAAATATGGGGGCTCGGTAGGTAACATTTAACACTTTGAGCATTTACTGTTGAGCTCCTGTACACACAGACCTCGCTGGTTTTCATCCAGAGTTCAATATATTTTGTGTTCCTTGTTCAAGCGGTGAAGCCCTGCTTCTTTGTGCTTTTGCTTGAGCTCGCTTTACATACCTCGCGGGTCTTGTGCACCGAAGCTTGTTTTGGCGAAGGGTGTTTTTCTCGCGAAGTGTGTTTTTCAGTGTGCTGTCGCTCTGTGTAACACGAGGCAAGACCTCGCTGCTTACTAGCGAAGCCCTGATCGTTTCCCGTAGTGCTTCTTGTGTCGAAGCCCTTAGCGTAGTCCGTTGTGTGTGCGTGTAGACCTTCCCGTACGAAGCCCAGCACCAGTTGCTGTCGCCAAGTACTTGGTCGAAGTCCTCAGAGGGCTGTTCACTCTTGCGAAGGGTGAAGTGCGAAGCCTGCTCAAAGCACCTCGTGTGCGGAGCCTGCACTGACTTAGCAGAGTAGATTTTCAAGGGTTGTTAGTGGAGCGAAGTCTTCTTGGCTTCGAACTTTTGTTCCTGCGAAGCCTGTGTTCGGAGCTGTCGAAGTACCTCCGAACCAGACCTTCGAAGGTTGTGTTCGAAGCCTGTTCCGCAGAAGATAGAACTGAACCCGAAGGCTAAGTTTTTAGCCAGAAATTTTAAAAGCTCCCATTCACCCCCCCTCTGGTCGCCGTTTCCGGTCCAACAGATTTTCAGAAGGTTGTTTGCTCTTTTGTGCGTCCCTAGCATGTTTTTCTTGTTCAAATTTCACAATTTCAGCAGGAGTAATAGGAAGCAATGTAACATTCTTTCCTTTATACATAAATGTGTACTTATTGCTCCTACCATGGTGTGTAGCATCAGTATCATATACCCAAGGTCTACCAAGTAATAGAGAACATGCTTGCATTGGTACTACATCAAAATTAGCAACTCCGAAGTATGTACCAATGGAAAATTCGATGTGAGCAGTTTGTGTTACCATGACCTTACCGCTATTGTTGAACCATTGCACGTGGTAAGGGTGTGGATGTGCACGTGTGGGAAGTTGAAGCTTCGTTACCATGTCCTGGCTCACCAAATTGTTGCAACTACCACTGTCGATGATGACACGTACACGACGGTCTTTGACGAGGAAGAAGGTCTGAAACAGATTATTCCGCTGTACCCGATCGTCCTGGTCCATGTGAGTGCTCAAGTCACGTTGTACAATAAGTGCTGCCATGTTAGTGAAAAGACAAAACAACAAAGAATAATCCTTATGGAAAACAGCTAGGTGGGTGTGTGGTGGAAACAATCCGTCAAGCGCCTTACCCGCGCTTGCAAGTGTTCTTACCACACCGCAGTGAGGTCACCGGCCTACAGGTGATGAACCAAGTGGAGGGTGGTGTGCAATTGCAAGAAATGAACCTGTCCTGACCAAGAGAAAGGTGTAGCTTGGAAGGCAAAGTGAGTAGCAAGGATTAGCAATAGTAATAACAGTTAAACCAAGTTCAATAAGTGTTCTCTAGTACTCGTCAAAGTTGCTGGCCTTAGTGCTCCCAATGTGAAAGTTAAAGCAATAGAGGGAAACTATGTGCCCAAAAATCAAATGGAAGCAATAACAGGCCAAAATCAGCTCTCTGCAGATCGGACAAGAGATCGGACAAGGGATCGGACAAGCAGAAACTGCCACTGCCTGCCACTGATCGGATAAGAGATCGGACAAGAGTTCGGACAAGGGATCGGACAAGCAGAAACTTCCACTGCCTGCCACTGATCAGACAAGAGATCGGACAAGAGTTCGGACAAGGGATCGGACAAGCAACTAACAGGACCGCTTCTCTTTTTTTATATATATTTTTTTCTCCTTTTTTCACTCTATTTTTTTTTGAACAAGGATGACCAGAGATGCAACCACAAAAATTGGCACCTACAACTGAGGTGGGATGTGGCTCACAAAAATTCAACAAGTTCACTGACCGGCGAGCAAAAACTTTGACCAATTTTTTTCTTTATCTTCCTGATTTTTTTGGCGATTTTGGTGAGGGCTAACAGGGGAACCGTGTTAGGGTACCCCCCAAATTGGGTCAGGAACACGCTCAAAAAATTTCAGATTTTTCTGCCAAACGAGCGAAAAGTTATGCCTGTTTTACCGAAGGGGGGTTACAAAGACTCGATGTGGAAAACAAAATAGGGTTGTGGGGGGGTTTCGGGTGGGGAATTTTTTGAGACACAAGAACAACTACTACTCAAACAACACAAAGGGATTACTAAACCAGCAACAAGACTCGACCAAGAACATGAACTCAACAAAGTTAAAACTGAAATTAAAATCGCAAGGCACAAAGGGGTTCTCGGTGGGGAATTTTTTTGGTGCGGTTTTCTGGACTCTAGGTAAAAACAAAAGCAGATCGAGATTACCTAACGGGAAATCTGTGCTCTGATACCAACTGATGGGGGATTGGTCCCGATCTTCCGCTAGGTAAAGGATAAACTTGGATTGGTGGAGAATCTCGACGTTAGCGATCCAAGGCTCCGGTCCGGCGGATCAAAACCTTGCAATCATTACACCACTGTCTCCGTTGGTTATCAACCACGCATAACGCGATTGACCTCGCCACGAAGGCTAATTCCTACAAGCGAACCCAAGAACACAAGCAAAAACAGGAAGGATACAAGTCGAATGCCAAATCACAGACAAACGATGATAAGGTGAGGTTTCACAAACGCCAGTGCAGCAGCCAATCGGTCCGGTGCAAAAGGCGGGATCTAAACACACAAGTGTAGATGCAAACAAAGCAAAACCTAACCCTAAAGGCAGCTGGAGTTAATATATAGGGCGTGGGCAGCCTGTGGAAGGCGAACAGACTCAGACTATGGGCTAGAAGGCGAACAGACTTGGACTATGGGCCAACATGGCCCAGTTCTGTCACACAGGACTGTTTTAAACACACAGGTCGACTCGAGACTCCAAATGAGACGAAACCAACGGCAAACGATCCGTCTTCTCCTCAGCTTTCCAAAAAGTCCAAGAACGCGCTAATCGGACTTCGTATGAGGAAGTTATGCCTATTTTGGTGCATGGTGGTCGATGTAGTCCGAACCAGCGAATTCTTGACTTCAAATCATCCGTGCGGCTCCGTCTTCAACTCCAACTCTTCTATTCCATCTCCCATGTTCCTAAGCAACAAAATATCACTAGTATTCAGTAGCATCCCATCCAAACAAATATTTCCATAGTTGCTAAGGAAAGAATTAACCTCATGGTTCAAGCGACGGGCACGGGCGCGTGTGATTGGTCCTTGTAATTGAATTGTAGGTGAAGGCTCCATGTGTGTATCATGTGAAGTGATGTCCTCATCAGCTTGAGTCGAAGTCCGGTAGAGGGGGAGGCTCCATCCCGAGAGCACTCGACACCCTGTTGAAGCGCTCCCAGCTTCCCACCAGCTCCACCCTTCGTTGTTTCTCCACCACCGTAGGGGCTCCGAGCACCCGTTCGGTGGCCCTTGCGATCTGCTCTGGAGCTAGCGCCAAAGGAGCCGCTGAAAAGAGGTAGAATTCCATTAAGTATGTTATCTATTTTCTAATGTGTTAATGTAGAAAAGGCGAAGACTTACCTAGGCTTCGAAGCTCCCCCTCCAAAGCGTTTTGAAACACAATCGGCCAATCGGCTCCAAGAGGCAAGATCTGGAGGGCGATGAATTCCTCCGCTAGATCCCGCATGCTCATACAGCTGGCTATTGAAGAAAGCAACCCAAGCCGCATTGAAAGTAGGCTTGGGTTTGGAGTAACCTTGGCCTCCTTCTGGAACTAGATTTCTTGAAGAGGCCCTGCGAGGCTGGAGTCCTCTCCGACTTTAGCATAGAACGACTGAAGGATCCAGTTGGTGTACCACCGGTCATTGATAGCCTTCACCGGGAAATGCTGCGCATGCTCCTTCTGAAGCTGGAAGTTGACACTTCCAAACGTCGTCAGCACTTTGGTGTCTCCGGGTCCATCTTGTGGCTTCGGTTGGTAGGAGGCTTCGTGGGTGGCGGCAAAGACCTCTGATCTCCCTTCGCATCCTTCTACCCAAAGAGCCCATTCGAAGATGGCCAGTCTTGCTATGGCGTTGGGGGACAACTGCGGCAAGTTAACATGGAACATCTCCAGTACCTCTGACAGGAAATTAATGGTAGGAAGTCCCAGTCCAACTTCGAAGAAAGCCTCGAAGACCACCACTTCCCCTCTCCACGGCTTCGGGGTCGACTCTGTTCCCAGGACTCAAGTCCTCATTTCGGGGCCCAGCTTCCCATTCACTGTCTCCTCGATGGAGTCCATCGTGCTCATCGATTGTCCTAGGATGAAGCTTTGCGGCATTGGCTTCTTGGTCGGTGGGCGGAGCTCCCGAGGGTTCTTTGACCATGAACTCCATGGAGCTCTCGCCATGGCTGCCGCTGCTGAAGATGCCGACGCCTGCCTCTGCGCCAGAGTTCCCGCTGCCGCTAGCATGGTTGCGCTGGTCCTCGCCATGGTTTGGTTGCTCAAAGGATTGGGGAAAGTTGAGAGGTTGAAGAAAGGAAGCTTAGAAAACAAGCTCCATAAAAAATTAAAATGGGCTTCGACCCCCTTTTATAGCTTTTCCGATAGCGCTTCGAGCATGCGTTCACATTGCAAGTTCAACTTTTGTCACTGACAGGTGGGACCAGGAAGTAAAAAGGTGTGAACCCGTTGTAAAGTTTTGACCGTTACTTTTTCCAGGAGCCTAGCGACTACTTGAAAGGTAACAACTTAAAATTAACGGTTCTTCACGATGTTTCGCCTCCGCAACGGTTCATTTCCCTGTGAATCATTCACACAGGAGTCCTAGTTTGAAGCTTTCATCGGATATACTTCGATGTCAAAGACACTTCAAATATCTGTAATAACTTCAAATTTTTCTAAGTCCCTGAATAGGAAAATATTTCTAAGTCCCTAGGGGAAATACTTCATCCCTAGGGCTTTTAAGATCAACAGGCAAAGACAATTCATCAGCATCGAAACATAAATTCATCTCCAAGATGATGAAGTTTTCGAGCCGAAGGGTACTCCGAATCTTAATTCGAAGGTATCCTCCGAAGGCTCCAACGCTACAGTGGAAAACAGCAATACTGACAAGATGTCTGCCTTATCTATCCTCTCCGGCTAGATTTTAATATTTTAGCCCTATTTGGGGTACCAAATAGTTTCCACTATGTCAGTTGTAATTGAGGGGTAAAAAGGTCTTTTCCTTAGAGTTTTTACCTATAAATACCCCCCTTTTCACCCTATAATAGGCATCGAATATTCAGATATTCAATACACAACTTCGAACTACTTCGAGCTATTATCCAATTCGGAGGCTTGAGATAGTTCGCGTCACAAACTATTGTTTGTTAGTTCTTAATCTTAGAGAACCTGTTAGCGTAATCTTTTACGCCAACAGTTGGCGCCATCTGTAGGGAACCTAGTTCTAAAAGCTAGTTCTCCGCCACTAACTGCACTTCGAAGAGCACTTACGGAGGGAGCTTCGGAGTCTCAAGATTTCGTGCACCCTTTGGTAAGGGGCTTCCTAGTGCAGGTCGAAGGCCTTTCCTCGCCTTCCCAAACTAGTTGAAGTCTCCGGTCTCCGGACCCTAACTTCATTAGCCATGACTCCCAAGCGGAGTCTATCCACAGATCCTTCCCGAAGGTCTCCTCAGACCAACGGCGCAGGACCCTCAGTCATTCCACCAACCCCCGAAGGGGTCCCAAAACCTCGAACACTTAGAGGTCCCCAGGAACCCCCTCGGTGCTCCGAACTGATCACTTCAGTTCCCAAGACCCGGAGATCCCCTCCGGAGGAGATGAAGACCTTCCTGAGGAAGCGGCTACCCAAGTAGTGCGACTTCAGGAGGAAGTAGAAAGGTGGAGGCAAGAAGGTGCTGATCGACTTCGCTCTAAAGGCTTCACTCATGCTCCGGAGGAGCCTCAAGACGATGGTACTAGTTACCATCCCGAAGCTCTTCAAGTCTCGAAGGAAACCGAGAATGCATCCTTCGATGACGAGTCTCCATTGCATCCGGACCTGCATAAAGTGCCCTTCGACCCTAGGTTCAAGGCCTCGAAGCTGCACAAATACTCCTTCGGGTCTGACCCCGGAGAATTCTCTCGTTCGTATGCTTTGGAAATAGAAGCCCGCAGAGGGGTGCGTAACACTATGGTGAAGTGTTTCCCCCTCGCACTGGAAGGTGTGGCTCTTCGATGGTTCTGGTCCCTAAAGACAGGATCGATCAAGTCATGGGAGCAGCTGAAGAGGAAGTTCGTAAGTAACTTCTAGGGTACGTTTGTAGCCCCGATGTCGACCGGAAGTCTATTCCAGGTGAAGTAGTGAGCAGGGGAGAAGCTTCGGGAGTATTTCACACGCTTCGCCCAAACCAAGTATCAGATCAAAGGCTTGTCTACCTCTTCGGTAGTCGATGCCGCACACAAAGGGGTGGTGAACCCAGATCTCCTCAACAAACTTCACCGGAAGCCGGTGTCGTCTGTAGCACAGTTGATGGCATACGTCGAATGGTATGCCAAGGCAGAGGAGCACTCCTTCATACTCGGTGATATTGTCGGTAGCCTTGAAGTTCAACCGAGCGGAGTACGAAGCCTGCTGGCCGGAGGGGGAGACAATGACAGCTCCGGCCCCGGCTCTAGAAGCCTGGTAGGCACCATCCGAATAGACGGTCCCGACTCCCTCGCTTGCTGTGGTATCGGCGTGGTCAGCCGCAGACGTCCATTCGGCCACGAAGTCGGCGAGGATTTGAGACTTGATGGCGGTTCGGGCAACAAAGGTGATCTCGAACGGGGCCAGTTCCACCGCCCACTTCCTAATGCGTCCGATGGCATCCTTGTTTCGGAACATGTCGCCCAGTGGGTATGCGGTTGGAATAATGATATCGTGGGCCAAGAAGTAGTGTCGAAGTTTCCGGGAAGTCATGACGAGAGCGTACGCCACCTTCTCGAGCTCGGAGTATCGCATTTTCGCTCCGGAGAGGGCTTCGGATACAAAGTAGACCGGTCGTTGCACCAGCTTCCCGGCGAGGTCTTCTTCTTGGACTAGGGTCACGCTTGCCGCGCTGCCGGAGGTGGTGAGGTAGATCAGAAGAGGACTGCTGGCCCGAGGTGTGGCGAGGGCCACGAGGCCAGAGAGGTACGCCTTTAGTTGATCGAAGCAGTCTTGACATTCGGGGGTCCACTCAAAATCTTTAGAGCCCCGCAGCGCCTTGAAAATGGGCAAACTTTTTTCGGCCGATCTCACCAGAAATCGGCCAAGAGCGGCTAGGCGCCCGGCTAGCTTTTGTGCTTGCTTCAAATTCTGGGGAGGAGACATGTTCTGCAATGCGCTGACTTGCGTAGGGCTGGCTTCGATACATTGGCTAGAGACCAGATACCCGAGCAGCTTCCCAGCGCGCGCTCCGAAGACGCATTTCTCCGGATTAAGGTGGATTCCACACCACCGAAGGCTGTCGAAGGTCTCAGCTATGTCTGCACTATGGCGATCCTTGGTGGTACTTTTAATGACGATATCATCCATATATGCTTCGATGTTACGGCCTATCTGATGGCCCAGAGCCTTGGATATCAGTGTCGAGAATGTAGCTCCAGCGTTGCGGAGACCGAAAGGCATTCGAACGTAGCAAAACACTCCCGAAGGGGTAACAAAGCTTGTCTTGACCTGATCTTCGGGCTTCATCCAGATCTGGTGGTATCCCGAATAAGCGTCGAGGAAACTGAGGAGCTCAGCACCGGCAGTGGAATCGACTAACTGATCAATGCGAGGCATGGGGTAGGGGTCACGAGGGCAAGCTTTATTCAGAGAAGTGAAGTCGATACACATGCGCCATTTGCCAGATGTTTTCTTCTGAACAAACACTGGATTAGACAACCACTCAGCGTGACTCACTTCTCGAATGACACCTTCGGCTCTAGGGCCCCTCTGAACCGGATCGGGTACTCCTTCCCATCCTGGATCAAGATCTTCGTGATGACCTCTCCCTCCGGGAGAGGCTTGACCGGGCGCCCCTTCGGTACAGAGTCTCCGGCGCCGGGGGGGATGATTCCCACCAATCCCTTGCGGACGTTGTGGATCTAGCATGGCTCCAGCGGCGCCAAGTGGCCGTATTCGACCCAACGGGCCGCTGCCTGGTCGCCGAGGACCGATAGCACCCCTCTCGGGGTTGTCATCTTGAGGCACAGATAGTTATGGTGGGCGATGGCTCCAAAGCGGTTGAGCATCCCCCTCCCGAAGATGGCGTTGTAGGCATACGGGGCGTCGACGACATCGAAGAGGATTTCCTCGCTGCGCTGAAGGGGGGAGTCTCCGAAGGTCACGTCCAGCACGATCTGCCCTAGGGCGTCGAGCGGGGGTCCCGCGAAGCCCTGGAGTGGTCGGGAAGCCGGCAGCAAGTGCTTCCAAGAAAGACACAGTTGGTCGAAGGCCTTCACGAAGATGATGTCAGCAGAACTTCCGCCATCGACTAGGATGCGACGCACCTCAACTCCGGCGATATCTGCAGAGATGACGAGGGGGTCGGCATGTGGGAACTTGACGCTGGCGGCATCTTCGGCGGTGAAGGAGATGGGAACATGGGACCATTCAGGGAGCACGGAGGGGCTGGACGTGCCGATATGCCTGACCTCCCGGACGTAGTCTTGCTGCTAGCGTTTGGACAAGGCTCCCAGGGCCCCTCCTCCAGATATTTGGAGGACCACCCGCTTTCCCCGATCCGGCGCATCTTCGAGTTTGGGAGCCTGGGCCCTGCCGAACTCCGGGGCTACGCCTAGGACTTTTGGCTCGTCGCGGCGCCCGACCATCTGGACCGCTTTTGGGCGAGGTGCAGGGACTCCCTTGTCGATGGAACCACGACCGGCGTTTCGCTTGAGGTAGTCGTTCCGGAGGGTGAGGATGGTCCGGCAGGAGTCGGTGTCGTGTCTCCGGTTTTTGCCGTGGACGCTGCAGTAAAGCGCGGCCCCTCCGGAGGGCACCCGTGATGGAGCCCTGGCCCAGGTAAAGCAGCCTCCGCCGGACGTGTGCTGGTGCTTAGCAGGGACCCGAGGGGTGATGCTGAGGACCTCCCCCCGAAGGTGCTTCCGGCCTCACCAGGAGTCTCGATGAACGGGGTCTTGCCGGCCAGAGTCCTGGCGGCGGAAGTCAGGAGCAGGGCGGGCCCCACGGTCGAGGTTCGGTGAGACTTCGTACGCCTTGGCATTCGTGGCTCGAACAAGGACTATCATCGCCTGTCGACGTATCTGGCCTTCCTCAGATCGGGCGTACTCTTCGAAGTACGTCATGAGCTACGCCACAGAGGAGATAGGCTTCTGATGGAGCTTGTCGAGGAGGCCCAGGTGGGTGACGCCTTCCCGGGCGGCGTCTGTGACCGAGGAAGCCGAAAGCCCCTTGATCTGGGCCTTGGTGTGCGCGAAGCGCTGGGAGTATTTCCGCAAAGTCTCCCCGGGCTGCTGCTTCACTTGGAAGAGACTCCCGGTGGACATAGGGGCCACGAAGGTTCCCTGAAAGTTGTTGACGAATTTCTTCCTCAGCTGGTCCTACGAACGGATGGTCCCAGGCCGGAGCGACCAGAACCACCGGAGGGCGATCCCTTCGAGCGCCAAAGGGAAGCATTTAGCCATGGTGTCCCGACTCCCTCGAGATGCTTCTATTGCTAGCGCGTACGAGCGGGAGAACTCTCCGTGGTCAGAGACTCTGGAGTACTTAGGAAGCTTGGTGGTGCAAAACCTCGAGCCGAAGCGTACCCTCTAAAGGTCGGGGTGCAGGGGAGACTCCTCGTCGTACGACGCGTTTTCTTCCTCCACTTGATCTTCATCATCGCTCAGGGCTACAGCCGCGACCCTCGTAGTGCGGGAGGGTTCAGGAGGGCGGAGCGACGCCTCCTGGCGCCATTGGGCCAGCTCCGCCTTCAGCCTGGCGTTCTCAGCGGCCAGAGCATCGTCCTGACTCCCGCTTCCTCCTGAGGTAGTCTCAGGGTCTTGTGAGCGAACGTAGTCGGTCCAAAGAGCCACCACCGAGGGCCCGCTTGGAGGGTGCACCTCCGACGGCCCCTCCTTGAGCCCCGCGGGATTGACGGAGGCTGGCTCCGGAACGCCAACAGGGCCCCGAACTTCCGGCGTCCCCTTCGGGGCCTGGGTTGGCTCCACGGCAGGCGCCCCAATGGACGCGATGACTGGTTGGTCAGGAAAGGTGACTGGGGTGGGCTCGACTCTGGTGGTGCGGGCTGACCGCCGTAGAGGAATCATGCTCGCGCCCTTCCGACCCGACATGCTTTGGTGACTGGATGTAGAGGACGCTAGCTTCTTGAACTAGGATCCCCACGGACGGTGCCAACTGTTGGGACGACGGATCGAACCAGCAGGTTTTCTTAGTGGATGAGAGTAATGAAATGCTGTGTGTTCTGTATTCTTGGATTGTGTGTATTACAACTACAGTTGGGGGGTATTTGTAGGGTGGCCCGCTCTGAAGGGTCAGGTTCCCGCAACCCCCAACTGCCATTCGGTCTGACATTGGTTAGCGGTATAGACAAAACAGACGTTACATAGTACAGACAGGAAGGTGCAATCTGACAGCGTATCGGCCGTGTTGGGTGCTGCAAAGGCCGCCTGACACGGCGTAGACGATCACGATCTTGTCACCCTACGGCCTTGACTAGGTCTCCCTGGCATATGGCCTTTCTTCGGAGTGTCGGCTCCTCCCGAAGGGTGGCCTCCGGCACCTGGCGGGCCACTCCTCCCTTGAAGACTCCTCCGGCACGTCTCGAGGCCTCCGAAGGCCTTCGGCTTCCTCGTTCAGAGGTCCAGGCACCTCCGGCGCAAGGCTTCAGCCTTCCGGCCGTAGTCTTCCTTCGGGGCCGTACAGGCCTTCACGCTCCCCTACTTTCATCGGGATTATCTCCCCCAACACAAAATAACACAAATATCTTTAATTGACAAATGTAACTACTCGGTACTTGCTCCTTTTGCAGCAATTTGTTCTTGCTAGAGCGGCAATTACTTCCAATGAAGTCGAAACCAACTACCTTAAGAGGAAGGTTACCACCCTCCAATCCGCACTTAAAGACTCCGAAGACAAAATGCTTCAGTTGGAGGAAGAGCTCCTTGAAGAACGGAGGGCTAGGGCCGCCACCAATGAAGCCCTTTGGCTCGAACAGCAGAGCAGCGGCACGCTCCGAACTTCGGCCCAAGAAGCTGAAGCCGAGTGCTTGGTGCTCCGAGCGGAGGTGGAGAAGCTCCGACAGGCAGCTGCTACTTCGAGACTCAACTGGTAGAACTTCAAGGCTCGCTCAAACAAGCGATGGCCCAGAAGAGCACCTTGCTTTCCAGGATGGCTGAAGTATCTGCTACTGCTGTGGGGCTGGAGATGGCAGAGAAGAAGAATGCTACTATAGCAGAGCGTACCTTGGATGCCCTTCAGGGTACCTTGGAATATTTTGGCACCATGTGCCCTTCGTCTTCTGCTGCGGAAAGCGAGCCCCTCGACCGAATGTTGAAGAGGATTCAAGTGGCGACGTCACTGATGATGGGCTCCGGTGTCCGGTACGGAGAGATCTCTGGACAGTGCGTTGGAATCGGAGTCCTTCGTCACCTCGAAGCCCTTGGGATTTCCATCGCCCTGGTTGGGGGTTTGACACCCGGAGGCTTCGCCGATGAGAACTTGTTGCATCCTTCGCAAGATGTAGCCTCGGCTTGGGAATCTTTCCGGTCAATCTGGAAAATAGACCACAAGGCTGCAGCCAAAGCTTGGATCGACGAGGCCCGTCGGCAAAAGCAAGCGCAAACAAGGCCTCCGCTTCTAGCTTCGCCAACTCCGACACCTCCTGCTCCACCAACCGACCCGCAGGTCTAGTCTCATAGGGCGCTTAATTATGTATAAGAAATCTTGTAAAGCCCCTTGCATTAATGAACGAAAAGTTTATAAACGAGGAACTTGTTTAGGTGTTTATTCTTTTAGGTTTTGCCATGTCCTTCGGAGCCTGACTTTGAAATACTGGAAATTAACGAAGGGCTCTGTCGGCAGTGGTCAGTCCTCGAAAGCTTAAGGCCTTACCGCCTTTCACGCTTCTCTGTTCCTCGCGGAGATCAAGGAGTGATAGCCCCCGAAGTTTGCCACGAAGTCTTAACTTATATCAAGGAGGAAAAGGAGAAAACATCTTGATCCTCCGAGTATGTAGATTGGTCTGACTCGGAGTATTAGGATGAAGACCCTGCGGAGGCTAACTCCGAAAGGCTTCTGACTTGGGCTGAACTTCAGGAGGAGCAGAAGAAACTGCGAGCTTCGAAGAAGTAAAGAAGCACTCAAACTAAAAAGACAGTATCGATGGCTTCGAGCTCCGGAGGTCGAAGTAGCCTTAGAAGTAGCTTTAGAGGCCGGATGGGTCTCCAATTTTATCTAGGCTTAGACCAAAATTTCTCTTAATGTAAAAGTATGATTACTCAATTAATATGAACTGCTTCGAAGGCATCTTGTTTTTCCTTACTCTCCTGCCCCTCCTTGTGCGTGGGGGACCGTATGCATTGCGATAGGGTCCATCGGACACAATGATTTGCACAACAATCTGATGCTTCGCACAACACTCAGTAACCATACTTTACTTTTTCGTAGAGTTCTTTGAACTATACGTTCGTATTATAATGTTTGTAAGTTTCAGAGCTGGATTTATACTTGCAAACTCCTATACTAGTCGCTTAGTACTTTAAAAGTGTCTCATTGGCCAGAGCCTTGAAACCTTATTGCTTGGTCACCTTCGACTCTTTTACAGATGTGTCGAACCCGGAGGCCAGAAATCTGTTCTTTTAAAGTCCTTAGACTCTTCTACGGATCCTAACAAGTCGGAGCCAGGAATCCGCAGGCTGGCCACCTTCGGCTCTTTTACAGATGCTTTGAACCCGGAGGTCGGAAATCTGTTCTTTTTAAAGTCCTTAGACTCTTCTACGGATCCTAACAAGCCAGAGCCTGGAATCCATAGGCTGGCCACCTTCGGCTCTTTTATAGATGCTTCGAACTCGGAGGCCAGAAATCTATTCTTTTTAAAGTCCTTAGACTCTTCTATAGATCCTAACAAGCTTGAGCCTGGAATCCGCAGGCTGGCAACGGAGTCCTTGAACCAATGGTTCGAAGGCTATTGCTCGGGTTCTTAGAAAGATGCTTGACTCCACAAGCATCTCCGTTCTCCTGATGCGTCCACCAGGAGTAAGGGATATTCGAAGAGCAAACAAGATTCGAACCTCCACTTTTATTTAGAAAGGAACTTGTACAATTGATTACAAGGAGCCCCTAAGCATAGTAACTCTTAAGGTACTCTGCATGCCATGCATGCTTCAATTCTTCCCCTTCTAAATTAGCTAATTTAAACGATCCGGGGCGCCCTGAGCATAGGATAATATATGGTCCTTCCCATTAATTTCCTAGCTACCCCGGGGCTATTACACTACGCAAAACTAAATGACCTGGCCTTCGGGTTGTGAGATGCACCGGAGTAGAGGTGAACAAACTCCGGCTTTGTATAACACTCCATTGACAAGCTTATAATTTCAAGACCTTTCTTGCAACCTTCGGAAATCTAGAGCTTTTGATGAATCTGTGCTGTTTTGCAAGACATCCATTATCGGAGCCCGCCAATCTGTAGCTAGGATGCAAAGGACTTCTGCGGAGGGTAATTGATTTACTATAGGCTTGACTAATTCTTCATAGAAATCACCCTCCGGGAGGTCCAATGCTCCGGCTGCAGCCTTCGCTAGAATGTCTGCAAGTTGATTATCTGCTCGAGGGATACTTCGAACAGAAAATCCTTTGAATGCGGCTTCTGTTTTTTGGATTTCTTCCAGATCCTTTGCCAGATGTGGGTTCCGTGCTTGAAAGCTTTTGTCAACATGCCCTGCGACGACTTGGGAATCTGTTTTAATTATTATCCTTGCTGCTCCAAGTGCCTTTGCCTTTCGGAGGCCTAGCAGGATTCCTTCGTACTCTGCGATATTATTGGTGGTCTTAATGTTGAGCCTCGTAGAATACATGGCTTTTTGCCCTGACGGTGATATTATTACAGCTCCAGCTCCGGCACCAGATTCCTGATAACCTCCGTCAGAAAAATTGTCCATAAACCTTCGGAGGGTTGTTCCAGAGCCCAAACTGCAGATGGAGTCCACTCTGCTATGAAGTCAGCTATGATCTGGGATTTGATAGCTGTTCTTGCCGTGAAGGAAATTCCGAAGGGGGCTAGCTCGACAGCCCATTTTTCGATCCTACCCATAGAATCTTTACTCCGAAGCATGTCACCAAGAGGGTACGAGGTAGGAATGATTAGGTTATGCGCTAGAAAGTAATGCCTTAGATTCCGCGAGGCCATTACTAAAGCATAAGCAAATTTCTCGAGCTCGAAGTATCTTGTCTTTGCTCCGGACAAAGCTTCTGAGACAAAATAAACTGGGTTTTGCACCAGCTTTCCCTTAAGCTCAACTTCTTTGACCAGTACTGCACTTACTGCGGAGCCTGTTGCTACAAGATAAGGAAGGAGAGTTTCTTTCGAGAGGGGCACAGTAAGTGTCGATAGGCTTCTGAGGTATTCCTTGATATCATCGAAGCTCTTCTAGCACTTCGGTGTCCAGTTGAAACTTTCGGACCCCTTTAAAGCTTTGAAAATTGGAAGGCTTTGTTCGGCTGACCTGGCCAGGAATCTGTTGAGAGCTGCGAGCCGTCCTGTTAGCTTCTAGACTTGCTTCAAATTTTCTGGTGGAGCCATTCTTTGCATTGCACTTATCTATGTTGGGCTAGCTTTGATTCCCCTACTCAAACTAAGTACCCTAACAGTTTTCCTTCTTGTGCCCCGAATATACATTTTTTAGGGTTGAGGCGGACTCCACATGCTCAGAGGCTCTCAAATGTTTCGTCTAAGTTTAGACTATGCTGGTGCTTTACAACACTCTTTATTACAATGTCATCCATATAGGCTTCGACATTTCGGCCTATTTGGTGACCTAGAGCCTTAACTATCAAACGTGAGAATGTGGCTCCGGCATTCCGCAAGCCAAAAGGCATTCTTACATAACAAAATACTCCGGATGGAGTTATATAACTTGTGTTGGCTTCGTCTTCGCGCTTTAGCCAGACTTGATGATAACCGGAGTAAGCATCGAGGAAACTTAGAAATTCAGAGCCAGCTGTAGAATCCACTAGCTGGTCTATTCGAGGCATAGGGTAGGGGTCTCGCGGGCATGCTTTATTTAATGATGTAAAATTGATGCACATGCGCCATTTGTCGGAGCCCTTTTTCCTGACAAAAACGGGGTTAGCCAACCATTCCGTATGGGCTACTTCCCTGATGATGCCAGCCCTTAACAATTTTTCCACTTCGATCTTGGCGGGGTCTGCCCTCTCTGCAGACAGCTTACGGAGCCCCTAGCGTACTAGCCTAGCCTTCGGGTTGACAAGCAAGCTATGCTCGATGATACTCCGATCAACCCCGGTAATGTCTTCATCGGTCCAGGCAAATATGTCCAAATTTTGCTTGACTACTTCTTCCAACGAGGCAACTATCTCCGGAGATAGCCCCTTGCCGAACTGTATTGGGTACTCTTTGCCATCCTTCAGAATTATTTTCATGATGACATCACCTTCCGGGCTTGGCTTGAGGGAAAGGCCCCTCGAAGAGTTCGAAGACTCTGGAACCTCCTTAGTGTGCTCCGTCACACTGTGTACATGTCGAGGGTCCAACGGTTGGCCGTGACCATACTCCATTCTTTGGGCTACAGCTTGGTCTCCTGAAATAGTAAGGAATCCACCTTGCGTGGGCATCTTGAGACATAGATAGTTGTGATGTGCTATAGCCCCGAACTGGTTCAGCATCCCCCGTCCGAAGATTGCGTTGTAGGCATATGGGGCATCGACGACGTCGAAGATCACCTCCTCCACCTTGGCCAAGGGCCCCTCTCCGAAGGCAACCTCGAGGCCTATTTGGCTGAGGGCATCGAGAGGTGGACCTACGAAACCTTGAAGTGACCGGGCCGCTGGAAGTAAATGCCTCCGAGGTATGCACATTTGGTGGAAGGCCTGGACAAAAAGTATGTCTACGGAGCTCCCGCCGTCCACCAAGATCCTTCGAACTTCCACCCCAGCTATATCTGCTGAAATGACCAAGGGGTCAGCATGGGGGAACTTTACCCCCGCGGCATCACTGGCAGTAAAGGAAATAGGTACATGAGACCATTCGGGCATTCCCTCCGCATAATTCGAGGTCCCAATGTGTCCTACTTCGCGGACATATTCTCATCGCTGCCTCTTGGATATGTTACCGAGGGTCCCCCCTCCGGAGATGGGCAGGACCACTCGCTTGCCGTGGTCTTGGGGGTCTTCCTGCTTCGGTGGTGGCATAATGTTGGCCACCGGTAGCTGCATGGGCGCTTCAGGAACACCGGCTCGGGCCACGGTTTGCACAGGCTCCGACCGTGCCGCTGGAGGGGTTCGATCCGACGTACCCCACCCGGTACTTCGTCGTAGGTATTCACCCTGAAGGGTTAATACCGCCTTGCAATCCTTCGTGTCATGGCTTCTATTGTTGCCATGCACGCAGTAGAAAAAGCTCTGGCGCCTGCCAGGTATTCTTTCTTGGGACTTCGGTGCTCCAGCCTTGAAGCCTTGCGCCTGCTGAAAATTGGCAGGTGCCTTCGGAACGGAGGGTGCAATGTTCAACACCTCCGAGCAGAAGTGCTTCTTTCCCCATCTGTGATCGCTGAAGCGATTGTCGTGAAGGGGTTGTGGAGAAGTTGAGGCTTCAGGCTCCGTCTTCACTTCCCGAAGGGCTCATGCAGGTGTTGCGGCTCTTCGGAGACAGCCTTCCTCCACCTTGGCATACTGTTCGAAGTATGCCATCAGCTGTGCCACAGATGACACAGGCTTCCGATGAAGCTTGCTGAGGAGATCGGGGTTCAACACCCCTTCGCGGGCGGCGTCGATTACCAAAGAGGTAGACAAGCCCTTGATCTGCGATTTGGTGTGGGCGAAGCGCATGAAGTATTCCTGAAGCGTCTCCCCTTCTCGCTGCTTCACCTGAAATAAGCTCCCCATCGACATCGGAGCCACAAAGGTACCTTGGAAGTTGCTTACAAACTTCCTCTTCAACTGCTCCTAGGATTTGATTGATCCTAGCTTCAAAGACTAGAACCATCGGAGAGCCACACCTTCGAGAGCGAGGGGAAAACACTTTGCCATAGTGTTACGCACACCTCCGCTTGCTTCTATTGCTAGGGCATATGAACGAGCGAATTCTCTAGGGTCAATCCCACCGGAATACTTGTGCAGCTTCGAGGCTTTGAACATAGGGTCGAAGGGCACCTTTTGCAAGTCCGAATGTAGCGAAGACTCGTCATCGAAATATGCGTTCTCAGCATCCTCCGGGACTTGGAAAGCTTTGGGAAGGTTGTGAGCACCACCATCTTGAGGCCCTTCTAGAGCTTGGGTGGAAGCCTAGGAGCGGAGGCGATCAGCAGCCTCTTGCCTCCACCTAGCCACTTCCTCCTGAAGTCACGCTACCTGAGTAGCCTCGTCCTCGGGAAGGTCTTCGTCTCCATCGGAGGGGAGCTCCGGGTCTTGGGAACTGGCATAATCGGTTTGGAGCACCGTAGGAGCAGCCCGAGGGCCTCTGGGTACACGACATCAAGCGATGCCTTCGGGGGTTGTTGGAATAGCTGAGGGTGCTGCTCCGTTGGTCCGAGGGGACCTTCGGGGAGGATCCAAGGCTAGGCTCTGCTTGGGAGGCATAGCTAGTGAAAAAGAGGTCCGAAGACCGAGGACTTTGATTGGTTTGGGAAGGCGAGGAAAGGCCTTCGAACCGCACTAAGAAGCCCCTTACCGAAGGGTGCGTGGAATCTTGAGACTCCGAAGCTCCCTCTGCAAGTGCTCTTCGAAGTGCAGTCAGCAGTAGAGAACTAGCTTTTAGAACTAGGTTCCCCACGGACGGCGCCAACTGTTGGCGTAAAAGATTACGCTGACAGGTTCTCTAAAATCAAGAACTAACAAGCAGTGAATTTGTGTTGAGAACTATCTCAAGCCTCCTAATTGGATAATAGCTTAAGTAGTACGAAATTGTGTATTGAATAGCTGAGTATTCGATGCCCATTACAGGGTAAGAAGGGGGGTATTTATAGGCAAAAAGTCTAAGGAAAAGACCTATTTACCCCTCAATTACAACCGACATAGTGGAAACTATTCGGTACCCTTAATAGGGTTAAAATGGTAAAAACTACCCGGAGTAAGTAGATAAGCCAAACATCTTATCAGACTTGCAACTTTGTACCGGGGCTTCATAGCCTGCGGAGGGTGCCTTCGGATTGCAAATCGAAGCACTCTTCGGCTTAATAACTCCAGCTCCTTCGGGCATAAGCTCGGAGCTTCGAAGTTGATAAGTTATCTTGTCTATCAATCTCTAAGTCTTGAAGGTGAAGTATTTTCCCCCAATAGGGTCCGAAAGTTTCAAGTGGACGTCGGAGTGCTAGAAGAAACTCTCCTTCTTTATCTTGCAGCAACGGGCTTCGCAATAAGTGCAGTATTGATCAGGAAAGTTGAACTTAAAGGAAAACTAGTGCAGAACCTAGTCTACTTCGTCTCAGAATCTTTGTCTGGAGCAAAGACAAGATACTTCGAGCTCGAAAAATTTGCTTATGCTTTGGTAATGGCCTTGCGGAAGCTAAGGCATTACTTTTTAGCACATAATCTTATCGTTCCTACCTCGTATCCCCTTGGTGATATGCTTCGGAGCAAAGATTCTATAGGTTGGATCGGAAAATGGGCTGTCGAGCAAGCCCCCTTTGGCATTTCCTTCACGGCGAGAACAGCCATCAAGTCCTAAGTAAAAGCTAACTTCGTAGCAGAGTGGACTCCATCCGCAGTCTGGGCTCCGGAAGAGACCTCCGAAGGTCTGTGGACAATTTTTTTTGATGGAGCCTATCAGGCATCTGGTGCCGGAGCTGGAGCTGGGATAATATCGCCGTCAGGGCAAAAGGCCATGTATTCTGCGAGGCTGTAACATCCCAAATTTTCAGAGAAATAAAAATACCTTTTATTATATTTTTCTAGAAATAATTAATTTTGAAATACCTTTAATACCCTTCTAAGCTTAATTGAACTAGAGCCTAGATAAATTATCCAAACCACGGGCTAGAAAATTTTGTATATGATCCCAAGGCCAAGATATATTTTTGAGAATGTTTACAAATTTTTATCACCCTTGGAAGTATCCCAAATATTTTAAACTAATTTCAGCAATTACATTTTAAACAGTAACGGCCCCTTCCCCCTCTTCTCCCTCCCCCGGTAGGCCCAGCCCACTCCCTCCCCACGCCCCTAACTGACAGGCAGACCCCACTGGTCAGTGGCCCTCTCCCTCCGTGCGCACCCGCCTGCCACCTCGGCCCCACTAGTCGGCGCCAACCCCCTCTCGGCCGAACTCGACCCACCCGTCAGCCCCGCCCGTTGCCACACCCACGCCCGCTGCCCGGTGGCCCCCACCTGTCGGACCCATCGTCCACCTCGCGCCACCCCCCCTAAATCTGCTGGCCGAAGACCTCGCCTCACATCCACCCCCGCCGGCCCCCCTCCCCTCCATTTATCGCCGGTTTAATGCACCCCGAGGACCGTCGACCATTTAATCGCGTTAAGGGACACGTTTAAGCCCCGGGATCGCAGCGTCTGTGCATGGCGAGACCTCATCGGCGAGTGAATGCCTCCCCTCGGCTTTCCTTAAATGTGTCCCCCTCTGACCCTCACCGGTGCCTCTAGTTAAACCCCTGGCCTCCACCGCGTCCAGCCCTCACGTCCGATCGCGTTGAGAATGAACCAGAGCACCCCACTTCAGTTTTTAGCACCACCCCACCACCCTCACTCCAGCCATCACTCGCCGGCACCAGAGTTCCCCTCCGTCCTCGATGACCGCACCGTTGTGACCATCGGCGCCTCCCCAACCTCAGCCACCCCTCTTACGTCGACGAAGACCGCCGGAGCCGCCTCGCCGATAAGGGACCCGAACACCTCCGCCGTCTACACTCGTCACCGGCTGCACCCCATCGACCTTGGACCACCGCATCGGTACCCTCGTACTCCCCTAGTCGCCCTATTTCCATTTCTAGGCGTAGCTAGGACCGCCGTCGTTCGCTGTGGCCTCTGGCCCGCTCGCCGTCGCCGGAGAAGACGGACGGCATGGATAGAGTACCCGTGCCATGTCAGATTCAATCGCGACCGTGCGATCTAGATTCAACGGTGATGGTTAAACCGTTCACGCAATTTAATCATATCCGTTAGGTCTTGGCAAAGCGTTATGTTCTAATCTGAGTCGTTCGTTCATATTTAAAACCAGCATCGAATCCAGACCATCCATCGCGTACCGTTTCGATCTCTTAATCTCAGCCGTCCGTTTTCACTTAAACCACCTGCCTCGCCGGTGGCCACCCGATCACGATCCAATGGTGGATCTAGATCTGGCGCACGCGCACAGTGTGCGGGTTCACGGTGAATCCGGTTCACCGTGGACCGCCGCCTGTTTTTGGATTTAATTTAAATTCCAGAAATAGTTTTAAACTTCTAAAATTCATATCTTGCTCATTTTAACTACAAATTTAACCATTTCAATTCTAGAAAATTTATAATTTTATTCTCTACATGTTAGTGCAATAAAAACAATATGTTTACTTTGAGTATTTCAGGTTTATTCAATAAAATATTCAAATACGCCTTAGGATAAACTACAAATTTGTCCATTTCTACTTTAGGAAAATTTATCTTTTATTATTTTCGTACTAGTATAAATGAAACTGTTGGGGGAAAATATCTCATCTTCGGGGTTATTGCCAAAGCAGCATGAAGACAGCCAACTAGTTCGAAGATTGTTCGAAGACCTTCTTCGAAGATGCTCGGAACCTGGTTCGAAGCCCGAAGACAGGCACTGGTTCGAAGTATGTCTTCGAACCAAAGCCCTTCAGGATCTTTTCTGCCAGCTAAGATGGAAGACTTATCTTCTATCCTATTAGATTAGTCTTTTACCATTTTAGCCCTATTAAGGAAACCGAATAGTTTCCTTAATGTCGGTTGTAATAGAGGGGTAAATAGGTCTTTTCCTTAATGTTTAGGCCTATAAATACCCCCCATTTCATCCTGTAATAGAGACCGATGACAGGTGATTCAATACACACTTTCGAACTATTCTAAGCTATTATCCTTTCGGAGGCTTAGAACAGTTTGCTTCGCAAACACTTCGTTTGTTAGTTTCTTTTCTACAGAAACCTGTTAGCGTAATCTTTTACGCCAACAGTTGGCGCCGTCCGTGGGGAACCTAGTCCAAAAAACTTCGTTCTCTACCAACTACTTACATTATGCCTCCTAAGCGGAGCGCACCTCGCAATCCCACTCGGAGGTCCTCTCGGATCTCCGGAGAGATACCCTTCGACACAGTCGAAGTCGGAGGGTCTTCGACTATCCCTCCACCTCAAACTCCGCAAGGGGCTTCTATCCCTCGAGGATACGAAACCTCTCCGCCAACCCCTTCCACACTTCGACCGCCCGGAGCCACTCTGCCACCTTCCATTCCGATTCGAACTGATCATACCAGCTCTCAAGACCCGGAAGGTCCTTCCGGAGGAGATGAAGATAGCCTTGGAGACATGGCCACTCAAATGGCCAATCTTCAAGCCGAGGTAGCGAGGTGGCGACAAGAGGCTGCGAACAGGCTTCGCCCTCAAGCCACCCCAGCTATCCCCGAAGTGCACGAAGACGACGATCTTGATTATCCCGAAGCCCCGGAGAACGCCTCTTACGACAATGAATCTCCGTTGCATCCCGAGCTTCAGAAGGTTCGCTTCGATCCGAAGTTCAAAGCTTCGAAGCTTTGCAAATATGCCGGCGACGAAGATCCTAGTGAGTTTGCGCGTTCTTATGCCCTAGCAATTGAGGCTAGTGGCGGAGACAGAGAAACTATGGCGAAGTGCTTCCCGTTAGCCCTTCAAGGAGTGGCGTTGAGATGGTTCTGGTCTTTAAAGCCAGGATCAATCGCTTCGTGGTCACAGTTGAAGAGGAAGTTTATAAGTAACTTTCAGGGCACCTTCGTGCCCCCCATGTCGATAGGAAGCCTTTTCCAAGTGAAACAGCTCCCCGGAGAAACACTGAGGCAGTACTTCAAGCGCTTCGCTCACACGAAGTCACAAATTCGGGGGCTGTCCACATCCTCGGTGGTTGATGCGGCTCGAGAAGGCGTCAGTCATAAAGGCCTTCTGGATAAACTACATCGGAAGAGCATCACCACAGTATCACAGCTGATGTCGTACTTCGAGGAGTACTCGAAGTCAGAAGAAGGTTGGCTTCGGAGGACTACTGCTACTTCGACAGTGTTGACAGAAGTTAAAGCAGAGGTGAAGACTTCGGCTCAGCCGCAAGAACCAGTCTCCGAAGTGCAACATGATAGAAGAAGAGGGCAAAAGCACCCTCGCTCTGAAGTCTTAAACATTGCACCCCCGCAGAAGTTTGCACCAAGAGCTCCACAGTCTGCGGGGAACAAGTCCAGCGGCTGGAGGCCGCCAGGGAAAACGGCTGGCAAGAGCCAGACCCTTTTTTGCTGTATTCATGGAGAGAATCGAAGCCATGCAACTGACACCTGCAAGGCTATTCTTACCCTTCGGGGAGAATACTTGGAGAGAACTTCGGGTCGAGGTAGTACCGACCGAAGTCCAGCAGCAGCAGTGCGCTCGGAGCCGGTCCAGGCTGTGGCGCGGATAGAAAATTTTGATGCTGCAAGGCATCCTCCGGTGGCCAATGTTATGCCACCTCCGAAGCAAGAAGAAGGGCAAGATAGAGGGAAGAGAGTAGTTCTCCCTATCTCCGGAGGAGGTACCCTCGGAAGCATGTCCAAGAGACAGCGAAGAGAGTACGTTCGAGAAGTAGGCCACATTGGGACTTCGTCATCTGCAGCTGCAATGCCGGACTGGTCTCATGTTCCAATATCTTTCTCTGCGGAGGATGCAGCTGGTATCAAGTTCCCGCATGCAGATCCATTGGTTATTACTGCTGATATTGCCGGGACAGAAGTCCGAAGGGTGCTAATTGACGGAGGTAGCTCGGCAGATATCATATTTGTACAAGCCTTCGATCAGTTATGCATTTCCCGGAAGCATCTCCTCCCAGCGGCTCGTCCTCTGCAAGGCTTCGCAGGACCTCCGCTAGATGCACTTGGCCAGATAGGCCTGGAAGTAACCTTCGGAGAAGGTTTACTAGCCCGAACTGAAGAAGTTATCTTTGATGTGGTGGACGCCCCGTATGCTTATAATGTCATCTTCGGGCGAGGCATGTTGAATCAGTTCGGAGCTGTGGCGCATCACAACTACTTGTGCATGAAGATGCCCACACAATCAGGAGTTCTGACAATCTTCGGAGATCAAGCCATAGCTCGGAGGGCAGAATATGGTCATGGTCCTCCTCTTGATCCGAGGCAAGTAAACAGTGTCCAAAATAATGGAGAAATTTTTTCAGCCTCCTCCGAAGCTTCGAAGAAGTCATTTCCAAGACCAAGTCCCGAAGGAGAGATTGCAACGAAGGTCATTGTTAAAGATGGTAAAGAATACACTTTTCAATTTGGTAAAGATTTACCTCCCGAAGTTGCAACTTCCTTGGAAAAGGTCGTAGAAGAAAATTTGGATGTCTTCGCTTGGTCTGACGAAGATATCACCGGAGTCGATCGGGATATTATTGAGCACAGCTTGCTTGTAAACCCGAAGGCCCGGCCTGTTCGACAAGGGCTCCGGAAGATGTCCGCAGAGAGAGATGCTCTAGCTAAGGACGAAGTTGAAAAACTGTTGAAGGCTGGGATTATCAGAGAAGTGGCCCATACAGAATGGTTAGCCAACCCAGTCTTCGTCAGGAAGAAGTCCTCCGGAAAGTGGCGCATGTGCATTGATTTCACATCTTTGAATAAAGCGTGCCCACGTGACCCCTACCCCATGCCCCGAATTGATCAACTAGTTGACTCCACTGCAGGTTCGGAGTTACTAAGCTTCCTCGACGCGTATTCCGGTTATCATCAAATATGGTTCAAGCGCGAAGATGAAATCAAGACGAGCTTTGTAACTCCTTCGGGAGTCTTCTGCTATGTAAGAATGCCTTTCGGCCTAAGAAATGCCGGGGCTACTTTTTCAAGATTAGTTGCTAAGGCTCTAGGTCATCAATTAGGCCGCAATGTGGAGGCCTATATGGATGATATTGTAATAAAGAGTGCTTTAAAGCACCAACATAGCCTAGACTTAGCAGAAACATTCAATAGCCTTCGGGCATGTGGGATCCGTCTTAACCCCGAAAAATGTATATTCGGAGCTAAGGCTGGAAAGTTGTTAGGGTACTTAGTTTCAAGCAGGGGAATTGAAGCTAGCCCTACTCAAATAACTGCGCTGCAGAAGATGGCTCCTCCGGAGAATTTAAAGCAAGTGCAAAAGCTGACTGGACATCTGGCCGCACTTAGCAGGTTTTTATCAAGGTCTGCGGAGAGGAGCTTGCCAATCTTTAAAGCTTTGAAAGGGTCCGAAGATTTTGCATGGACACCGGAGTGTCAGAAAAGCTTCGAAGATATTAAAGATTATCTCAGCAATCTTGCTACACTTACGGTGCCTGTTGCGGACGAAACCCTACTTCTGTATCTTGCAGCCACAGGCTCAGCTGTCAGCGCAGTCCTTGTCAGAGAAGTTGATATCAATGGGAAGTTGGTCCAAAATCCTGTCTATTTTGTATCCGAAGCATTGTCAGGAGCGAAGACAAGATACTCCGAACTTGAGAAGTTCGTTTATGCTCTGATAATGGCTTCGAGGAAGCTAAGACATTATTTTTTGGCTCACAATGTAATTGTACCAACTTCGTATCCTTTAGGAGATATGCTCCGAAGCAAAGATTCCACTGGAAGAATTGGAAAGTGGGCAGTAGAACTAGCACCCTTCGGCATATCTTTCCTGGCAAGGACAGCTATCAAATCTCAAGTCCTAGCAGACTTCGTAGCAGAGTGGACTCCACCTGCGAAATTGACTCCGGAGAAATCAGATGACGGAGTTTGGACTATTTACTCCGATGGGGCTTTCCAAGCATCCGGAGCAGGCATTGGGGCAGTATTGATTTCACCGTCAGGGCAAAGAGCAATGTACTCCGCAAGACTCAACTTTAAGTCTACCAATAATATAGCGGAGTACGAAGGAATTTTATTGGGACTCCGGAAAGCACGTGCTCTAGGAGCTACAAGGATAATTATAAAAACAGATTCTCAGATAGTAGCAGGGCACGTAGACAAAAGTTTTCAAGTCCGACATCCACAGCTTGCAAAATACTTGGAAGAAATTCGCAAGATCGAAGCACATTTCAAGGGTATTTCCATTCGGAGTATACCAAGAGCTGAAAACGTGCAAGCGGACATTTTAGCGAAGGCTGCTGCCGGAGCTGTGGATGTGCCTGACGAAGCTTTCTATGAGGAGCTCAATATACCTTCGGTGCCACAAGTTGCTTCTGCAGAGATTCTCTGCATTCCTAGTGCAGATTGGAAAGATTCAATCATAGAACTCTTGCAAGGAGGAACAAATTTGCCCGAAGAGCCCCAATTGTCAAGATTAAAGATTAGAGCAAGAAACTATCGGTTAATCAACGGTATATTATACAAGGCCGGAGTATGTTCCCCTCTACTCCGATGTATATCTCAAGCCGAAGGCCAAGAAATTCTTCGAGAAATTCACGAAGGCCTTTGTGGAAGTCATTTAGCCCCTAGAGCTCTGGCAGGAAAAACACTTCGCCAGGGGCTTTATTGGCCCACAATAACAGCTGATGCGGAGAGCTTGGTCCGCACTTGTCAAGGATGCCAGTGGATGGGTCGACGGAGTCATCGCCCACCAACAGCTCTTCAAGTCATTGCTCCGGTATGGCCTATGGCCAGATGGGGTATGGATCTAATTGGTCCCTTTCCGTTAGCAAAGGGAAATCTGAAGTTCGCAGTGGTAGCTATCGAATATTTTTCTAAGTGGGTGGAAGCAGAGCCCTTAACAGCTATCACTTCGAATAATGTACAGAAATTCTTCTGGAAGAACATTATTTGCCGGTTCGGAGTGCCTAGATATCTCACAGTTGATAATGGAACACAGTTCGACGCAGAACCCTTCAGGAAGTTTTGCGAAGACCTAGGCATTCAATTATGTTTTGCTGCAGTGAGACATCCTCAGTCAAATGGAGCCGTTGAGCGAGCCAATGGAAATATCTTATCAGGGCTAAATCGAAGAATAGTAGGGTTGTCAAAAGGACTGTGGACCGAAGAGCTTCCGAAGATTCTATGGTCCATTCGGACTACGCAAACAAGGTCCACAGGTTTTACTCCGTTCAGACTACTATTCGGAGATGAAGCAATGACTCCAACGGAGCTCAAAGGGGGATCACTTCGCATCACCGAACCAGACATCGAAGAAGAAAGACAAGCTTCGTTAGATTTGTCAGAAGAAACAAGACTTCGAGCTGTAGCTAATTTATCAAAGTATCATCAGCAGACGAAGACTTGGTATGACCCGAAGGTTAAGCTCAGCGAGTTAAGGCCGGGTCATCTTGTTCTACGAAGCATTATAGCACCAGGGAAGTTAGGCAATAAATGGGAAGGTCCATATCTAATTGTCCGCTCAGGGCGCCCTGGTTCATTCAAATTAGCTAATTTAGAAGGTGAAGAGTTAGCACATACGTGGCATGCGGAGCACCTAAAGCGATACTTCGCATAAGGGCTCCTTGTAATTCGCTTGTAATCACCTCTAAATTAATAAAGCATACACCCTAATGGTTGCCTTCCCCTTGACACTCCTAGTTTCCCGAGCGGACGCGCTGGGACAGAAGTCGATCGAGAGGGAAGTGTCATTAAGCTGGGCTGTATTTCCGGACTTCGTACCCATAAAGTCGAAGCCTCTGGTGTGGTGGCTGAAATCCATCCGGAGCCCAAGCTGATACCTTGTAGGCATCCGTAAAAGAGCCAATACCACATTCTACGGAGTCCAAGCTTCGGCTGGTAGACTTCCGTAAAAAGAGCCGAAGGTGGCCAAAATCTGCGGAGTCCAAGCTGCAGCTTGCAGACATCCGTAAAAAGAGCCGAAGGTGGCCAAATTCTGCGAAGTCCAAGCTCCGGCTGGTAGACTTCTGCAAAAAAGAGCCCAAGGTGGCCAAATTCTGCGAGGTCCAAGCTCCGGCTGGTAGACTTCTGCAAAAAAGAGCCCAAGGTGGCCAAATTCTGCGAAGTCCAAGCTCCGACTGGTAGACTTCTGCAAAAATAGCCGAAGGTGGCTACAATTTCTGCGAAATCCAAGCTCCGGCTGGTAGATTTCTGCAAAAAACAGCCGAAGGTGGCTAAAGCAAAACAACATTTAAGCCATGAGCTTCGAATGTCTGTTCATATGCGTCCAAAGTGACAAATGTTTTAAGACACTAAGTGTCCTGGAAGTTATCTCAATCGATTTCTTTCATGAAACAAACAAAGGTACCAAGTTACCATTCTTCTGACTACAAAGGTCGAAGACATTTCATAAGATTTCAAAAGATCTTTAAATGACAGAGGGGCTCCGAACCCCCAAAAAATTGTACTCCGAACTTTTTTCTTTGCGCATAACCATCTTTGAATACAGTTCGAAGTTGCTTATACCCAAAGAGGGGCTAGTAAATATGGAGACAATTTTAAATCGGCATTCATTATTAAAATAAATGTGTTTACAGATTACATTATGAAAAATTGGTATCTATACCAAGAAGGAATCGGAGACCTCTTCGGTCCCGAGAGCTAGGGGTGGAACGACTAGTTCCAACATCGGAAGTTCTAAGAACTTTACGTTTAACTCTCTTCCTCCCCTTCGAAGCTCTAAAATCCTTCTGTTCTTGTTGAAGCTCGGCCCAAGTTCGAAGCCGCTCGGGGCTTCTCTCCCAGCTTCTAAGATCTTCAGATCTCTTATTTTGGGCTTCACCTTCGTCTTCGGACCAATTAGTGTCTTCAGAAGACGAGGTGTTTGCGTCAATCTCTTTATCTTCCTCTTTAATATAAGACAATATGTCTTTGATTACTTCGGGCGCAATAACGCCGGAGTCATCTCGAGGAATAAGAAATCGAGGACGCTTATAACTCTTTAGAAGTTTGAAGGTGTTCCACAATGAACGAAGTTCGCTGTTAAGTTCTAACACTTCGATATCTTCCATAAGAGGCAAAGCCTAAAAATATGATAAACAAGATTTTCATTGATAAATGTTTACAAGCATAAAGCTTTACATGATTAGAAATCCTAAAATATTTCTAAACCTGCGGATTCGAAGGAGGTTGACTGCTCGAAGCTTGGTTTCGAACTTGCTTCTGGCGTTGGCCTTCATCAATCCAAGCTTTGATCGCAGAACGACCTTCGGCTCTCCATGAAGTTTGGAAGGCTCGCCAAGCAGCAGCTACACCTTCGGAAGGTTTGAGAAGTCGGTCGTCGTCGAAGGTGATTGGACCTCTTCCTGCGTCCGGAGTTATTGATCGGCCCAAATCCTCGTAATAGCGAAGTAGACCAACAGCAGACACTTGTCCGGAGAGTTCTCCGTATCTAATGCCCGTTGTCTTCATCTGCTTCGCCACCCCTTGGATCCTTTTTAACCGGCGCAAAAGGCTGATATTATCATCAGAAGGGAGAATTCCGGTAGTACCGAAGTACTCCAGGACTTCTAACAACTGATTCATAACCTCCGCAGCCACCTTCTCAGACTTCAACTTATCTTCGTTCAGCGCATCCTTCGTCGAAGTAACTTCGTCCAAAACCCCAGAAAGCCTAGCATTCTCAGTGGTCAAAGTGTTTTTCTGTGTCAACAATTGGCTAGCTTCCTCTTCAAGCCGGACGAGCCTAGACCCTGCAATAGCATGCTCCGCCCGCAGTTTTTCAACCTCTGCTCGAAGCACAATCCTTTCCGCTTCGAGCTCTTTCTTTACAGCTTCCAAGCTTTGCCTGGCCCTTCGCTCTGTTGATATTATATTGTCCATTTGAGTCACTCGACTTTCAGAGATGTTAAAATTCCTTTGAAGAGTGCTATTTTCTTCCCGAAGCCGAGCGATTTCTTCGTCATTGCATAGACTGGCAGCTCGGGCCAAGACAGTTTGCTGTCAAAATAAAAACTAAAGTAAATATTCATTCGAAGATAAATTCTATAATAATTCGCAGTTGCTTCGTACCTGATAGGCTGTACGTTCAATAATGGCATTAAGCTCCGTCCTGTCAGCCTTGCGCAGGATGGCCACTAATTTGGTCTCCCCTATGTCACGACTAGCTCGATCCAAAGGTTCGAGCAAAGTCCGAAGACCAGTTGTTTGCCCTAAGAAAGGAGCCAGCAAGGGGAGCATGCTTATTGCCTCTTGGTCATCTTCGTTCAACGAAGGACCGGAGCTTTGGCCTATGGTCTTCGGAGCCACTGGAGTTTGAGCTTCCCTGGAAGATTGGCTCTCGTCTGTTGAATCAGCCGGAGTTGATTCGGAGCTTATAGCAGGCAGGGGCTCTATTTGTCTTTTGCCTCTTCCAGGTCCCTTTTGAGTAACTCTCAGGGCTGGCTCCGAAGTCGTCGAAGGACCAGGAATTATTTCCTCCTGACGGACTTCTTCCATAGGAATGGGCTTTGTAAAATAATGAAAAGTATTATACATAGTATAAATACTCAAATAAGTACAAAAAGTTCTTCGAAGTCTACCTTCGGTAGTCTGCGGAGGAGTCATCGTCGGACTGTTTGGTGGATCGAAAGCTAATTCTTCATCTGAATCAGCTGTTAAATTTTGGACTACAGGAGCATCGTCCTGGGCAGTCCTTGTTGCTTCTTCGGGAATCGAAGCCATAGTAACTCCGACCCCACCTTCATTCACAGGAACTCCGTCCTGAGTTACATCTTCTTGAACTACCGAAGTCCTTGGTTGATCAACATTTTCCCCAGACTCCGGTATGTTCGCAGGTACTTCGGCTTGTGCAGCCCTTTGAGTTTCATTCTCTTCCATCAGGTGCACAAGTAACCTCCCTGTTTCTTCTTGGGAGTCGGAAACCGAAGCTCTTGAGCTCGAAGGTGCAGGGTCTAAAGGTGCGAGGTTCTTCGGCTTCCGAGCCACCCTCTTCACCGGAGTTTTTGCTGAACTTGAAGTTCCAGCTTCGGCTTTCCTTTTCTGAGGCCCTTTCTCCAAAGGCGCCCAATCCATCAGAGGGGGAGGAGTGAGTTTCAGCATTCCCCATACTCTGTTAAATCTCTCCCAACTCCCAACCAGTTTAATTCGCCACTCTTTCTCAGTTGGAGTTGGGGCACCCAAGATCTTTTCCGAAGCCCTTATAATCTGTTCTGAAGTAACAGGGGCTGAAGATTCTACAAAATAAATAATTCAAGTCAGTTTTTCTTCGAAGTAAATATGTTTAATGCATGTTGTTTTCGAAGTTACCTGTAGGACTTGAAGTCAAGTTAATTCTGCGAAGACCGCCTTCGGAGTCATCTTCGAAGATAATAGGCCAGTTGGCCATCAGTGGAGGAATTTGAAGACCGATGAATTCTTCAGCCAAATCTCGCATACTGAGCATTCGGCTAACTTTTTCAAGCAGATTCAGACGGGCTTCGAATTGGCCTTCGTCGGGACGCACCAAAGCTTCTTTTCGGAATTGGATTTCTCTAAGGGGTCCGGCCAGAGGATTGCTTGCCCCAACTTTGGCATAGAACCATTTCAAAATCCAATCGGTGTACCATCTGGCGTTGATGGCTTTAGCAGGAAAGCGAAGGGCATACTCATCCCGAAGTCTAAAGTTGATACTGCCAAAAGATGTTACTACTTTTTCACCTCCGGGAGTTACGAAGGTTTTTGGTTGGCAGGTTGCTCTATGTAATGCAGCGAAGATTTCCGCCCTTCCTTCACATCCTTCGGCTCTTAAGGCCCACTCAAAGATAGCTAATCTAGCTACCGCATTCGGAGATAATTGGGGGAGAGTTATATGGAACAGGTCGAGTACCTCTGCCAAAAAGTCCACTGCAGGAAGACCCAAACCAGCTTCGAAAAAAGCTTCGAACACTACTACTTCTCCGGGTCTTGGCACTGGAATCACTTCTTTCCCTGGTTTCCGAATCATAACTCCCGCACCAATATTTCCTCCTACTGCGATTGCCAAGGACTCTCTTTTGCAGGTCGAAGGCCCCAATTCAAAGGATTGATCCAAATATTTGGTCGATGGAGGGCACAGACCTTGGTCATCGGCGGTTTGGGGATTTCTTCCCCCTGCCGCCATGGAAATCGTCGTCTGCGTCGAGGGTGCCGCCGCCAATGTCGCCGCTGCTGCTGCTGCGGCTGCCTGCTGCCGAGCCAAGGCCGAAGGAGGCGCAGATCCCTTGGTCTTCACCATCGCGATTGCCGGATTGATCTGAAGGAATGGAGACTAGGGCTCAAGAACTCGAAAGCTAGGGCTCAAGAATTCAAAGGGCTCAAAAAGCTTTTGACTGAGAGGAAGCGGTGAAAAGGTAATCGGGTAAGTTTTGGGGCTCTTTATTTATAGCCTAATCTTTCCGTTTGTTACCGTTTGGGCTTTGCCCTTTCGCATTCTCGCCTGTTATTTTCCTCCGAAAATAACGCCTCGTATAGCTTCCGTTAGAAACAGAAACTAACGGCTATTTTTTCTAAGTCTAAAAAGACTTTCGAACTTCCTGAGTCAGTTCTAAGATAGTTCGAAAGGTAATTACCTTATGACTGATTCGAAGTTCATATCTTCATGCATTTCGGAGATAAAACGAAAATCAATAACCCCTATGATTGGTTATCTTTTCTTTCCGTATACTGCTCTCCTAACGTTACAGGTCGAACGGAGAAGCGTATTCGAGGGGCTACTGTTGGGGGAAAATATCTCATCTTCGGGGTTATTGCCAAAGCAACATGAAGACATCCAACTAGTTCGAAGATTGTTCGAAGACCTTCTTCGAAGATGCTCGGAACCTGGTTCGAAGCCCGAAGACAGGCACTGGTTCGAAGTATGTCTTCGAACCAAAGCCCTTCAGGATCTTTTCTGCCAGCTAAGATGGAAGACTTATCTTCTATCCTATTAGATTAGTCTTTTACCATTTTAGCCCTATTAAGGAAACCGAATAGTTTCCTTAATGTCGGTTGTAATAGAGGGGTAAATAGGTCTTTTCCTTAATGTTTAGGCCTATAAATACCCCCCATTTCATCCTGTAATAGAGACCGATGACAAGTGATTCAATACACACTTTCGAACTATTCTAAGCTATTATCCTTTCGGAGGCTTAGAACAGTTTGCTTCGCAAACACTTCGTTTGTTAGTTTCTTTTCTACAGAAACCTGTTAGCGTAATCTTTTACGCCAACAGAAACCCTAGGTTTATTCCGAACCTTTTATTTTAAATCAATTGGAAGCTTAAAATACATTAGTTAACATTTTTATTCCTTTTAGAAACTTCCTAACCCCATTAAAAGTTCATTTTAAAATATTCCTAAAGTAAATTTCAGAAACTTAATGACTTTATTTCCCTTGGTTTAAACAAATCAAAACTTGTATTCTTGTGTGTGGTTTTTGGATTGTCTATTGAATGTTATTTTTATCATTCATATCGAAAAGACTACGACGCCGCCAAGGAGCCGGAGTACTTCCCCGAAGTCCCTCCCTCACCTTTCGCTGATCAAGGCAAGTCACCAAACCAATCTTTTGAGCATATTGAACTCATGTTTTATTAAACTATTGCTAAAACACATAGGATGTACATGCATTAGTCAAATGAAAGCCCTATGATATATTTATTTAGATCCCCCGACCTTGATGTGCAACCCAAGCCATGCTATCTAGCCTAAACTCCTTGTCACCATATTATTAGTACTATTAGCTAGTGTCCAATGTATTGGCACAATCGCTATAAGTTAAGAATGAGTCGTAGCAACTTGGTTCTACTATATGATCCCTGTTTATTCTTATCCCTGGAAATCTGTTGGTGATAGAATGATGGTTAAGTATATGAATGGTGGGTTCCGGGTTCAAGCTAGGGCATTGGACGGTAGGACCCGGGGCACTATAAGGACCGGTCTATGGGATCCATTGTAATACACTTCCGTACTAACCATAAGTCTAGTGGGTAAGTCGTAACTAAGGTATGGAGTGTTCCAAATGGAGGCCACCACTTGGAGATGGGTCAAGCAGCACCTGTGGGTGGCTTGTACCAACGTGGCACAAAAGGGGGTGCGACGTTAGCCGGGATGCGGCCCGGCGCGCCGGCGAAACCTAGAGCGGGTGGTTATCGCTTAGAGCATTTCATGCTGAGGTTTTGACATGAGTTCCCGTGGTATGGGTCATCTCGTTACACTTTGGTGTTTGGGATGAGTGTGTGCCTTGTGGGTACAGTGGTACACCTTTGATCAGAGTCATAAATCTTTTCGAAAAGTCGAGCCCACGGTCAAGGGCGGATTGCGTGACATCCCACAATTAGTTTACTTATAATGAATGTGCATGATGGTTTGACATGTAAGGACTGTTGAGCAAGGAGGGAAAACGTACTCCTCGAGTTAGATGGTGTTATGATGTTCATGTTTATTATTCCGCATGAATAAATTTGACTACACTAAATGCAATAACTGAAAAATGTACTTTTCCGCACTATTAGCCATTGTCCTTCCTTTGTTATTACCTTGCATTACTATTTGCATTTGCGGTGGCTTGTTGAGTACTTTTTGTACTCATACCCGTTGGACACACAATTCAGAGCATGCTTACTACGAAGATGGTCTAGAGTAGCGACCCAGTCAAGAAGAAAGATGCTGAAGAGGGCGTTCGTCATGCTTTTTATTATTTATTTTAATTTTACTCTTTTGTAATAATGTGGTCTGCGTACCACGAATGATTGCTCGTATGTACGTGTCGCATGATGAACCTCTTGTATTATTGTTTTTCTTTGGAAATTCAATAATGTTTCGATTTTGGTAAATCGGGGCATTATAGAGGCTCAACTTTAAGACCACCAACAATATCGCAGAGTACGAAGGGATCCTGCTAGGCCTCCGAAAAGCAAAGGCACTTGGAGCACTAAGGATTATAAAAAAACAAACTCCCAAGTCGTCGCAGGGCATGTTGACAAAAGATTTCAAGCCAGGAAGCCGCATCTTGCAAGGTATTTAGAAGAAATCCGCAAGACCGAAGCAATGTTTAAAGGATTTTTTGTGTGAAGTATCCCTCGAGCAGATAATCAACTTGCAGACATTCTAGTGAAGGCTGCAACCAAAGCATTGGACATCCCGGAGGGCGCTTTCTACGAATAACTTATCAAGCCTACAATGCATCAATTACCCTCCGCAGAAGTCCTTTGCATCCTAGTCACCGATTGGCAGACTCCGATTATGGATGTTTTGCAAAACAGTGCAGTCTTGTCAGACGATATGGATCCCCGAAGGTTGCAAGCAAGGTTGCAAAACATGAGCTTGTCAATGGAATTTTGTACAAAGCCGGAGTTTGTTCTCCCTTACTCCGGTGCATCTCACAACCCGAAGGCGAAGATACACTTCAGGAGATTCATGAAGGCTTATGTGGCATCCATCTAGCCCCCCGTGCTCTAGCAGGAAAGACACTTCGGAAAGGGTTCTATTGGCCAACAATTGTAAGAGATGCGGAAGAATTAGTTCGAACCTGCCAAGGATGTTAGTGGATGGGTAGATGGAGCCACCGTCCACCAACACTTCTTCAAGTCATTGCCCCGGTATGGCCAATGGCATGATGGGGAATGGATCTCATCGGCCCTTTTCCATTGGAAAAAGGTAGCTTGAAGTTTGCAGTGGTAGCAATTGAGTATTTTTCTAAATGAGTCGAAGCTGAACCCTTAACTGCTATCACTTCAAGAAATGTGCAAAAATTCTTTTGACAAAATATCGTATGCAGGTTCAGAGTGCCAAGGGAGTTAACTGTGGATAATGGCACTCAATTTGAAGCTGAACCCTTTAGAGAATTTTGTGAAGGACTGGGCATCAAGTTATGCTTCGCAGCCGTTCGCCACCCCCAATCCAACGGAGCCGTCGAGTGAGCAAATGGAAATATTCTCTCCGGTTTGAATCGCAGGATTGTCGGGTTGGCTAAGGGGTTGTGGACCGAAGAGCTCCCCAAGATTCTATGGTCCATTCGGACCACTCAAGCCAGGTCCACAGGCTTCACCCCATTTAGGTTTCTATTCGGAGACGAGGCCATGACTCCTACGGAGCTCAAAGGTGGATCCCTCCGTGTAATGGAGCCTAGAAATGAAGAGGAAAGAAACACTTCGCTGGACTTATCAGAACAAACAAGGCTTCGAGCTATCACCAATCTGACAAAGTACCAAGACCAAACGAAGGCATGGTATGACCCGAAGATAAAAGTGAACGAGCTTAAACCAGGTCATTTGGTATTGCGAAGTGTAATACCTCCGGGGAAGCTAGGAAATAAATGGGAAGGACCATATATTATCCTACGCTCAGGGCACCCCGGGTCATTTATACTAGCTAATTTAGAAGGGGAAGAGTTGAAGCATGCATGGCATGCGGAGCACCTTAAACGTTATTATGCTTCAGGGCTCCTTGTAATCACTTGTAAAAGTACCTTTCTAAATTAAATAAAGATGGAGGTTTGAATTACGTTTACTCTTCAAATATTCCTTACTCCTGGTGGACGCATCAGGGGAACGGAGATGCTTGCGGAGATAAACATCTTTCAAGGAACCCAAAAAACGGCCTTCGAACCATTGGTTCAAGGATTCCGTAAAAGAGCCGAAGGTGGCGAACCTACAGATTCTAGGCTCCGGCTTGTTAGGATCCATAGAAAAGTCTAAGTACTTTAAAAGAACAGATTTCCGGCCTATGGGTTCGAAGCATCTGTAAAAGAGCCGAAGGTGGCCAGCCTATGGATTCTAGGCTCCGACTTGTTAGGATCCGTATAAGAGTCTAAGGACTTTAAAATAAAAGATTTCCGGCCTACGGGTTCGAAGCATCTATAAAAGAGCCGAAGGTGGCCAGCCTACGGATTCTAGGCTCTGGCTTGTTAGGATCTGTAGAAGAGTCTAAGGACTTTAAAAGAACATATTTCCGGCCTACGGGTTCGAAGCATCTGTAAAAGAGCTGAAGGTGGGCAGCCTATGGATTCTAGGCTCTAGCTTGTTAGGATCCGTAGAAGAGTCTAAGGACTTTAAAAGAACAAATTTCCGGTCTACGGGTTCAAAGCATCTGTAAAAGAGTCGAAGGTGACCACGCAATAAGGTTTCAAGGCTCCGGCCCGATGAAACACTTTTAAAGTCCTAAGTGACCACTATTGGAGCCTACAAGGGTAAAATTAGCTTTGAAACTTATAAACATCATAATACGAACGTACAGTTCGAAGAACTCTACGGAAGAGTGTATTATGATTACCAAGTGTTGTGCAAAGCATCAGATTCTTATATCAATCATTGTGTCCGACGGACCCTATCGCAATGTGTATGGTCCCTCACCCACAAGGAGGGGCAGGGGAGTAAGGAACAAACAAGAGATGCTTCCAAAACAAATTATATTAATTGGATAATCATATTGTATTACATCAAGAGAAATTTTGGTCTAAGCCTAGATAAAAACGAAGACCCCTCCGACCTCTAGATCTATTTCTAGGACCACCTCGGTCTTCGGAGCCCGGAGTCTTCAAAACTTTCCTCTTAGTCCGAGTGCTTTTCTTCTTCGAAGCTCACAGTTTTTTCTGCTCCTCTTGAAGTTCATCCCAAGACAGAAGTCTTTCGAAGCTATCCTCCGCAGGGTCTCCGGCTTAGTACTCCGAGTCAGACCAATATACGTATTCAGAGGACGAAGATGTCACTTCCTTATCCTCTTCTTTAATATAAGCTAAGACTTCACGATGGACTTCAGGTGCTATTTCCCCTTGATCTCCTCGAGGAACGGAGAAGCGTGAGCATCGATAGGGCCTTAAGCCTTCGAGGACAGCCCACTACTGGTGGAGCCCTTCGCTAGGTTCCAGTACTTCAAAGTCGAGTTCTGAAGGGCATGGCAAAACCTAAGAATAAACATACAAAAAAAGACTCCTCGTTTATAAACTTTTCATTCATTAATACAAGGGGCTTTACAAGATTATTTGTACATGATTAAGCGCCCTATAAAGCTAAACCCGCGGGTCGGCTAACAGAGCAGGTGGGGTTGGAGCCAGTGAAGTCGGAAGCGGAGGCTTCATCTGAGCTTGCTTCTGCCGGCGAGCCTCATCGATCCAAGCTTTGGCTGCAACTTTGTGGTCCGTTTTCTAGATTGCCCGGAAAGCTTCCCAAGCAGAGGCTACATCTAGAGAAGGGCACAATAGGTCTTTGTCGGTGAAGCCTACAGGTGTTGAACTCCCTACCAGAGCAACATAAATTCCAAGGGCTTCGATATGACGAAGGACTCCGATTCCGGCAACTTGCCCGGAGATCTCTCCGTAGCGAACCCCGGAGCCCATCATCAGCTTCGTCGCTGCTTGGATCATCTTCAGCTTTCGTTCAAGGGGCTCGCTCGCCGCAGATGAATACGAAGGGCACATCGTGCCAAAGTATTCCAAGGTACCCCGAAGGGTGTCTATGGTATGCTCCGCAATGACGGCGTGCTTCATTTCTGCTGCCTCCAGCTCAGAAGCAGCAGCAGATACTTCGGCTATTTTGGATAGCAAAGTACTCTTCTGGGCCATCTCTTGTTTGACTGAGTCCTAGAGCTCTACCAATTGTGCGCTGGAATCTGCTGCTGCTTACCGGAGCTTCTCGACCTCCGCTCTAAGCACCACACACTCAGCCTCGGTATCTTGGACCGAAGCCTTGAGTGCAGTGTTATTCTACTGCTCGGCCTGGAGTGCTTCATCAATGATAGCCCTGGCCCTCCGCTCCTTGAGGAGCTCCTCCTCCAGTCGCAGCGTTTTGTCTTCGGAGCTTTTGAGGGCAGACTGGAGGGTAGTAACCTTCCTTTTGAGCCGATTAGTTTCGAGCTCATTGGAAGTCATTGCCGCTCTAGCAAGAATGAATTGCTGCAAAAAAGCAAAGTAAGTACCAAGTAATTACATTTATTAATTGAATACACTTGATGTATGCTGCATACCTGAAGGGCAGCCCTTTCGAGGGCCAAATCGAGCTCCGGTGCTCTGGCTTCGCTCAAAATGGAGACCAGTTCAGAGCTCATGACTTCTTGGCCTTTGTCTGCCAAGGATTCTAGAAGCGTCAAGAGCCTTGTCCGTTGCTCCAAGAACGGAGCCAGCAGAGGAAGCTAGGACAGGGCCCGACGATCATCTACTGCAGCCTCCTCCTCTAAGTTTCTCGCAGAAGGGTCGTTGGAGGAGGGCGTCACCATCAAGGCAGGGAGGGGGCCGAAGCTCGTCATACTCTTACCCCTCCTTGGCACAAAAGTTGGAGCTAGGACTTTGGCTAGAGTAGATCCTCCTTCGACCGTTGCCCCCTCGGTCGGAATTACTTCGCCTGAGATAGCTCCGATCGTCGGAGCCACTACATCAGCCAGAGCCTCAACTCAAAGTGAAGTCGAAGCTCCATCGGTGGTCGGAGCCATGCCGCTCCTCGACGCACATACAAAAATTAAGGTATTCAGTGAATATTTGTGTATAATAATTATTGCAGGAATTTCAAAGGCAAAGGCTTCGAGGTATACCTTCGTCCGTGCCTTGGGGGAGAATTGTGGGATCATCCAGGACTTCGTACATCCGGAGGTATTCTTCGAGGTCATCCCCCAAAGTCTGCTCCAGTGCAGTTGCTGCAGACGTCCCAATCTCTGGCACTATTACCCCGGCCACGGGTGAGTTAGGAATCGCTAACTCAAGTCCTAAGCCGGCTACGCCGGGCTCAGAGGAATGTGTTGTATCGGCTACCGCAGCTTCTCGAGGGGGGTCTCCGGCTGCACTAGGGGACTCATCTTTGCTATCTTCCAAAAGATAGTCTTCGAGGGCCTTCCCCATCTAGACATTGGAATTTCTCTCCTCTGAGCCCTCTGAAGAGCAGCTTCGGATCTCCAGAGAGGAAGGTGAAGACACTGGAGTTGGTTGAGGAGGAGGCTTCGTCGTCTTCTTCCCCTTCTTGACGGGGGTCTTGGTGGCCTTCTTTGAGGGCTCAGTGGTGGCTTTCCTCTTCCGAGGGGCCACTCCAGTTGAGTCGAAGACCGGTAGAGGGGGAGGCTCCATCCCGAGAGCACTCCACACCCTGTTGAAGCACTCCCAGCTTCCCACCAGCTCCACCCTTCATTGTTTCTCCACCATAGTAGGGGCTCCGAGCACCCATTTGGTGACCCTTGCGATCTGCTCCGGAGCTAGCGCCAAAGGAGCTGCTGAAAAGAGGTAGAATTCCATTAAGTATGTTATCTATTTTCTAATTTGTTAATGCAGAAAAGGCGAAGACTTACCTAGGCTTCGAAGCTCCCCCTCCGAAGCATTTTTAAACACAATCGGCCAATCGGCTCTGAGAGGCGGGATCCAGAGGGCGATGAATTCCTCCGCCAGATCCTGCATGCTCATATGGTTGGCTATTGAAGAAAGCAACCCAAGCCACGTTGAAAGTAGGCTTGGGTTCAGAGTAACCTCGGCCTCCTTCCAGAACTAGATTTCTTCAAGAGGCCCCGCAAGGCTGGAGTCCTCTCTGACTTTGGTGTAGAACCACTGGAGGATCCAGTTGGTGTACCACCGGTCATTGATAGCCTTCACCGGGAAATGCTGCGCATGCTCCTTCTGAAGCTAGAAGTTGACACTTCCGAAGGCCGTCAGCACTTTGGTGTCTCTGGGTCCATCTTGTGGCTTCGGTTGGTAGGAGGCTTCATGGGTGGCTGCAAAGACCTCCGATCTCCCTTCACATCCTTCTGCCCGAAGAGCCCATTCGAAGATGGCCAGTCTTGCTATGGCATTGAGGGACAACTGCGACAAGGTAACATGGAACATTTCTAGTACCTCTGATAGGAAATTAATGGCAAGAAGTCCCAGTCCGGCTTCGAAGAAAGCCTCAAAGACCACCACTTCCCCACTCCGCGGCTTCGGGGTCGACTCCGTTCCCGGGACTCGAGTCCTCATTCTAGGGCCCAACTTCCCGTTCACTGCCTCCTCGATGGCATCCGTCGTGCTCTTCGATTGTCCTAGGTTGAAGCTCTGTGGCATTGGCTTCTTGGACGGTGGGTGGAGCTCCCAAGGGTTCTTTGGCCAAGAACTCCCCAGAGCTCCCGCCATGGCCACCGCTGCTGAAGCCGCCCACGCCTACCTCTGCGCCAGAGTTCCCACAGCCACCGGCATGGTTGTGCTAGTCCTCGCCATGGTTTGGTTGCTCAAAGGATTGGGGAAAGTTGGGAGGTTGAAGAAAGGAAGCTTACAAAACAAGCTCTTTAAAAAATTTCAATGGGCTTTGACCCCCTTTTATAGCTTTTCCGATAGTTACTGCACATCGGGAATGCGTTCACATTGCAGGTTCGACTTCTGTCACTGATAGGTGGGACCAAGAAGTAAAAAGGTGTGAACCCATGGTAAAGTTTTGACCGTTACTTTTTCCAGGAGCCTAACGACTACTTGAAAGGTAATGACTTAAAATTAATGGTTCTTCACGATGTTTCGCCTCCGCAACGGTTCATTTCCCTGCGAAGTGTTCACACACGAGTCCTAGTTCGATGCTTTCATCGGATATACTTTGATGTCAAAGACACTTCGAATAACTGTAATACCTTCAAATTTTTCTAAGTCCCTGAATATGAAAATATTTCTTGCGTATACTGTTCTCCTGCTACACAGGTTAAATTGGAGAAGCGTATTCAAGGGGCTACTGTTGGGGGAAAATACTTCATCCCTAGGGCTTTTAAGATCAACAGGCAAAGACAATTCATCATCATCGAAACATAAGTTCATCTCCAAGATGATGAAGTTTCCGAGCCGAAGGGTACTCCGAATCTTAATTCGAAGGTATCCTCCGAAGGCTCCGACGCTACAGTGGAAAACAGCAAGACTGACAAGACATCTGCCTTATCTATCCTCTCCGGCTAGATTTTACTATTTTAGCCCTATTCGGGGTACCGAATAGTTTCCACTATGTCGGTTGCAATTGAGGGGTAAAAAGGTATTTTCCTTAGAGTTTTTACCTATAAATACCCCCCTTTTCACCCTTTAATAGGCATCGAATATTCAGATATTCAATACACAACTTCGAACTACTTCGAGCTATTATCCAATTCGGAGGCTTGAGATAGTTCGCTTTGCAAACTATTGTTTGTTAGTTCTTAATCTTAGAGAACCTGTTAGCGTAATCTTTTACGCCAATAGTGTGGATGACACCACGGGGATGATAGTCGTATGCAAGTTCTCCTATGTGAATACACGACAATAATTGATTGTAGCCAAACATCGAATAATATGTACTACAAAACAAATATCATCAAGGATCATGATGATACCATATATACCTACATTGCATCGTGAACACCGACATTTGAATTGTCATAAACAAACGCCATTTGGTCTACTCCTGCAGTATGAACAACACTCGACACTATTTCCTCCTCCATGTTGGACAATCCAAGGAAGACGAAATAGACAATGTGATTTTCTAATGGATCATGGGAAGGAAGAGGAGTCGAGCGATGTGGGTACCGTAGAGTGGGATAAGGCACATCTGTTTGTGTCATCGGCATCGGCGTAGGAAACAACGCAGGTGAAGGCAGGCGTTGCGTCACCAATGGAGTGGCACGGGATGAGCAGCGTCGACATAGGCAAGACGTTGTGGTGCGGGACGAGTAGCATCGACGCGGGTGTGGTGTAGCGGCGCGGGACAAGTAGCGTTGACACAGGCATGGCATAGTGGTGCAAGACGAATAGCGTCAACACGAGCATGGCATAGTGGCACGGGATGAGAATCATCGACATGGTGCAGCGTCGCCAGCGCAACGTCATGGGCACATGAACACAAACAATAGATGGAAACTTATGCGGTGGAGCAACAGAAAATCAAATGTCAATTTGTTTCCATGCACATGCGCATTGAAGATTCCAGAGAGATGAGTGTTGGTCGTTGGGCTAGCTTGAGCCGAGCCACAAGCTATGAATGGGCGCTGCTACCAGTTAGTTCTATAGACTTGCTGCCAGATGTTGTTGGGCACTACGTGACACCGATTCGAGGGTGGGCTGCAGGAGTGGCATCTTGCAGCCCTCCTACACTTAATTTTTTTCCTGAAAAATAGAGAAAAGAGAGTAAAGGAGGAGTAAAGAGAAAAGGGGAAAAGAAAATAAAATAAAATAAAAGGAGGAAAAAGAGGAAAAATAGTTTCCTAAAAATTCAAATTTGGATTTTTGAGAAAAAGAGAAATGTTTTTGGAAAGTTTGGAATTTAAAAGGAATTTATAAATTTTGGATTTGAAAGAAATAGCTCATGAATATTTCATGGAATTTTTGGTGATTTGGAAAATTGAGTAATTTCATATTTGCGTCGAAATTAGAGATTCCAAACTTGAATACAAAATCACAGATGAAAAATGGATAATTGATTCCTCCGAGTTTATGATGGAAAAAGAGAGAGATGGTCAAGAATGAGGATTTCAAACTCGACCGGAAAGAAATAGAAATTTAATTTCTTTTAAATTAAGTTTATTTATGTAAATATTATAGATTACCATTCAAGTTGCAAAATCCTTAATTAAAACAAACCTAAATTGATTTGAGGCGAGAGAAATTTACTAGAAAATCCTCTAGCCGAATTTGACTTGGCTTTACATTATTTCTAATTGGAATGATTTTTCATACATTTTATTCACACAACATTCTTACTGAACATATTTTATTAATTAACGTTAGAGTTTAGTGATGAAATAATATTGATTATATCTTAATTCATTCCTTCGCGCCAAAAATTCTAGAAAATACTTGGGACGCAATTTAGAGCAATGAAAATTTTGGGAAAAATAATCTAGCTACGATTTTTTTGAAACGAAATTTTTAAGCCTATATTTTAACTTTCTTATTTATCGCTTTTCACTGAATTACTTTCTTGAAATTCATTTATTATTTTATTTATTTTATTTTTAATGCCTCACGAAAATCAAGGCATTACATTGGAGATTAGGAAATTTTCCAATTAATTTTTGAATAAGTTAATTCATATCATCCACAAGAATTAGCATGAACATAATAACAATGGATTCACAAAAACATTATCATAAACTGTACATAAAAGTAGCATGCGTACTGTATGTACGGTAGTCGAGGACGAATGTATGGTCGGGGCAAAAACACTTTTCTGTGTCTCGGATCGCAACACTCGATGACAACCGACGGTAGACGTAGACAGAAGACGCGCAGTGATGATGAACTTGAGCAGTCGCGCAGAGCGCTTCCCAAAAACCTTATTCGCCCACTCCCGGTGCAGGATCACAAGGACGACTAGTTTCGCAAACCTGTTCTCCCATTTCCGGTTTACGCCATTCGACGAAATAGAGTAAACTACAACGACAACACATAAGAGAGAAGAAGATGACTACGAACCCTTGCACGATTCTTATTTCAGATCTATTGTCTCCTTCTCGCTATCAAGAATTGTCTTGATTGACGGGTATTTATAAGGAAGTAACCCGATCTCGTGTCAAAAACATGATCTCAATCAAATCGGTTTTCATATAATTATATTCCGCAATCTTCACCACATTCCTAAAAAATCGGAACAATAAAAGGATCACGTCCCCACAAAGCAAGAAGTCAGATTTCGAAATAGGTGGTCAGGCTTGGCAAGACAAACCCAGACCCCCGAGTCTCTACTTGGATCAAACACTCGAGGAGTACTGATCCCCGACCTCCAAGTCTCTCGTTCATTCGGCACTCGGTAGAGCCGAGTCCAATACCCGACCACTCGCTGTTACTTTTCTTACAATGGGTCTTTAGCATTTATTTAGGAATTTGTGAAATATTTATAAAGATCCATTGCACATCATCGCAAGTAGGATTAGCAGATATCATTGAGGCCAGAAATGGTTTGCTCCCTGCTCACATTATCTCAGCGTTCTAATGTTTTTCACGGACAACTGTAGTTTCTTCTCTGCAGTCTACACCGTGTCTGTATATAACTAGCTCGCATTCTTCTCCATCTTGTGTTACCACTCGGGAGCCATCATGGACCCGCCGTCTCCGTCAAACTCTGCGCCGCCGCCGTTACCTACGCGCTCTATGCTGAGCGCCATCGAGGAAAAGATGAGCCCGGGGGTCCTCATCATCATCGCCATCCTGGCGGTTGTGTTCTTCCTCTTCAGCATGCTCAACCTGCTGGTGCAGAACATCCTCCGGCTGCGGCAGTCGCAGCGGCGTCGGCGGCGGGTGGAAGACGACGGCGTCGGCGGCGACATCGGCAGTCCAACGGCGTTCCAGGGCCAACTCCAGCAGCTGTTCCACCTCCACGACGCCGGCATGGACCAGACCTTCATCGATGCGCTGCCCATCTTCGTCTACCGCGCCGTCGTCGGCGCCGGCTTCAACAAGGACGACCCGTTCGACTGCGCGGTGTGCCTCTGTGAGTTCGGCATGGACGACAAGCTCCGCCTGCTGCCGACGTGCGGTCACGCGTTCCACGTGCCCTGCATCGACGCGTGGCTGCTGTCTCACTCCACGTGCCCGCTCTGCCGCGGCAGCATCCTCCTCGCAGAAGACTCGACGGCGTCCAGCCCGATCGTGCGCGTGCTCGAGTCGGAAAACATCCCCGAAATGCTCGGCAATGGAGAGTCAGAGTCTCATGGTGGAAGGGACAGTGAGAAGTCTCACAAGGCAGAGGAGGTCGTCGAGGTGAAGCTTGGCAAGCTCATGTGCATCGATGGCAATGGAAATGCCGGGGAGGTCGCATTCCAAGGCTCGAGCAGCAGCAATGGAGACATCATCGGAAGTGGAAACCTCGGACAGAGACGGTGCCAGTCAATGGGATCCTACGAGTACGTCATGGCCGAGCACACATCGCTCCGTGTCGCAATCAAGACGTCCACCAGGAGGCCGGCGAGCTCGAGGTCCCAGCGCCGTCTCGCCTTGTCAGAGTGCGACTTTGGTGGCTCCAAAAAGGGCGCGTGGGAAGCGGCGGTGACAGAGGCTGCATCCGCCGACGCCGGACGCTGCGGCGACGGCTCCGCAACGGCCTTGGCGACGCCGAGACTGAACAAGGACAGCTTCTCCGTTTCGAAGATCTGGATGGTGTCAGCCAAGAAAGAAGATGACCGGAAGCCGGAATTCGCTGCCTGGAGGCGCACATCGTCGTTCCGGTGGCCGGCGATGGCGGAGGCTAGCAAGAAAAATTCCGGGAACGAGGAACACGGTGACGTCGAGACAGGCAGCTGCGGCAGCAATGGCGATTCGTCTCTAGCTGGCGAGCGGCCGTCGCTTTCGAGGACGGCTCTGCAGTTCATCGTCGGCCGCAGGCAGCACAGCAGGAGAGTTGGAAACCATTGTTGAGCACCTGCACTTGGCTTGTACATTCAACACAGGAAAAATTGTCCTCCTTTTCCGTTTGATTTTTTGTTACTTTTCCTTTGTTTGTCAGAATGACTACAGTGATTACAAAGCAACAAATTTGTTTAAAAAGTTAAAACGACTGCATATGTGTGTTATTGATTGTCACATTTGTTTGTTTAAAAAACAGAAGGCATTCTTGGTCATCACTAGTCTGAACTATCAAATATAGTGAAACATAAGCTAGTGTGATTTGCTTTAGAAGTTCAGTGCAATAGGAGGAACTTGGAAGCCACTCGTGAACAAAAGAAGAATGGTTGTTTAGATTTTGTCAAGTTAACAGTGATGGAATTGAAACATTTTTTTGCAAACATTATAACCTCTGAATAGTTTGTACCCGCTCAGATGGCACCAATGTTTATCTGAATAATCAAGTGTACAAATGCTTCATTTTTGTTTGCTTTGCTGAGCTGCCTCACCACTGCATCTGATCTAATTTAGCATTCTTGGTTCAAAACTGCATTCCTACTCTTAATTTCTTGCAAGCACTGGCTAATACAGACAAAGTGCAGGCATAGCAATGCAAGTGAGGGAGGAACTGATTCTCTCTAATGGCATAAACAAAGCAACCGGTCAAATCCCTGGTTATAGAAAACTGAACCCATGTCTTATTGGCACAAAATTGCCAGCATTTAGTGAGTGCTGGCAACATTTGACTTGCAACTGCCTCATCAGGCTCCTCAGCAATGCTGCCGCCTGCATGTGATGAGAAGGTGAGAGGAAGTTGATCATCGTTTCAAATCCATTTTCTTGCCATGTTGAGTTCAAATTTGTGAGCTGTTCTTGCCATGTGCACTATGAATCTGTGATGTTGGTGCAAATATTTATTAAGAGTTTAAATATCAACCGGGGCCACCACTGAATTACTGACGGTCTATCGCCAGCATAAATTGCTGTCTGTTTTACTCACCGGGTAATTTTGTTGGTGATCAACCGTTCACTATATAAAAAATGATTACAATGCCTCTACTAGTTCTGTAGCTTCCCTGAAATTTGATTTCCAAAGATTTTCATTGAGTAGAAATTCCAAGGAGCCTATAAAAAAACTTAAGCTCACGACAAAATATAGATGACTTGAAGCAAAATTTCAGCAATTGTTTGCATTGAGACAATAAGCGAACGCACAATCGACAAGAAAAATGTCCGCATCTAATCCATCAACCACGGACTTGGTGCGATTTCATCACTCAATTAGAAAACCAGTTCAGCTCATCCCCTAAAAATGAAACCATTCGGTTCCATCCCACATCATGTAAACACTATGTTAGTCTCTCAGTTAGAATATTAGATAATTATTAGATTAATTTTTTAAAAAGATACATAATGGTATCTATACATATTAGCATAAATAGATCTATCATACTAGTAGATATGAACAAAGCAATCATGATTTTGTAAAACATGATCAATAACCGTACAAAAAAGAACACAAGTACTATATGGTAGGCGAAGATGAATCCACAATCGGTGCACAGTTGCTTCTGTTACTGTCGGATCATAGTAATCGACGGTGACCGATGGTACTGAAAGTGCATCAAAGTGCATCTAGACCTCTAATTAATTTTGGTGCATTAACGATAACAATGATCAAAGACTACTAATAATGTTGATAAGATATATGCAGACATTTCACAAGAAAAGAGATAGCCGGTTGAAATAAATTCGAAGAAAAGTTCCATTTAGTATGAAATAGACTCAAAGGTTAAAACTATCGATTTACTTTTTATTTTGAGACTAGGATAGTCGTACTATTATGAGGGATGTGTTGGGTTTTGTTCCAAAACTTTGTGCTCAAATAAAAAACTCTTTTGAAAGTTTTTGTATCAACTTGAACTTAATTATGGAATTTTTCAGTATAGTCGAAACTTCTGATTTTACGTCGGAACTTCCGATTTGAGCTCTCGGTCTAAAATTAATTTTCTCTCAGAAATTCCATTTATACGTCGGAACTTCCAAATTGAGCTCTTGGTCTAGAATTCATTTTCTTTCAGAACTTCTGTTTTGGCATCGGAACTTTCAATTCTAGCTCTCGGTCTGAAATTAATTTTTTTGTCGGAATGTCTGATTTGAGGTCTCGGCTTAAAAATTATTCTTGACTGGAAATTTTGATTTTATATCGGAACTTCTGATGACCTCAGCTAAAAATATCTTCAAGCGGTCATTTTTAAGTATGGGGTATAAATACTCCCTTGGCCATTTTGAACAGATACACCTAACTTACACAATTCTCTCTCTCAAAACCCTAACCCTAGAACTCTCCCTTGCATTTGTAGGACTGAGATTAGCGACCAAGGGGGGTGAATGAGGGCCTCAACAAATTGTTCCGGATAGATGGTCTTACCTTAATACCCAACGCTCCTCCAAAAACAAACAACGAAAGCAAGCAAATTTTCATAGTGAAATCCTAATAACAAAGTGATATCACTCTCCTATCAGATATGATGTGATGCGACAGACTAAGAGATCACAAAACTAAAAATAATCTAGCCTGAAAACACCCAGTGTTCTAATTGAAAAGACACCATCACATTGCTTAAAGGCAGACTAATATTACTCACAGATCAAATGATAGATGAACAACTATTTCATCAAAACACAAACATTTCATCAATCATAAGATAAACATCCACAGCTCATGGACATTTAATCATATACTAGTCATCCACACAAGTCTTACAAGCATATCATCAAACACACCATCCTCACGGATATTTCCCAAATTAATCAAAGCATTCAAAAATAAATACTATAGATGCACAAAATCAAGGTGAGAAATTACTATGCTTTAAAAAAAGTCTAGGCTTTAGGAAGTGATTGCTATTCGCAGCTTGGACTGATGCAGTGTGCCGCCTACCTCTCCAACGATGTATGCACGCCAGCCTCCGATGCGTCCGACGCTGTGTGCATCCTTCGAGCACGCCTGTTGCACATGCGCTGAAGAAATCAGCGACTGCGCCCTACTGATCCATCCTCACCGAGCGCATGCGCTGCACGCAGCCACACGCTACTTCTACCCCTTTTGCACACAGTGCTGCTACCACCAGCAAGCCTTGCCGAGCGGACAAAACAGGACACCCGCAGCTGCATCACGTTCCAAGAAAACACGTCACGAGCACAGGAAAAGAAAACGCGAGGCCGACAATGAACTGAATCTAGGCGGAGGAAACCAGAAGGCTGTATCTATAGGATTGATCGGTGACTGCTGGTAAGGAAGAAGGGAATGAGACCCCCAAAATTTTTGTAATTTTGGTAAAGTGTATAAGTTGATTGAGTTAATAAAAAACCTAGGATTACAAGTTTTTTATAGGCAGTTCAAAAACTGGAAAAGACCCAATTACCCATAGGGTAATTTACACATAAACGTAAAAATAAAAATGCAGACCCAGTGGGCAAAATAGTAAAATCCTATTTTAGATAGTTTATCCTGACACGGAGCTTTCGTAGAAGCTATGGCTTCTCTTCAGGACCTTCCGATTTCTGATCGATAGTATAGATGTGGTGTCGGTTTTGCACTGAAACCGACAAAGCGCTCGTCGTCTTCGCACCGGGTACCAGTATTGGGCTGACCCAACTCTGCGGCCCCCTCGGCCTTACAGTCACTCGCCGCACGTTTACTAGAGTCAAACTCGGTCAACACCACGACAAGTCCCCTACCGTTCCTAGCCCATATATATCCGGATTGCGTTGACCCGACTCCGTGGCTCTCTCTACATGACAGTCGCTCGCCACCTGTATACTTGAGTCACACGCGGTCAATACACGACATGTATTCTCTTCACCTCTTCATCTCATCCTCTTTCTTTGACTTTCGTTGACAATCACTCATTATCTTATAGAGCCATGAGACTCATGATCTTTAATATGGCTCCTCAATCTCCTCCTTGATGAGTGCATTGTCAACACCTTCTTTATCATCACTTTGAACCTACAAAACATGTGGAAACACGAAAAAAAACAAAAGATAATAGAAAGGAAAAATAAAATAAAAGGTTTAATCCTAATGACCAAAAGACAAACAAAAGCCAGAAAAGGACATTATGGTTAAACAGAAATGAAATCAACAAAGATTTCAAACAAAAACTCAAACAAGTGCAATTTTTAAATTATCAACAAGGTTATCCAGAAGAGTAAAGGCAAAAAAGAATAAACCTCCCTTGAAACCAATCTGAAAGAAAAGAATAAACCTCGCTCTAAAACCAATTCCCAAAGAAAGCCAAAACTCCCCCTGAAAATAAGAAACTCGGAGAAGGCCAAAATTTTCCCCTAAAGTTCTCTCCCTTGTTGACAACTGGATTCATCAAGCAAGACTAAAAGCACTCAAGAGAGATGAAACTCAACTCAACTCCGCCTGAATTGCAGCTCACTAACCCCACTGATCACCACACTAATTGATCTAATAATCGCAACCCCTCCCATAATCTCATCGCCGCGTGTTGCCCTTCTCCCAAGCGACGTGCTGCCCTTCTCCCAAGCGACGTGCTACCATTCTCCCAAGCGATGCACTGCCCTTCTTCAAGGTGCCCCACTATGCCCTCCATCCATGGCGCCCCTCTCCCTCTACCATGGCGCCGCCTCTCCCATCTACCACGGCACCGCCTCTGCCTCCATCAAGGACACCAGCGCCGCTGACTACTACGGCATTATGTACTATGCTAAGCGAGGGCACCAGTGCTGGCAAGGATCATGCTCTCCTAGATGCAAGCAGATTTGTTGAAGCCACCCTCGAGCTCGAAGACGAACAAGGGTTCAGTCGTCCATACACCACGGGGTAAGTGCTATGATTAGTGCCCTATAATGAAATTTATTTGCCCTCATATGGATAGTACAAACAATTCTGATTCATTTTTCTGAATTTCGAATAATTCAGATGTTAAGTACAAACATGAAATTATCAATGTATGCATGTTAGTACAATTTATTATCTCTATCTATACTTGTTCTGATTTAAACATGTTTATCAATCATATCAACATGATATGAGATCAACTTAAACCATATGTATGCAGTGCTAGAAGGATGTGTGAAAATTGGACTCTATATGTTCATTGCAAGAGTGGACATCTGGATAGAGAGTTTATAATGTTCAAACTCGATAGAGCTGATGTAACTTTTGCAACCTTGGTATCTCTAAAGGATCAGCTTGGGTTTGTTGTGTGGGACTAGTTATACTAGAAAAAGCGATGTGGTAGAGATTTAGCTACTCATGAGGTCATCGATTTTATGAGAGATGCAGAATTAATACTTAAAAACAATATGAGGGAAAGAGAAATCATATTGTTGCTAACCAAGGAGCAAGAAACAACTGCACCAGTTAGCATAACACCCATGAAAAGACCTAGGGATCATATGTTGAATGAGCCTGAAGCTTTTATAGATGAATCAATTGATGAATACAAGGGTTGCCTTGCAAAGCTACAAGAAGAAATAGACACAGGTATGAATTACAAGTTGCTGCACCGACCACAAATATAAAATAAAAAGTAATCTTGCATGCCACCTTGCACTGACATTGTTTTATTTGTAGAGTTAAATGATGACTTCAAGGAGGAATCAAGGAATGGTTGAGGCAGAAAGGCTATCTTCTAGAAATTTTTAATACCATTTGTTTCATAATCTACTAATTTTTTTATATACCCCCAACTTGTCTTTATAACTTTTTTTATAATTCTTTGTAGTGTCATATACAAATCAACAATCCAGTGTTGCTAGTGCAAATGTTGAGGAAGAAATTATGGACATCCCAAATTATTGGCCATCTCATGCTCGGAAAAATAAGAGAATTAGAGCTGGTTTGTTGTGCATACTTTTTTTTCAACATACGTGCAAAACATATACGGTCACTGCTTGATAATGATAATTTGTATTGCTTCAATTTATTTAAGGAATTGGTGCCCAACAGCCAAAGAGATGTGGACGTGGTCCACTCAAAGGATTAGCAGCAGCCAACGAGAGAATTAGAGCTTATTTCCAAAAACTACTGATCCAGTTTTCAAAAATTCTGGGAGGGCCCATTGGAGAAAACTCCCGTACTTTTGTAGATGAAGTGGTAATGTTCACAAGGAAGAGAGATCCACTAATCGGATTTAGAAGCTGGAAAGACTTGAAGCAAAATGTCAAAGATGAAATAGCAAATGACATTCTGGTGCATTCTGCATTTCTCCTCTAATAATGTTCAGTCTTAAATGCTTGGTGGTGTATCATGTGTTTGGGAATCCTTGATTAACACTAAAATGAACATTGCAGACATGATGGGAGTTTCTAAATACAGTGGATCCAGTGGAAAATATTTTTAAGGTTGCCAGGGAAAGGTATAAACACTACTACAAACCGTCACTTTAGTGGCGTTGGGCAAAACCACTGTAGTGGCTGGCCATTAGATGCTCGCAACTACAGTTGCTGGTGCTGACGACAGCACCAGCGTCCGCCACTACTATTGGTAAAGTAGTGGCGGTCAGTGCTGACATCATCCCGGACCGCCACTATTTTACCAATAGCAGTGGTGGGCGTTGTTGCTGCCCGCCGCTGCTAAGCTGTCCGCCACTAAAGTATTGATGACATCACTTGCGACCGCCACTACTATTCTAGCTATAAATGCGCAACTTCTTCCTCCCCGAGCTCTACCAGAGTTCGCATTTAATTTTGTCCGTACAATGGCGACAAAAATCTAGATAAAGAGGGGGAGGCTTTGTTTTCATTTCTTTTGAAGGATTTCATTCTAGGAGGTAAATCCATGCTGAATCTCACATTTATTTTGTATTTAATCATGTATACAATGAGTTATTAGCGTTTTACTAATTTAGGGTTTATGAATATAAATTTTCAAATAATCTTCCATTTACAGTGTTTCCTTCTCCCAAATGAACAAATATGACCCTCCTCACAATTATTCATCACTTGTATATTGATTTACGTCATTTTAATCTCTTTTTTAATTTGATTTATGATTATATATCTAGAGTTATGTTGTTTGGAGAGAGAAACCAATATAGTTAATTTATTTAATAATTTTTTCTGCTTAATACATAGTTTGAATTAAAGCATTTTTATTTAATGTTGTTATGAGCGATAATAAATCAATATATTTTCAATTTGTAAATTACTAAAATTAACAATAATGAATTTATTAATATTTTTCAAATAATATATGTTTTAGATGGAGCACAGGTCCTGGATGTACTCGTCCAACGACGGAGATGTGGTGGCATATTTTAACAGAGTAACTGAATTTACTAAAGCTGCCGCACAATATGCTTCTCGTCGGAGTGAAGAGGCAATATATTGTCCTTGTAAAGTTTGTAAAAACGAAGCGATGTATCCGTGTTCAGATCGTGAAACCGTACGATTTCACTTGTTGAAAAATGGTTTCGTGAAGAACTATTATATATGGACGAAACACGGTGAGATGGGCCAAAATCCTCCTGAAGTTTCTGATGTGCCGCAAGATGCTCATCAACATAGAAGAGGTTGTGATCATACATCCGACATAACACATGATGATGTTGATCAACATGATGATGATGACACCTTTGATGTGGAGGAACTGATGCGAAATGTTGCGCCTGAGGTGCTGTTGCAGAGAACTACAACCAAAGGATACGATAACTTTGAAGCACTTGACAAAACATCAAAAAACCATCTTTATGAGGAACGCCATGAATGCGATAAGTAGTATACTGTGTTGTACACAATTCTTGAGCTTATGAAACTGAAGGCCAGCAATGGATGCTCTGACACTAGTTTTTCAGATCTTTTACAACTCCTAAAAAAGTTTTTGCTGAAACCCAATGGTCTACCATCTGATACGTACCAAGAAAAGAAGATGATTTGTCCGTTGACTTTGGGCGTTCAGAAGATTCATGCATGCCCGAACCACTGTATCCTATATCGAAAAGAGTATGGATTGTTAGAGAGATGTCCGCAGTGCAACGAAAGTCGATACAAACGTCCAAATAACTGTGTGGAGAACTACAATGACCACCAGAAGAAGAGTAATAAGAGGTTGCAGAAGAGGAATAAAAATGTTATTGAAGACCATCCTGGAAAAAAGACGGAGAGGAAAGTTCCAGCCTTAGTAATGTGGTACCTACCGGTGATTGATCGCTTGAAACGTATGTTCTCTAATCCCAGAGATGCTGAACTATTAATCTGGCATTTCGCTGGGCGAAAGAAGGATGGAAAACTTCGGCACCCTGTGGATGCTAGGCAGTGGAAATCATTTGACCTGGCCCATCCAGATTTCTCGGACGATCCTAGAAATATCAGGATGGGACTTAGCACGGATGGAATGAATCCCTTCAGTGAGATGAGGAACCCACATAGTACGTGGCCGGTATTTCTATGCTTGTTCAACATTCCATCATGGTTGTGCCATAAAAGAAAATATCTTATGCTCACTACTCTAATTTCTGGTCCAAAACAACCTGGCAATGACATTGATATCTTTCTAGAACCTTTGATGGAGGATATGAAACGTCTATAGGAACATGGTGTCTGTGTGTGGGATGAGCACACGAAAGAGCACTTCAATATAAAAGCCATGATCTTTTGCACCATAGCTGACAACCTAGGACGCATGTCCCTAACAGGACAGGTTAAAGGAAAGACAGCATGTGTAGTGTGTGTGGACTAGACAGAATCTATGCATCTTCCATCATTCGTTAAGATGATATATATGCGACACCGCAGATTTTTACAAAAAAAACCACAAATATCGAAGAAATAGGAACCATTTCGACGATACAATCGAGCTTGGACAGCCTCCACGACATCGAGATGGCAAATTTCTATTCAAAATGGTAAAGAATATCAAAGTTGTTTTCGGAAAGAAGAGGAAGAAATCTGACGCTCCTTTTAAAAAGCAGTCAATCTTCTTTAGATATTTGCCCTATTGGAAGGAGTTGGAGATTGGTCATGCTATCGATACAATGCACGTTGAGAAGAATGTCTTCGAAAGCACCATCGGTATTTTGTTAGACATACCGGGCAAATCAAAAGATGGACTCAAAGTACGAAGGGACCTTCAAACTCTCGGAATTATACCTGAGCTTCACCCACTGGAAAGGGCCAATGGAAATTTTTTTCCTTCCGGCTGCTAGCTATAACCTCACAATTGACGAGAAAAGATCAATCTGCAGGTGTCTACATGGAATTAGAGTTCCAACAGGATTCTCAATGAATATAAAGAATATTGTCTCCATAGCAGATTTGAGGATGAGAGGCTACAACACTAATGATTGTCATGTTATGCTTGGGCTATTCCTCGCCATCGCAGTAAGAGGAATCAAACATTCATTTCTGAAGATGGTGATAACATTCAATGTCATATCAAAGAAGGTGATCGACACTGAAGAGTTAAATGAATTACGTAAACAAATGAGGGAGACTATGTGTCAGCTTGAGATGTGCTTTCCTCCATCATATTTTGATATTATGGAGCACTATATGATACATATAGCAGACCAAATCTTTGTTCTCGGTCCAACGTACCTGCACAATATGTATGCGTACGACCGTCTAATGGTTATCTTCAAGAGTTACGTACGAAATCGTACTTATCCAGAGGGTTCCATGATAGAGGGCTACACGACTGAGGAAGTCATTGAGTGCTACGCAGATTACATAAGAGATGGAAGACCAATAGGAGTTCCCATAACCCAGCACCATGGAAGACTCACCGGTAAAGGAACTAAAGGTAGGAAAATCGTAGGAGACAATAGCTACTAAACAATAAGAGAATCACATTACAGTGTAATGCATCAGTTGGCGATTAAGAGACCATATGTTGAACAACACCTGCAAGAGCTTCGTGAAAAGAATGAAGATCGCGATGAACAATGGATTATGAAAGAACACAAAATTCATTTCACATCATGGCTGAGGGATCTAAACCTTTCGATTGGAGAAACTGACGAAGAGATGATGATAAATAAATTGTCTTACGGTTCATTGAGCATGGTTAAAACATGGCAAGCGTATGACATCAATGGTTTCACATTCTGTTGGGGGAAAATATCTCATCTTCGGGGTTATTGCCGAAGCAACATAAAGGCAGACAGCAGATTCGAAGATTCCCAGACGTTCATCTTCGAAGATACCCGGAGTCAAGTTCGAAGTACGAAGATAGGCATTAGTTCAGAGTATATCTTCGAACTAAGGCCTTTCAAGATCTTTTCTACCAGCTAAGATGGAAGACTTATCTTCTTTCTCATTAGATTAGTCTTTTACCATTTTAGCCCTATCAAGGGTACCGAATAGTTTCCACTATGTCGGTTGTAATAGAGGGGTAAATAGGTCTTTTCCTTAATGTTTGGGCTATAAATACCCCCCGTTTCACCCTGTAATAGGGACCGAATACAAGTTATTCAATACACACACTCGAACTATTCTAAGTTGTTATCCTTTCGGAGGCTTAGAACAGTTCTCTTCGCAAACACTTCATTTGTTAGCTTCTTTTCTACAGAAACCTGTTAGCGTAATCTTTTACGCCAACAGTTGGCGCCGTCCGTGGGGAACCTAGTCCGAAAAACTTCGTTCTCTACCAACTTCTTACATCATGCCTCCTAAGCGGAGCGCACCCCGCAATCCCACTCGGAGGTCCTCTCGGATCTCCGGAGAGATACCCTTCGACACAATTGAAGTCGGAGGGCCTTCGACATTCCCTCCGCAAACTCCGGAAGGGGCTTCCATCCCTCGAACATACGAAGCTTCTCCGCCAACCCCTTCAATACTCCGACCGCCCGGAGTCCCTTCTCCACCCTCCATCCCAATTCGAACTGATCCTACCAGTTCTCAAGACCCGGAAGATCCTTCCGGAGGAGATGAAAACAATCTTGGAGATATGGCCACTCAAATGGCCAACCTTCAAGCTGAGGTAGCGAGGTGGCGACAAGAAGCTGCGAACAGGCTTCGTTCTCAAGCCATCCCAACTATCCCAGAAGTGCCCGAAGACGACGATCTTGATTATCCCGAAGCCCCGGAGAACGCCTCCTTTGATAATGAATCTCCGCTTCATCCTGAGCTGCAGAAAGTTCGCTTTGATCCAAAGTTCAAAACTTCGAAGCTCTGTAAGTATGCCGGAGATGAAGATCCCGGAGAGTTCGTTCGTTCTTATGCCCTAGCAATTGAGGCTAGCGGAGGAGTTCGAGACACCATGGCGAAGTGCTTCCCTTTAGCTCTTCAAGGAGTGGCATTGAGGTGGTTCTGGTCCTTGAAGCCAGGATCAATCAATTCATGGTCGCAGCTGAAGAAGAAGTTTATAAGCAATTTTCAGGGCACCTTCGTGCCTCCCATGTCAACAGGAAGCCTTTTCCAGGTGAAATAGCTCCCCGGAGAGACATTGAGGCAATATTTTAAGCGCTTCGCTCATACGAAGTCGCAAATTCGGGGGTTGTCCGCATCTTCAGTAGTTGATGCAGCTCGGGAAGGCGTCAATCATCAAGGCCTTCTGGATAAGCTTCATCGGAAAAGCATCTCCTCGGTCTCCCAGTTGATGTCATACTTCGAGGAGTATGCGAGGTCAGAAGAGGGTTGGCTTCGGAGGACTGGTGCTACTTCGTCCATATTGCAAGAAGTCAAAGTAGAAGTGAAAACTTCGGCACAGCCGCAGGAACCAGTCTTCGAAGTGCAGCATGATCGGAGAAGAGGGCAAAAGCACCCTCGTTCTGAAGTCTTGAATATTGCACCCCCACAGAAGTTTACACCAAGAGCTCCACAGTCTACGGGGAATAAGGCCAGCGGCTGGAGGCCGCCAGGGAAAATGGCTGGCAAGGGTCAGACCCTTTTCTGCTGCATTCATGGAGAAAATCGAAGCCATGCAACTGATACTTGCAAGGCTATACTTACCCTAAGGGGAGAGTACTTAGAGAGAACTTCGGGTCGAGGTAGTACCGACCGAGTTCCAGCTGCAACGCGCCCAGAGCCGGTCCAGGCTGTGGCGCGGATAGAAAACTTTGATGCTGCAAGACACCCTCCGGTGGCCAATGTTATGCCACCTCCGAAGCAAGAGGAAGGGCAAAATAGAGGAAAGAGAGTAGTTCTCCCTATCTCCGGAGGAGGTACCCTCGGAAGCATGTCCAAGAGACAGCGAAGAGAGTACGTTCGGGAAGTAGGTCATATTGGGACTTCGTCATCTGCAGCTGCAATGCCGGAGTGGTCTCATGTTCCGATATCTTTTTCTACGGAGGATGCAGCCGGTATTAAGTTCCCGCATGCAGATCCACTGGTTATCACTGCTGATATTGCGGGCACTGAAGTTCGAAGGGTGTTGATTGACGGAGGTAGTTCGGCAGATATCATTTTTGTTCAAGCCTTCGATCAATTATGCATTTCTAGAAAGCATCTCCTTCCAGTGGCTCATCCTCTGCAAGGCTTCGCAGGACCTCCGCTTGATGCACTTGGCCAAATAGGCCTGGAAGTTACCTTCGGAGAAGATTTATTGGCCCGGACTGAGGAAGTAATCTTCGATGTTGTAGATGCCCCGTATGCTTACAATGTCATCTTCTGAAGGGGCATGCTAAACCAGTTCGGAGCTGTGGCGCATCACAATTATCTGTGCATGAAGATGCCCACACAAGCAGGAGTCCTTACAGTCTTCGGAGATCAAGCCATTGCTCGGAGGGCGGAATATGGTCATGGTCCCCCTCTTGATCCGAGGCAAGTAAACAGTGTGCAGGATAATGAAGAAATTTTTTCAGCCTCCTCCGAAGCTTCGAAGAAGTCCTTTCCGAGACCAAGTCCCGAAGGAGAGATTGCAACGAAGATCATTGTTAAAGATGGTAAAGAGTATACTTTTCAATTTGGTAAAGATTTACCTCCTAAAGTTGCAACCTCCTTGGAAAAGGTGGTGGAAGAAAATTTGGATGTCTTCGCTTGGTCTAACGAAGATATCACCGGAGTCGATCGGGATATCATTGAACACAGTTTACTTGTAAACCCGAAGGCCCGGCCTGTTCGGCAAGGACTCCGGAAGATGTCCACAGAGAGAGCTGCTCTAGCTAAGGACGAAGTTGAGAAATTGTTGAAGGCTGGGATTATCAGAGAAGTGGCTCACACAGAATGGTTAGCCAACCTAGTTTTCGTCAGAAAGAAGTCTTCCGGGAAGTGGCGCATGTGCATTGATTTCACATCCTTGAATAAAGCATGCCCACGTGACCCCTACCCCATGCCCCGAATTGATCAACTGGTTGACTCCACCGCAGGTTCGGAGTTACTAAGCTTCCTTGACGCGTATTCTGGTTATCATCAAATATGGTTGAAGCGCGAAGATGAAATCAAGACAAGCTTCGTAACTCCTTCGGGAGTCTTCTGTTATGTAAGAATGCCTTTCGGCCTAAGAAATGCCGGGGCTACTTTTTCGAGATTAGTTGCTAAGGCTCTAGGTCATCAACTAGGTCGCAATGTGGAGGCCTATATGGATGATATTGTAATAAAGAGTGCTTTAAAGCACCAACATAGCCTAGACTTAGCAGAAACATTCAATAGCCTTCGGGCATGTGGGATCCGTCTTAACCCCGAAAAATGTATATTCGGAGCTAAGGCTGGAAAATTGTTAGGGTATTTAGTTTCAAGCAGGGGAATTGAAGCTAGCCCTACTCAAATAACTGCGCTGTAGAAGATGGCTCCTCCGGAAAATTTAAAGCAAGTGCAAAAGCTGACTGGGCGTCTGGCAGCACTTAGCAGGTTTTTATCAAGGTCTGCAGAGAGGAGCTTGCCTATATTTAAAGCATTGAAAGGGTCCGAAGATTTTGCATGGACACCGGAGTGTCAGAAAAGCTTCGAAGATATTAAAGAGTATCTCAGTAATCTTGCTACACTCACGGTGCCTACTGCGGACGAAACCCTACTCCTGTACCTTGCAGCTACAAGTTCTGCTGTCAGCGCAGTCCTTGTCAGAGAAGTGGATTTCAATGGGAAGTTGGTCCAAAATCCTGTTTATTTTGTATCCGAAGCATTATCAGGAGCGAAGTCAAGATACTCCGAACTTGAGAAGTTCGTTTATGCTCTGATAATGGCTTCGAGGAAGCTAAGACATTATTTTTTGGCGCACAATGTAATTGTACCAACTTCATATCCTTTAGGAGATATGCTTCGAAGTAAGGATTCCACTGGAAGGATTGTGAAGTGGGCAGTCGAGCTAGCACCCTTCGGCATATCTTTCTTGGCAAGGACAGCTATCAAATCCCAAGTCCTAGCAGACTTCGTAGCAGAATGGACTCCACCTGCAAATTTGGTTTCGGAGAAGTCAAGTGACGGAGTTTGGACTGTTTACTCCGATGGGGCTTTCCAAGCATCCGGAGCAGGCATTGGAGCAGTGTTGATTTCACCGTCAGGGCAAAGAGCAATGTACTCCGCAAGACTCAACTTTAAGTCTACCAATAATATAGCGGAGTATGAAGGGATTTTATTGGGACTCCGAAAAGCACATGCTCTAGGGGCTACAAGAATAATTATAAAGACAGATTCTCAGATAGTAGCAGGGCACGTAGACAAAAGTTTCCAAGTTCGGCATCCACAGCTTGCAAAGTACTTAGAAGAAATCCGTAAAATCGAAGCACACTTCAAGGGTATTTCCATTCGGAGTATACCAAGAGCGGAAAACGTGCAAGCGGACATCTTAGCGAAGGCTGCAGCCGGAGCTGTAGATGTGCCCGAAGAAGCTTTTTACGAGGAACTCAATATACCTTCGGTGCCACAAATTCCTTCCGCGGAGATTCTTTGCATTCCTAGTGCAGATTGGAAAAATTCGATCATGGAACTTTTACAGGGAGGAACAAATTTGCCCGAAGAGCCGCAGCTGTCAAGATTAAAGCTCAGAGCCAGAAACTATCAAATAATCAACGGTATATTATACAAGGCCGGAGTATGTTCCCCTCTACTCCGATGTATATCTCAAGCCGAAGGCCAAGAAATTCTTCGAGAAATTCACGAAGGCCTTTGTGGTAGCCATTTAGCCCCTAGAGCTTTGGCAGGAAAAACACTTCGCTAGGGGCTTTATTGGCCTACAATCACAGCTGATGCGGAGAGCTTAGTCCGCACTTGTCAAGGATGCCAGTGGATGGGTCGACGGAGTCATCGCCCACCAACAGCTCTTCAAGTCATTGCTCCAGTATGGCCTATGGCCAGATGGGGTATGGATTTAATTGGTCCCTTTCCGGTAGCCAAGGGAAATCTGAAGTTCGTAGTGGTAGCTATTGAATATTTTTCTAAGTGGGTGGAAGCAGAACCCTTAACAGCTATCACTTCGAACAATGTACAGAAATTCTTCTGGAAGAACATCATTTGCCGGTTCGGAGTGCCTAGATACCTCATAGTTGATAATGGAACACAGTTCGACGCAGAACCCTTCAGGAAGTTTTGCGAAGATCTAGGCATTCAGCTATGTTTTGCTGCAGTGAGGCATCCTCAGTCTAATGGAGCCGTAGAGCGAGCCAATGGAAATATTTAATCAGGGTTAAATCGAAGAATAGTAGGATTAGCAAAGGGACTGTGGACCGAAGAGCTTCCGAAGATTCTATGGTCCATTCGGACTACGCAAACAAGGTCCACAGGTTTTACTCCGTTCAGACTACTATTCGGAGATGAAGCTATGACTCCAACGGAGCTCAAAGGAGGATCATTTCGCAGCACCGAGCCGGACATTGAAGAAGAAAGACAAGCTTCGTTAGATTTGTCAGAAGAAACAAGACTTCGAGCTGTAGCAAATTTATCAAAGTATCATCAGCAGACGAAGGCTTGGTTTGACCCGAAGGTTAAGCTCAATGAACTAAGACCGGGTCATCTTGTTCTACGAAGCATTATAGCACCAGGGAAGTTAGGGAATAAATGGGAAGGTCCATACCTAATTGTCCGTTCAGGGCGCCCTGGTTCATTTAAATTAGCTAATTTAGAAGGTGAAGAGTTAGCACATACTTGGCATGCGGAGCACCTAAAGCGATACTTCGCATAAGGGCTCCTTGTAATTCGCTTGTAATCATCTTCTAAATCAATAAAGCATATGATCCTGATAGTGCCTTCCCCTCATAGACTTCTAGCTTCCGAGTGGACGCACTGGAACCGCGGGTTCGACCGAGAGGGAAGTGTCATGAAGCTGGATTGTATTTTCGGACTTCGAACCCATAAAGTTCGAAGCTTCCGACGTGGGGGCTGGCATAATCCGGAGCCCAAGCCACCGGCTTGTAGGCATCCGTAAAAGAGCCCAAAACCACACCCTACGGAGTCCAAGCCATTGGCTGGTAGACTTCCGTAAAAAGAGCCGAAGGTGGCCAAAACCTGCGAAGTCCAAGCCATTGGCTGGTAGACTTCTGCAAAAAGAGCCGAAGGTGGCCAAAATATACGGAGTCCAAGCCATTGGCTGGTAGACTTCCATAAAAAGAGCCGAAGGTGGCCAAAATATACGAAGTCCAAGCCATTGGCTGGTAGACTTCTGCAAAAAGAGCCGAAGGTGGCCAAAATATACGGAGTCCAAGCCATTGGCTGGTAGACATCCGTAAAAAGAGTCCAAAGAGACCATTGCAAACTCCGAACCATTGGTTCGACAGAGATCGCAAAAATAAGCCGAAGGTGGCTAAAGCAAAACAGAATTTGAGCCATGAGCTTCGAATGTCTGTTAACATAGTCCAAAGTGACAAATTTTTTAAGACACTAAAGTGTCCTGGAAGTTATCTCAAGTGATTTCTTTCATAAAACAAAGGTACCAAGTTGCCATTCTTCCGACTGCAAATAGTCGAAGACATTTCATAAGATTTTAAAAGATCTTTAGATTACAGAGGGGCTCCGAACCCCCAAAAAATTGTACTCCGAAGTTTTTCTTTGTGCATAACCATCTTTGAATATATTTCGAAGTTGCTTATCCCCAAAGAGGGGCTAGTAAATATGGAGACAATTTAAATCGGCATTCATTATTGAAATAAATGTGTTTACAGATTACACTATGAAAAATTGGTATCTATACCAAGAAGGAATCGGAGACCTCTTCGGTCCCTAGAGCTAGGGGTGGAACGACTAGTTCCAGCATCGGAAGTTCTAATAACTTTACGTTTAACTCTCTTCCTCCCCTTCGATGCTCTAAAATCCTTCTGCTCTTGTTGAAGCTCGGCCCAAGTTCGAAGCCGTTCGGGGCTTCTTTCCCAGCTTCTAAGATCTTCAGATCTTTTATTTCGAGCTTCACCTTCGTCTTCAGACCAAATAGTGTCTTCAGAAGATGAAGTGTTTACGTTAACCTCTTTTTCTTCCTCTTTAATATAAGACAATACATCTTTGATTACTTCGGGCGCAATTACGCCGGAGTCATCTCGAGGAATTAGAAATCGAGGACGCTTGTAAGTCTTTAGAAGTTCGAAGGTGCTCCATAATGAGCGAAGTTCTTCGTTAAGCTCTAACACTTCGATGTCTTCCATAAGAGGCAAAGCCTAAAAATATGACAAATAAGATTTTCATTGATAAATGTTTACAAGCATGAAGCTTTACATAGTCAAAAATCCTAAATTATTCCTAAACCTGCGGGTTCGGAGGAGGCTGACTGCTTGAGGCTTGGTTCCGAACTTGCTTCTGGCGTTGGCCTTCGTCGATCCAAGTCTTGATCGCAGTGCGACCTTCGGCTCTCCATCAAGCTTGAAAGGCCTGCCAGGCAGCAGTTACGCCTTCGGAAGGAGTTAGAAGCCGTTCGTCGTCAAAGGTAATAGGGCCCTCTGCATTCGGAGTGATTGTTCGGCCCAAGTCCTCGTAGTAACGAAGTAGTCCGAGGGCAGACACTTGTCCGGAGAGTTCTCCGTAACGAATGCCTGCCGTCTTCATTTGCTTCGTTGCTCCTTGGATCCTTTTTAACCGGCGCAGCAGAGTGACGTTGTCATTTGAAGGAAGTGATCCAGTAGTACCGAAGTACTCTAGAACACCTAGCATCTGTTCTATGACCTCTGTAGCTACCTTCTCGGACTTAAGCTTTTCTTCGATTAATGCATCCTTGCTCGAAGTCGTTTCTGCTAGAACTCCGGAAATCCTAGCATTCTCCGTAGTTAAAGTATTCTTTTGATTTAGGAGTTGGCTAGCTTCCTCTTGGAGCCTCACAAGTTCCGACCCAGCATTAGCATGCTCCAACCGCACCCTTTTGATTTCCGCTCGAAGCACGATCCTTTCTGCTTCGAGCTCTTTATTTGCAACCTCCAAACCCTGTCTGGCCCTACGCTCCGTCGAAATCACATTATCCATTTGAACCACTCTAGCTTCGGAGAAAGACAAGTTGCGTTTAAGAGCTTCATTTTCTTCCCGAAGCTGAGCAATTTCATTTTCGCCTGATAAAGTTGCAGCGCGGGCCAAGACCGCTTGCTAAAAAAGAAAAAACTGAAGTAAGAAACTATTCATGTATAATTTGCTATTGGTTCGAAGGTGTTCCGTACCTGGTAGGCTGCTCGTTCCATGGCAACGTTTAGCTCCAAACTCTTCGCCCTGCTTAAAATTGCTACCAGCTCTGTCTCCCCGACTTCGCGACTGACTCGACCTAAAGGTTTGAGCAGAGTCCGAAGCCCGGTTCTTTGCTCCAAAAAAGGAGTTAAAAGAGGGAGCATTGCCGAAGCTTCTTGGTCATCCCTGCTTGGCGAAGCTCCGGAGCGTTCTCCTGAGGTCCTTGGAGCTTCAGTAGATGGCCCCCCCTCAGTAGATTGACCTTCGTCTGTTGATTCAGACGAAGTTGATCCTTGAGCGGGGAGAGGTTCTATTTGCCTTTTACCCCTTCCAGGACCCTGTTGAGCGACCTTCGGGTGAGGCTCCGAAGTTGTCGAAGGCCCTTGAATTGGATCTCCGCGATGTACTTCTACAGAAGGGGGCTCTGCAAAAGCAAAGGTTGAGACGGGCTTCGAGTTGACCTTCGTTGGGCTGCACTAAGGCTTCCTTCCGGAATTGGATTTCTCTAAGGGGTCCAGCCAAAGGACTGCTTGCCCCAACTTCGGCATAGAACCATCTCAGAACCCAATCAGTATACCATCTTGCATTGATGGCCTTGGCAGGAAACTGAAGGGCATACTCATCTCGAAGCCTAAAGTTGATACTACCGAAGGATACTACTACTTTTTCACCTCCAGGGCCTACGAAGGTCTTTGGTTGGCATGTTGCTCTATGTAATGCAGTGAAGATCTCTGCCCTCCCTTCACAACCTTCGGCTCTCAGCGCCCATTCGAAGATAGCCAGTCTAGCTACTGCATTCGGAGATAATTGGGGGAGAGTTACATGGAACATATCAAGTACCTCCGCCAGGAAGTCTACTGCTGGAAGGCCCAAGCCGGCTTCGAAGAAGGCTTCAAATACAACTACTTCTCCGGGTCTTGGCGACGGAATCATTTCTTTGCCTGGCTTCTGGATCATGACTCCGACACTAATTTTCCCTCCTGCTGCGATTGCCAATTACTCTCTCTTGCAGGTAGAAGGCCCCAATTGGAAAGATTGATCCAAGTATTTTGTCGATGGCGGGCAGAGACCTTGGTCATCGACGATTTGGGGATTTCTCTCTCCTGCCGCCATGGATGTCATTGCCGGTGCCGGAGGTGCCGCCGCCAACGCTACCGCCGCTGCTGCTGCAGCCGCCTGCTGCCGAGCCAAGGCCGACGGAGGTGCAGATCCCTTAGTCTTCACCATTGCGGTCGCTGGATTGCTTTGAGGAAATGGAAGCTAGGGCTCAAAGAACTCAAGGGGCTAAAAAGTGCTTGATTGCGAGAAAGCGGTGAAAAGGTAACCGGGTAAGTTCTAGGCCTTCTATTTATAGCCTAGATTTCACTTTTTTACCATTAGTCCATGTCGTTTCGCATTCCTGCCGTTACTTTTCTCCGAGATTACCGCTTGCTACAGTTTCCGTTAGAAACAGAAAACTAACGGCTATTTTCTCTAAGTCTAAAAAGACTTTCGAACTTCTTGAGTCGGTTCTAAGATAGTTCGAAAAGCAATTATCCTAAGACTGATTCGGAGTTTATATCTTCATGCATTTCGGAGATGAACTAAAAACCAATAACCCCTATGTTTGGTTATCTTTTCCTTCTGTATACTGCTCTCCTAACGTTACAGGTTAAACGGAGAAGCATATTCGAGGGGCTACTGTTGGGGGAAAATATCTCATCTTCGGGGTTATTGCCGAAGCAACATAAAGGCAAACAGCGGATTCGAAGATACCCGGAGTCAAGTTCGAAGTACGAAGATAGGCATTGGTTCAGAGTATATCTTCGAACTAAGGCCTTTCAAGATCTTTTCTGCCAGCTAAGATGGAAGACTTATCTTCTTTCTCATTAGATTAGTCTTTTACCATTTTAGCCCTATCAAGGGTACCAAATAGTTTCCACTATGTCGGTTGTAATAGAGGGGTAAATAGGTCTTTTCCTTAATGTTTGGGCCTATAAATACCCCCCGTTTCACCCTGTAATAGGGACCGGATACAAGTTATTCAATACACACACTCGAACTATTCTAAGTTGTTATCCTTTCGGAGGCTTAGAACAGTTCTCTTCGCAAACACTTCGTTTGTTAGTTTCTTTTCTACAGAAACTTGTTAGCGTAATCTTTTACGCCAACACATTCTATACCAAAGCAAAGGATCAAAAGAGTCAGCGCAAAAATAGTGGTGTCAGAGCAGATGCAGAAGATAGCACTGGACAAAAGAATGCTTACTATGGATACATGGAAGAAATATGGGAACTTAACTACGGGAACTCTATAGAAATCCCAGTATTTAAGTGCCAGTGGGTCAGACATCCAGAAGGTGTGGAGGTGGATGATTACGGGTTTACGATAGTTGACCTTAATAAGGTGGCTTATAAAGATGACCCTTGGATACTCGCTCAATCCGTGGCACAAGTATTTTACATACTTGATCCTAAAGATGAGAAAAAATACATCGTTGCTCTAGGAAAACAAAGAATTGTTGGAGTTGATGGAGTCGAAGACGAAGAAGAATACAATCAGTTTGATGAGGTCCTGTTTTTCGTTGACATATCAAGGATCAATGTGGTTGAAGCAAAACTGTCATTTGGCAGTGTGATTCCTTATCTACGCACCAATGGCGATGGAAAATTAGTGCAAGGCTAGATCATTTATGTTTAGCGTGCGTATTTGTAAAATCAATTATGTTATTTGTTGTTAAAACATGTTCAAGATCAAATGAGGATTTAATTAAACATCAATAGAAAAGTTTTTAAATTTTTTATTGTTTGGGGCCAATAGCAAGGTTCAAATCTCAAACCGCCTACCAGCAGCGAGGTTCGAACCTCGAACCGCATGGCCCCAAGTGAGCCCCCACGCCACTGCGCTATTAAGTGTTTCTCGACATTGTAGGAAGTGTATTATATGCTAGATATATAATCCCTACCTCTATTAGTAGTGGCGGGCTGGTGACATCATCGCCCGCCACTACTAAGAGAAAATAGCAGTAACGAGCAGGATGACGTCAGCATGCCCGCCACTGCTAATACACCTATATATACTTTCCACTCCCGCCGTCCGAAAACCTAGTTTCATTTTCTAAACCCTAAACTCTCGTGTCGCCCCCCCTCCTCCCATCGCCGCCGTCCCGGAGCACGTCGCCGCCGCCCTTCGCCCGTCGCCGCCGTCCTCGGAGCCCGTCGGTGCCACCCATCGCCGCTAGTCAGTAAATGATTATTAACCTATCTTTGGTCTTATTTTATTCGAGCTTAGGGTTATACAAATTTCCCACTAGCCATTCCCGACCCCCAACCTTGACGACAGCGCCCTCCTCGCCGGTTCACGATGGCTCCTCCTAAGATTGAACCAAATAGTGGATCCTCAGACTCTACATCAAGTGGCATGTGTGAGGTTTTGCAAATGCGGTAAACTTAAGGTACATGGTGTAGTTTGCAGTTGTTTGGCGAAGAAAGTGATTCTCATAATGAACTCTGACTCGGAGGATGACTCGCGATCACCGCAACCAGATAGGGTAAGTGTTGGCAGACGGAAGAATGATGAGACAACCAGTGGCAGAGGGAAACATGCCAAGGCTAGCGGTGGAAAAGGGAAGCATGTAGAGCAATGCGGCAGCAAGAGGAGGCAGGAGGCAAGATCCTCTTTTTATGCAAATTTTATATTTTTATCAGCCAATTCAATCATTGATAAGTTGTTCTCACTATCTCCGCTGCGTGTATTTTCTTGTTTAGGAACATGGAGAGCAGTTCAAACTGCCTGATGATGCCGAGTTGGTTGATGATTGGCAAGTTGAGGCTTTTAATCTGTTTAACCAGAAATAGGTTGGGTTTGTGCCGAGGAAGAAGATGAGGTATGCGCGCCCGTTACTGCTGTTGACACAGTGGTGGTGGGCGCGCTGATCTCATCTGCCCGCCACTGCTGTTATCAATAGTAGTGGCGGGCAGATGAGGTCATCACGCCCGCCACTGATGTTGACACAGCGATGGCGGGCACTCTGCCCACCATTGCTAACCAGTGATAGCAGTGGCGTTAGAGCAGTGGCGGACTAGATGCCCGCCACTACATGTCGTTTTTGCCCGCCGCTACAGTGTCACTTTGTAGTAGTGAAAGGATGGCGATCAACATTCAGTACAACTTACAAGGCCTACAACAACTATGAAGAGCGAATGAAGAATAAGCCAAAAGATGTATACATGGTTGAGTGGCACTACTTGATGCTTTATTTTGGTACAGATGAATTCAAGGTTCGCTACAAATTTATTGTCCCTGAAAGCACAAATTGTACAATTTTTACTATTCATTGTTCTTCCTTTATGAGAAGGTTAGCTTCCAAAACTCTAAAAAATGACACCAATAGAAGACAGCATTTGATGGGATCAAAATCTTTCTCCCAGTTAAGCTACGAAAAGGTAATCATGCTTTAAATATATACAAATGTACATTATTGCCATGTTAGAGAGACTCATCAACTAGTGTAGAGCCAAGCGTTTTGCAGCTATGGATGGCTACTCACACGAAGGATGGACAATGGTCAAACATTGCATCACAAGATGTCTATGTGAGTACTATCTCGTGAAAAATTATCAAGCTAATTAAGTTATTACGATGAATCTCTTTAGCTACTGAATTTGTGCAACCATCTCTGATCTTTTCAACTAGTATGATGTAGTTGGTAAGATTTATGAGAGAGAAGAAATGTTAGAAAGATCGGTCCTAACTGCTGAAGGGAAAAAACATTATTTTCTAGTCCCCCTATAGGCAAAGCACCCAAAGGAAATCATACAGGCCGCATGGCTATGGATATATGGCAAGATATCCAACACGAAACCATCTATTAAAGGACAAACTTGAAAATCAAGCAGGTGTATGAGTTGGAAGATAAGATAAAAAAATTGAAAGGACAACGTGAAAAATATGTGGCAGACAAGGAAGTGGAAAAGGAAGAACTAAGGCAACAACTGAGAGAAGAACTTAGGAAAGAGTTTCTTTCTTTGATTGCACAACAAAGAGAAGTAACACACAAGGTAAAATATTTGTATACATAATTTCATCATTCTTTCATTTTCATCTAGATGTGTCCTGACAATGAAACTACTTTCCAAATTGTAGGATAACCAAGAAACCATCCATACACCGTAGGTTGAAGTAACACCAAGTAGGCCACAGGTTGAAGTAACACCAAGTAGGGAGACCAATCAGGACAAAGATAAAGAACAAAATACAATAAATCTAGTAATACTGTAATTGCAAAAATGGATATAATCATCATTTCTTATGCACTTCATATAGCTAATATTTTCAAAAATACTCTATTTTTATAGTCTAAACCAACAAGCATTCTGACTAAAGAGAAAGATAATAGGCAGTCTCCGCGCCAAACTAGATCTTCTCTTAGTTTGGCTAGAAATCTTTTCAATAGCAACATTGAAATTGCGCCAGTGACTTTTATTTCTTCGTAACAACTGGTGGTCGCAGCTAAAAACCATGCACGAGGAAGGATGTGACTTGTATGAAATGAAAATGACATGTTTTAGCACTGACCACAAAATATTAGATAATCAAACATTACCTTTTTGATGTACCCTTTATTTTCAGCATGAACAAAAGTTATATGTGCTGAATTTTTGTAGGACAACACATTATTTATGAAGTTAACTAAAATACATGGTTTACACTTTTGCAGGGTGATTGATGAAGCTAAAATAGACCAAATTAATTCACATGCAGCTAATAAACTCAATTCAGGAAGCACAAGGAGTGAAAACAAATACTTATATGGAGATATAAAAATAAATTTAGCTTTACAAAATCAATCATAGAAAAGGTCTTTGTTAGTTTTACTTTTCAGTCACAAGATACACTTGTAATGTTTACTACTGCAAAAATTGATTAATTGCCATTCTACATTGAGTTAATGTTTGTTGTTTGCAAATAATTTTTGCTAAAATTGTAAATCTGTTACAACAACTGTTCAACCACAAAATATATTTATTGCAAATTATTTGATCGTTGTGATCCATCACATATTACAACGCTAATAATTTGGTGCAAACTTATTTACCACGGACCTTATTTCATTGCCAAATGAAATCTTGTTGCAAAAACTCCTACCGCAACGAACGATTTTATGTTGCAAAAGGATAGCTTACAACTACAAAACCAAGTGGAAAAATATATCATACTAATTATAACCATTAAAATGGCGTGACAATTTTGTCTATTACCACCACAAATACTCGTCGTACTACCCTTTCTTGCCACAATATCATCCGTGGTATCTATTAACTATTGCAACGATGTCAAGCATCACAGTAATTATCTATTGTGATGGCCCATCTCGTGGTAATAGCTTCTATTACCACGATGTCTACCGTCGCAATAATAATCTATTGCGATTGCCTATCGCGTGGTAACATCCTCTATTGCGACGATGTCTACCATTGCAGTAATAATCTATTGCAATGACCTATCTCGTGGCAACAACTCATATTGAGACGATGTCCACCATCACAGTAATAATCTATTACGAAGGCCTATCTCATGGCAATAAACTTTGTTTCAACAATGTCCATCGTCACAATGATAATCTATTGTGATGGCCTATCTCGTGGCAATAGCCTATGTTGCAACGATGTCTACTGTCACAGTAATAATCTATTGTGGTGGCCTATCTCATGGCAATAGCCTCTATTGCGACGATGTCTACCATCGCAGTAATAATCTATTGTGATGGCCTCTCTCGTGGCAACAACCTCTGTTTTTAACGATGTCTACCGTCGTAGTAATAATCTATTGCGATGGCCCATGTCGTGGCAACAAACATATTACGCAACGGTACTATAAAACATTTGAGATAACTTTAGACCATGCCAATACTTGCCATGCCTGCCAACAAACATGATTTGGTTTCAAACGAGACATATTATAACCGTTGGGCCCTTATTGTAATGTTTTGGCGACGTTGTATTATGGTGAAAATCTAGTAGTGCCTTTAATATAAAAGGAGGGGGATCTAGTTTCAATCGAATCTAAATGCTAGAACCTGGCCACTCAAGGTGCTCCATCTATTCTTTCAGAACAACAGACTGTAAAGTTTCAAGAGATGGATCATAGTGGGCACTAAAAGTAAAACTTTCTATTTATGCATTCTGCCACAAAATTAATAGATATCTTACTTGGAGTACCTTGACAATAAATATGACTGGAGTATTTCTAGCATGCTCAAAATGGTAATCCCGAGAGATTGTATCTGGAATCTTAGTTCTGATTTTCAGCATACATACATGCATATGGGGTCTGGGGAGCCCACCAACGTGTAAGCACATAACAAAAATCCTTATTTTTCCATGGATGATATCGTACTATGATTAATTTGAAAAGTGAGATGCATTAATATCCTAATTTTTAGTCTTCATCTATCAGGTGTTTCATCAATTTTAGGTTCTATCAATTTTATAACAAATATCTTCCACAGACTGTGATGAGGACATCACTTCACATGATACACACATGGAGCCTCCACCTACAATTCAATTACAAGAACCAATCACACGCGCCCGTGCCCGTCGCTTGAACCATGAGGTTAATTATTTCCTTAGCAACTATGTTAATATTTGTTTGGACGGGATGCTACTGAATACTAGTGATATTTTGTTGCTTAGGAACATGGGAGATGGAATAGAAGAGTTGGAGTTGAAGACGGAGTCGCACGGATGATTTGAAGTCAAGAATTCGCTGGTTCGGACTACATCGACCACCATGCACCAAAATGGGCATAACTTCCTCATACGAAGTCCGATTGGCGCGTTCTTGGACTTTTTGGAAAGCTAAGGAGAAGATGGATCTTTTGGCGTTCGTCTTGCCTCATTTGGAGTCTCGAGCCGTCCTGTGTGTTTGAAACAGGCCTGCATGACAGAATTGGGCCGTGTTGGCCCATAGTCCGAGTCTGTACGTCTTCTAGCCCATAGTCCGAGTCTATACGTCTTCTACAGGCTGCCCACGCCTTATATACTCACACCAGCTGCCTTTAGGGTTAGGTTTTGCTTTGTTTGCATCTACACTTGTGTGTTTAGATCCCGCTCCTGCACCGGACCGATTGGCTGTTGCATCAGCGTTTGTGAAACCTCTCCTCTTCATAGTTTATCTGTGATTTGGCATTCGACTTGTATCCTTCTTATTCTTGCTTGTGTTCTTGGGTTCTCTTGCAGGAACTAGCCTTCGTGGCGAGGTCAATCGCGCCCTGCGTGGTTGATAACCAACGGAGAAGGTGGTGTAGCGATTGCAAGGTTTTGATCCGCCGGACCGGAGCCTTGGATCGTCAACGTCGAGATTCTCCCCCAATCCAAGTTATCCTTTACCTAGCGGAAGATCGGGACCAATCGCCCATTAGTTGGTATCAGAGCACAGATTTCCCGTTAGGTAATCTCGATCTGCTTTTATTTTTACCGAGAGTCCAGAAAACCCTCACAAAAAATCCTACCGAAAACCCCTTTGTGCCTTGCGATTTTAATTTCAGTTTTTAACCTTATTGAGTTTGTGTTCTTGGTCGAGTCTTGTTGCTGGTTTAGTAATCCCTTTGTGTTGTTTGAGTAGTAGTTGGTCTTGTGTCTCAAAAAAATTCCCACCCAAAAAAAAACCCCTCCACAGCCCTACTCGTTTTCCACATCGAGTCTTTGTGACCCCCTTCAGTAAAACAGGCATAACTTTTCGCTCGTTTGGCAGAAAAATCTGAAATTTTTTGAGCATCTTCTTGACCCAATTTGGAGGGGTCCCCTAACAAGGGTTTCCCTGTTATCCTTCATTAGAATCGCCAAAAAAAATTAGGAAGATAAAGAAAAAATTAGTCAAAGTTTTTGCTCGCCGTTCAACGAACTTGTTGAATTTCTGTGAACCACATCTCACCTCAGTTGTAGGTGCCAATTTTTGTGGTTCCATCTCTTGTCATCCTTGTTCAAAAAAAATAGAGTGAAAAAAACGGTCCTATCGATTTCTTGTTCGATCTCTTGTCCGATCCCTTGTCCGATCAGCGGCAGCGGTTCTGTCGATTGCTTGTCCGATCTCTTGTCCGATCCCTTGTCCGATTAGCGGCAGCGGTCCTGTCGATTGCTTGTCCGATCTCTTGTCCGATCCCTTGGCCGATCCACTTTAGTTTTGTGCACATAGTTTCCCTCTATTGCTTGAATTTTCACATTGGGAGCACTAAGGCCAGCAACTTTGACGAGTACTAGGGAACACTTATTGAACTTGGTTTAACTGTTATTACTATCGCTAATCCTTGCTACTCACTTTGCCTTCCAAGCTACACCTTTCTCTTGGTCAGGACAGGTTCGTTTCTTGCAATTGCACACCACCCTCTACTTGGTTCATCACCTGTAGGCCGGTGACCTCACTGCGGCGTGGTAACAACACTTGCAAGCGTGGGTAAGGCGCTTGACGGATTGCTTCCACCACACACCCACCACCCCACCTAGCTGTTTTCCATAAGGATTATTCTTTGTTGTTTTTTCTTTTCACTAACATGGCAGATAACAGCGGTACCCCTCCATCTGATTTTAATGACTGTGTCTCACGACGTGCTCTACTAGAGTCTCAGCGGCAGACCCAACATTCCATCGAATGTCTCGCGCGTACTGTGGCTGACCTAGTGGACCGAATGACTGCCCTAGAGACACACTTGCCTGCTGCACAAGCTGACGACGACCATGTTGAGGGGGAAGACGACCATATTGAAGAGGAAGACGACCTATCCTATGCCGGGAACAATGGCATTGACCCTGACGAGGCTGCCCATCATCCCTTTCAGTTCAATCATCAAGGTATGGGCGGCCACCGCAACCGCCATCCACGAGGTAACAATGACAACCGTAGGAACAATGATCCCTACTCCAAGGTAAAATTTTTAGTACCTCATTTTGCTGGCACCTATGATCCAGATGCATATTTAGATTGGGAGATGTCAGTCGAACAAAAAGTTAATGCCCACATGGTTCCTGCTATCCACCACGTGCGCTTAGCTACTAGTGACTTTACTGGATATGCTCTTCTTTGGTGGACTGAAATAGTTCAGGTTGGCAATGAACCACAAAATTGGGGTATGTTAAAACGGCAAATGCGTGGTAGATGGGTTCCTCCTTCATATAAACGTGATTTGAGAAAAAAATTGCAGCGCCTAAACCAAGGAAATAAATCGGTAGAGGAGTATTATCAGGAGTTGCAAATAGGTTGCATGCGTGCTGAAATTGAGGAGGACAATGAGGATAAAATGGCCCGTTTTTATGGTGGTTTAAGACATGAAATTCAGGATATCATTGATTATAAAGAATACAATACTATCACTCGCCTTTTCCACCTTGCTATGCTTGCAGAAAAAGAATTGCAGGGTCGCCAACAACCACAACGCAGCATGAGGACCAACATTGGTGGTGCTACTTCACGCCCAAGTGGGCAGCAGCAACGACCACCACCACCTTCTCGACCAGTGGCTACATCAGCACCTTCTACATCTACAGCCTAGGCTGAGAGCTCCAAGGCTGCAGCATCCAAGGCGCCAGCCAAGCCCACCTCCTCGGCGGCCTCTACTGCACGTTCTGCAGCGATCCAGTGTCACCGATGCAAAGGATTCGGCCACGTTATGAAGGACTGCCCTAGTCAGCGGGCTTATATCGCTACAGAAGATGGTGGCTATGTAAGTGCTAGTGATGTTGAAGATGAATACGCACTTGCTGCTAACATTGCAGGAGATTACGATGCTTCCGACAATGATGCTGTTTTTGCACCGGATGCCTCTGCCGACCATGAAGCACTTATTGTACAACGTGTCTTGAGCACTCACATGGAGCAGGATGATCGGGCACAACGGAATAATCTATTTCAGACCTTCTTCATCGTCAATGACCGTCGTGTACGTGTCATCATTGACAGCGGTAGTTGCAACAATTTGGTGAGCCACGACATGGTAACGAAGCTTCAACTTCCCACACGTGCGCATCCACACCCTTACCATGTGCAATGGTTCAACAATAGCGGTAAGGTCAAGGTAACACAAACTGCTCACATCAAATTTTTCATTGGTACATACTTCGGAGTTGCTGATTTTGATGTAGTACCAATGCAAGCATGTTCTCTGTTACTTGGTAGACCTTGGGAGTATGATACTGATGCTACGCACCATGGTAGGAGCAATAAGTACATATTTATGTATAAAGGAAAGAAAGTTACATTGCTTCCTATGACTCCTGCTGAAATTGTGAAATTTGAACAAGAAAAAAATGCTAAGGACGCACAAAAGAGCAAACAACCTTCTGAAAATCAGCAAGTAGCTAAAACGCTTTCGAGGCAACAGAAAGATAAAGTTGCTTCTCCTTCTTCATCACAAGTTATTAATCTGAAAGAGCGTGTCATGCTTGCAACTAAAACTGACCTTGCTGAAATTTGTGATGATACTCCCATGATATATGGCTTGATTTGCACGAACGTGTTGTTTTCACTTGCGAACATTCCTAGCTTTGTTCCTGTTGCAGTCACTGACCTTTTGCAGGAGTTTAACGATGTTTTTCCTGCTGAGATACCACCCGAGCTGCCACCGATACGCGGCATCGAGCACCAAATTGATTTGATCCCGAGAGCGTCTCTTCCTAATCGTGCAGCGTACCGTACCAATCCAGAGGAGACAAAAGAAATTGAGCGCCAAGTACAAGACCTTCTTGATCGTGGGTACGTCCGTGAAAGCCTTAGTCCTTGTGCAGTACCCGTTCTTTTGGTGCCTAAGAAAGATGGTCGTTGGTGCATGTGTGTTGATTGTCCTGCTATTAATAATATCACCATTCGATATCGACACCCTATTCCTAGATTGGATGACATGCTTGATGAGCTTAGTGGTGCCATTATCTTTACTAAGATCGATCTCCGTAGTGGCTACCACCAAATTCGCCTGAAACTAGGTGATGAATGGAAAACTGCTTTTAAAACAAAGTTTGGATTATATGAGTGGCTTGTCATGCCTTTTGGACTTACTAATGCACCTAGTACCTTCATGCGCTTGATGAATGAAGTCCTACGACACTTTATAGGACGCTTTGTGGTTGTATACTTTGATGATATCTTGGTTTATAGCAAGTCTCTCACTGAACATGTTGAACACCTACGTGCTGTTTTTTCTGTCCTCCGTGAGGCTAGAATGTTTGGTAACCTTGAGAAGTGCACATTTTGCATGGATCGAGTTGTGTTTCTTGGATATGTTGTCACTTCACAGGGTATTGAGGTTGACGCGGCAAAGGTAGAAGCAATCAACAGCTAACCGCAACCCCAAACTATCACACAGGCACATAGTTTCCTTGGTCTTGCAGGTTTCTACCGGCGTTTTGTGAAAGATTTCAGCACCATAGCCGGTCCTTTGCATGAGTTGACCAAGAAGGGAGTTACTTTTACTTGGGAACCAGCACAAGAACAAGCTTTTGCCACACTCAAGGATTGCCTTACACATGCACCTCTACTTCAGCTACCCGACTTTAGTAAGCCTTTTGAGTTAGAATGTGATGCTAGTGGTTTTGGAATAGGAGGTGTGCTGCTACAAGGAGGTAAACCCATGGCCTATTTTAGTGAGAAATTACATGGTCCACAGTTAAATTATTCTACCTATGATAAGGAATTATATGCCTTAGTGTGTGTGCTTGAAACTTGGCAACATTACCTTTTGCCTAAGGAGTTTATTATTCATTCGGATCATGAAGCATTGAAGCATATACATAGTAAAGCAAATCTGAATAAACGACATGCTAAATGGGTAGAATTTATTGAGACTTTTCCATATATCATTAAGCATAAGAAAGGGAAAGATAATGTGATTGCCGATGCTTTATCTAGATGTTATACATTGCTTTCTCAACTTGATTATAAGATCTTTGGTTTAGAAAAATTGAAGGACATGTATGCTACTGATTTGGACTTCAAAGATGCTTTTGCAAACTGTACAGATGACCGTGCTTGGAACAAATATGTGCTGAATAATGGATATCTTTTTCGTGCTAACAAGTTATGTGTGCCAGTTAGCTCTCTTCGCTTGTTGTTATTACAGGAAGCACATGGTGGTGGTTTGATGGGTCATTTTGGATCAAAGAAAATTGAAGATGTGCTGTCCACACACTTCTATTGGCCTAGGATGAGACGAGATGTTGAGCGCTATGTGGCACGATGCACTACTTGCAATAAAGCTAAGTCCCGTATAAACCCACATGGTCTTTATATGCCTCTGCCCGTTCCTAGTGTACCTTGGGAGGATATTTCTATGGATTTTGTGTTAGGATTACCTAGAACTAAGAGGGGGAGGGATAGTATTTTTGTGGTGGTAGATCGGTTCTCTAAAATGGCGCATTTTATACCTTGTCACAAGAGCGACGACGCTACCAATGTTGCTGATTTGTTTTTCAGAGAGGTCGTACGCTTGCATGGAGTTTCCAATACCATCGTTTCAGATCGTGATGCTAAATTAAGTCATTTTTGGAGGACGTTGTGGCATAAGTTGGGGACGAAGCTGCTGTTTTCTACTACTTGTCACCCACAAACGGATGGGCAAACGGAGGTCGTCAACCGCACATTGTCCACCATGTTGAGGGCTGTTTTGAAGACCAACTTGAAGCTCTGGGAAGAGTGTCTACCTCATATTGAGTTTGCATATAATAGGTCAGTACACTCCACTACTAAGGTAAGTCCGTTTCAAGTGGTCTATGGCTTTAATCCGCGTGCTCCTATTAATTTGCTACCATTGCCACCATCTGAAAATTGAATTTTGATGCTACTACATGTGCTGAATTATTGCTTAAGATGCATGAAACTACTAAAGCAAACATAGAGAAAATGAATGAGAAATATCGTGCTTATGGTAGTAAGGGTAGAAAAGAGATAATATTTGAACCGAGTGATCTTGTTTGGTTGCACTTGCGCAAGGATCGTTTTCCTGATTTAAGAAAGTCTAAATTGATGCCCCGTGCTGATGGTCCTTTCCGTGTGCTTGAGAAGATAAATGATAATGCATATAAACTTGAGTTGCCTGCAGCTTTTGGGGTTAGTCCCACATTTAACATTTCAGATTTAAATCCCTATTTGGGAGATGACGATGAGCTTGAGTCGAGGACGACTCCAATTCAAGAGGGGGAGGATGATGAGGAAATCACTTCACATGATACACACATGGAGCCTCCACCTACAATTCAATTACAAGGACCAATCACACGCGCCCGTGCCCGTCGCTTGAACCATGAGGTTAATTCTTTCCTTAGCAACTATGTTAATATTTGTTTGGACGGGATGCTACTGAATACTAGTGATATTTTGTTGCTTAGGAACATGGGAGATGGAATAGAAGAGTTGGAGTTGAAGACGGAGTCGCACGGATGATTTGAAGTCAAGAATTCGCTGGTTCGGACTACATCGATCACTATGCACCAAAATGGGCATAACTTCCTCATACGAAGTCCGATTGGCGCGTTCTTGGACTTTTTGGAAAGCTAAGGAGAAGATGGATCTTTTGGCATTGGTTTCGCCTCATTTGAAGTCTCGAGCAGTCCTATGTGTTTAAAACAGTCCTACGTGACAGAATTAGGCCGTGTTGGCCCATAGTCCGAGTCTGTACGTCTTCTAGCCCATAGTCCGAGTCTGTACGTCTTATACAGGCTGCCCATGCCTTATATACTCACGCCAGCCGCCTTTAGGGTTAGGTTTTGTTTTGTTTGCATCTACACTTGTGTGTTTAGATCCCGCTCCTGCACCGTACCGATTGGCTGCTGCATCAGCGTTTGTGAAACCTCTCCTCTTCATAGTTTATCTGTGATTTGGCATTCGACTTGTATCCTTCCTGTTCTTGCTTGTGTTCTTGGGTTCGCTTGCAAGAACTAGCCTTCGTGGCGAGGTCAATCGCGCCCTGCGTGGTTGATAACCAACGGAGACGGTGGTGTAGCGATTGCAAGGTTTTGATCCGCCGGACCGGAGCCTTGGATCGTCAACGTCGAGATTCTCTCCCAATCCAAGTTATCCTTTACCTAGCGGAAGATCGGGACCAATCACCCATTAGACTGATTATCTAACAGTTCAAGTAAAATTTATATAGTTGAAGCACGACCAAAATATGGTTTTTTTAATGTAGTGACCAATGAATTTGAGATTTGAGTATGAACACGTATTTAGCACAAATTACCACCTCTATAAACTGGTAGCTAACAACAATACAGAAACCGGACCATCAAATCATATCAGGACTGAGGAGTTAAACGACTTGTTTATAAGAGGTGAATACTTCTAACTAACCATATATAAGAGACATACATTAGAAGAAGTTGTATGTCAGGTCCAAGGTAGCTGATCTTGATGGCGGAGGCATGCCCGACGGCCGAGAACCACTACATAAAACAGGAAATTTTCGTCGGTGACGGAAGTTAACTAACTTCTGTTGGCCTACGGGAGCCGACGGAAGTTAATTTAACTTCCGTCGGCTTTTGACTGTAGCCGACGGAAATAAACCATAACTTTCGTCGGCCTACACCTTGACCGACGGAAATTAAATTTTTGCTCCCGATAGCTCCAGCGAACGCTAATAATTTCCGTCGGCGAGATTTCGGCCGACGAAAGTTAAGTATATTTTTCATAACTTCCGTCGGCTTGTGTATGGCTGACGGAAGTTATTTGCCTTAATTAAGCCGCACCACCCACCACTCTCGCACCTGTTCCACATCTCCTCCTCTTCGCCGCCTCTTCCTCTCCTGCCCTCCCACCGCCGCCTCCATGCCGCCTCTACCTCCCCGCCCTCTCACCGCCCCCTTCACGCCCCGAGGCCTCCACGCCCCGCTGCCACCGCTAGGTTTAGCGTTAGGCTCCTCCACCCACGTGTTTAGGTAATCGACAAGGAGACCCTGGCTAAGACCAAACCACAAGCGACCCTCAACCACCTACTCGTATTCCATGAACAGCTGCAACACGTGATCCCCACAAAATTCGACACCCAAGCGCAGCGAGATATTAACACAAACACCTGGTTTGCAGCGATGGTGCGTGAGCAGGAAGACAGCGCACTCACCACATGTTTGAGGTAGACCGTGGCCTAGACGCAGCCGCTCTCCTTGACGATGAGCACGATGTCGTTCTTCGACAGTTCCAGCGCAGCGTTCTTCAATCATGGGGGTGATGGGAAAATGCAGATCTTCAAGAGATTGTGAACTCCTCTACACGATTAATTGGATTATGGGAGGCACTCGCCGCCATTAGAGCCTTGGAGACGCTCACTAAGGGTTTCAAATTGAACAACCGACGGGCTTTGTGGTTACACACCACGTAGTTGCAATGCCAGAAACCTTTGAGGGAAGCTAGGGGATCGATTAAAGAAAGCACGAAGACTGGGTACTAAATCAAGTTACGCTGAAAAGGTTATTTATAAACTTTGATCTCCCCCCACGGTAGTTCCGAGTCCCAAAGTATTGCGGTTGCTATACAAGCAACCCCGAAGATAACTTTTGCCATCAATTACACGGACATGGTTCCTAGAACTGCCAGAAGATCTTGAACCACTCCCCAGAAGACAAAGCAAAAAGTAGTGAACTAACAGCTTCAACTGCCATCTCCTGTACGGTCACTCTTGCCAATGGAGGACCGCACGATTTCTTTACTCTCCTGTGTCGAAGGAAAAGTCCCCGAACAGTTGTTTTTGAGACTGAAGCTTTTTCTCCGAAGAAAGTTCAGCCTCGGTGGCTGCACTCAGTAGGTGAACCTAGGCAGTGCACCAATCCAAATGAAGACACATCAAGAATCAAGACTGCTTGGAGCTCTTACCACCTACTCCGAGTGAGTTGCACGCTGAAAAGAGCTCAGGGACTGTTGTCGGGGATATAACCCCGGGTACCCCACTGAGTGGTTTTGTCTCCGACTGCCAGGCCATCGACTGCTATGAAGCCCATCCTGTGAAGGACCACCCTATCACCTGATTAGGCGATCGGGGAAAGATTTTCCCGAGTGTCAGGACTACAACAGTCTGCTCTGTTGGGGAATAGGGGAGATACACTAGCTGGCAAATTCAAAATTTCCGTCCTATGGCCCTAGGCTCATGCGCGTGTGAGATCATAGATCAGTACCTTCTAGCACTTGACGCGCTAGGTGCAGCGAAAGAAGATGTTAGAGAAGCGCATCTAGCCTCTCCTTGCTTTATCCTTGCCGTCCTTCGCCAATCCGATCGACGAAGATGATGTAGTCGTTCACATGTAGACGTTCATGAGCATCGCTATTGGAGCAATGCCTCTACGAAGTCCACACATACAGATATGGAGTACCTACCACGGCAGCGTGCTAGCACCGCACGTGAGAGACAGGGATCCTTGACCTCAACGTTTGAGATCAAGAAGGGGAGGAGAGAACTCTTGGGTGGCTAGGTCTAATCTAGGCTTATTGCTATACCCAAGACGTCCTCCTCCTCTCCTTATACAGGGTTGAGGGCCCCTGGGTCGTGCTTATCACAAAACCCTAAAAACTGTAACAGATCCAATCTGTTTGCCCACGTCAGAACTTCCGACAAGGTATTTTAGGTCTCCTGATACAGTACGACACACAACAGATCCAATCTGTTTTCACCCACCTTGGAACTTCTAATACCATATTGGAACTTTCGATCAGTACAAAATTCCCCGATTCCTAATCGGAACTTCTTGCTCGTCGGAATTTCTGATACCATATCGGAACTTCTGAAGCAACAATTGCTCTCTGTATCGAGACCAGAAATTAATCGGAACTTCTAATCCATTCAATTTTCTTGGGCATAACCTTCAATCCCCCACTTGCACAAGAACCAATTCTTTGCATGTTTTAATTCATCCATTTAAGTGTGTGATATGATAGATTCATACACTAATGGTTGTTCACTAGAAACCATTTCTGACTCACTAATTAATAGCGGTACCTAGAAGCACATATTGACCCCTAAAAGCATACAAAATCATTTTTTTATGAACCTTGATATACGCATGGACTAGTCCCTTTACCACGCACCGTCAGTCAAGCTCAAGGCGAGATACGTGCTACCCTTGTTGGTTAACTTGACATTTTCACTCGATCAAGTATCAGATTTAAATCATGACTAACTCCTTAGTCATAGTGGCATGGCCATGCACTTTTCCAATCCAATACCTCGAGGGGCCCAGAGACGACTCTCCCGTTATTAGGAGGGAAAAATTCCATATTGACCGCTCACATCCCAATACATGTTTCAAAACACACCTGAAAACAACCCCTATTACTACCTTGTTACGGAATAGCGTTAGGAAGCATATAAATGTGTCACTACGCATTCTGGAATCAAATGACAATCTCAGGTCCAAGGACTCTGCAGGTACATCATTTGAGATGACAACTGTTGGTACATAAAAATCCCATCAGTATCTCAAGTGGGTCTGTCCAACACCACGTTCACCAACATGTGTCCACATCACTGATTTGATATCTCTATGTCTATGATCTATGAAACACAATCGTCAATCTGTCGGATGTGCTAATCCATGTATCATCACTGTCCCACATGATGACAAGATTAGGGACCCTTTTGAACAACATCATCATAAAGCAAAAAGTTTCACATAACAAGTCGTACTCATTAATTAAATGCAAACGATATTTATTCAAGGAACAAGATAACAATTATCCTCATACATTAGCATAGACTCTACTAGCATCTTCCACAAACACATGACTCACTCACGCAAGTATCTAATACCCACGGAGCTCATATGCGCCTCATGCTTGGGTTGTGGAAGAGGCTTCATCAACGGATCCACCATGTTCAAATTTGTGTGCACCTTGCAAATATTCACATCACCTCTCTCAATGATCTCGTGAATCAGGTGATATCGCCTAAGTATATGTTTGGATTTTTGGTGCGTTCTAGGCTCCTTGGCTTGTGCAATGGCACCACTATTATCACAAAAGAGGTCCACTAGACTGGACGCACTAGGAACAACACCCTTCTCAGAAACAAACTTCATAATCCAAACGGCCTCCTTCGCCGCTTCTGAAGCAGCGATATACTCAACTTTCATTGTAGAATCGGCCACCATCTCTTGCTTGGAACTCTTCCAACTCACTGCGCCTCCATTGAGTCAGAACACAAAGCCAGATTGCGACCGAGAATCATCCTTGTCGGTCTGAAAGCTAGTATCCGTGTAACCACTTACAATGAGCTCCTCTTCACCACCGTATACCAGGAATATTTCCTCAGTCCTTCTCAAGTACTTGAGGATACTCTTTACTACAACCCTATGACTTTTACCTGGGTTCGATTAGTAACTGCTCATAACACTTAGATCATATGATACATCTAGACGTGTACACAACATGGCATACATGATGGATCCAATTGCGGAGGCATATGGGATCACACTCATCTTCTCTAGCTCATCAGGTGTCACAGCACACTGAGTCTTACTAAGAGAAATATCATGTGACATCGGAAGGAATCCCTTCTTAGAATTCTGCATTTTGAACCATTTTAAAACCTTGTCAATGTACATACTTTGGCTTAATCCAATCAGCCGTTTTGATCTATCTCTATATATCTTTATGCCCAAAATGTATGCTGCCTGATGGGGGATTGGTCCCGATCTTCCGCTAGGTAAGGGATAAACTTGGGTTGGTGGAGAATCTCGACGTTGGCGATCCAAGGCTCCGGTCCGGCGGATCAAAACCTTGCAATCGTTACACCACTGTCTCCGTTGGTTATCAACCACGCAGAACGCGATTGACCTCGCCACGAAGGCTAATTCCTGTAAGCGAACCCAAGAACACAAGCAAGAACAGGAAGGATACAAATCGAATGCCAAAACACAGACAAACGAGGATAAGGTGAGGTTTCACAAACGCCAATGCAGCAGCCAATCGGTCTGGTGCAAGAGGTGGGATCTAAACACAACAGTGTAGATGCAACAAAGCAAAACCTTACCCTAGAGGTGGCTGGCGTGAGAATATATAGGGCGGCGGCCTGTGGAAGGGAAACAGACTTGGGCTCTGGGCTAGAAGACGTACAGACTCAGATTATGGCCAACATGGCCCAGTTCTGTCACGCAGTACTGTTTTAAATACACAGGACGACTCGAGATTCCAAATGAGGTGAAACCAACGGCAAACGATCCGTCTTCTCCTCAGCTTTCCAAAAAATCAAAGAACGCGCCAATCGGACTTCGTATGAGGAAGTTATGCCCATTTTGGTGAATGGTGGTCGATGTAGTCCGAACCAGCGAATTCTTGACTTCAAATCATCCGTGCGGCTCCGTCTTCAACTCCAACTCTCCTATTCCATATCCCATGTTCCTAAGCAACAAAATATCAGTAGTATTCAGTAGCATCCCATCCAAACAAATATAATCAAAGTTGCTAAGGAACGAATTAACCTCATGGTTCAAGCGACGGGCACGGGCGCGTGTGATTGGTCCTTGTAGTTGAATTGTAGGTGGAGGCTCCATGTGTGTATCATGTGAAGTGATGTCCTCATCATCCTCCCCCTCTTGAATTGGAGTCGTCCTCGACTCAAGCTCATCATCATCTCCCAAATAGGGTTTTAAATCTGAAATGTTAAATGTGGGACTAACCCCAAAAGCTGCAGGCAACTCAAGCTTATATGCATTGTCATTTATCTTCTCAAGCACACGGAAAGGACCATCAGCACGGAGCATCAATTTAGACTTTCGTAAATCAGGAAAACGATCCTTGCGCAAGTGCAACCAAACAAGATCACCTGGTTCAAATGTTATCTCTTTTCTACCCTTACTACCATAAGCACGATATTTCTCATTCATTTTCTCTATGTTTGCTTTAGTAGTTTCATGCATCTTAAGTAATAATTCAACACGTGTAGTAGCATCAAAATTCAAGTTTTCAGATGGTGGTAATGGCAGCAAATCAATAGGAGCACGCGGATTAAAGCCATAGACCACTTGAAACGGACTTACCTTAGTAGTGGAGTGTACTGACCTATTATATGCAAACTCGATATGAGGTAGACACTCTTCCCAGAGCTTCAAGTTGGTCTTCAAAACAGCCCTCAACATGGTGGATAATGTGCGGTTGACGACCTCCGTTTGTCCATCCGTTTGGGGGTGACAAGTAGTAGAAAACAGCAGCTTTGTCCCCAACTTATGCCACAACGTCCTCCAAAAATGACTTAAGAATTTGGCATCACGATCTGAAACGATGGTATTGGGAACTCCATGCAAGCGTACGACCTCTCTGAAAAACAAATCAGCAACATTTGTAGCATCGTCGCTCTTGTGACAAGGTATAAAATGCGCCATTTTAGAGAAACGATCTACCACCACAAAAATACTATCTCTCCCCCTCCTAGTTCTAGGTAACCCTAACACAAAATCCATAGAAATATCCTCCCAAGGTACACTAGGGATGGGCAGAGGCATATAAAGACCATGTGGGTTTAGACGGGACTTAGCTTTATTGCAAGTAGTGCATCGTGCCACATAGCGCTCAACATCTCGTCTCATCTTAGGCCAATAGAAATGTGTGGACAGCACATCTTCGGTTTTCTTGGATCCAAAATGACCCATCAAACCACCACCGTGTGCTTCCTGCAATAACAATAAGCGAAGAGAGCTAGCCGGAACGCATAACTTGTTAGCACGAAAAAGATATCCATGATTCAGCACATATTTGTTCCAAGCACGGTCATTTGTACAATTTGCAAAAGCATCCTTGAAGTCCAAATCAGTAGCATACATGTCCTTCAATGTTTCTAAACCAAAGATCTTACAATCAAGTTGAGAAAGCAATGTATACCGTCTAGATAAAGCATCAGCAATCACATTATCTTTCCCTTTCTTATGCTTAATGATATATGGAAAAGTCTCAATAAATTCTACCCATTTAGCATGTCGTTTATTCAGATTTGCTTGACTACGTATATGCTTCAATTCTTCATGATCCGAATGAATAATAAACTCCTTAGGCAAAAGGTAATGTTGCCAAGTTTCAAGCACTCGCACTAAGGCATATAATTCCTTATCATAGGTAGAATAGTTCAACTGTGGGCCATGTAATTTCTCACTAAAATAGGCCACGGGTTTACCTCCTTGCAGCAGCACACCTCCTAATCCAAAACCACTAGCATCACATTCTAACTCAAAAGGCTTACCGAAGTCGGGTAACTGAAGTAGAGGTGCATGTGTAAGGCGATCTTTGAGTGTGGCAAAAGCTTGTTCATGTGCTGGCTCCCACGCAAAAGTAATTCCCTTCTTGGTCAACTCATGCAAAGGACCGGCTATGGTGCTGAAATCTTTTACAAAACGCCGGTAGAAACCTGCAAGACCAAGAAAACTACGTACCTGTGTGATAGTTTGGGGTTGCGGCCAGCTGTTGATGGCTTCTACCTTTGCCGCGTCGACCTCAATACCCTGTGAAGTGACAACATAGCCAAGAAACACAACTCGATCCGTGCAAAACGTGCACTTCTCAAGGTTACCAAACATTCTAGCTTCACGGAGGGCAAAAAAAACAGCACGTAGGTGTTCAACATGTTCTGTGAGGGACTTGCTATAAACCAAGATATCATCAAAGTATACAACCACAAAGCGTCCTATAAAGTGCCGTAGGACTTCATTCATCAAGCGCATGAAGGTACTAGGTGCATTAGTAAGTCCAAAAGGCATGACAAGCCACTCATATAATCCAAACTTTGTTTTAAAAGCAGTTTTCCATTCATCACCTAGTTTCATGCGAATTTGGTGGTAGCCACTACGGAGATCGATCTTAGAAAAGATAATGGCACCACTAAGCTCATCAAGCATGTCATCCAATCTAGGAATAGGGTGTCGATATCGAATGGTGATATTATTAATAGCACGACAATCAACACACATGCGCCAACTACCATCTTTCTTAGGTACCAAAAGAACGGGTACTGCACAAGGACTAAGGCTTTCACGGACGTACCCACGATCAAGAAGGTCCTGTACTTGGCGCTCAATTTCTTTTGTCTCCTCCGGATTGGTACGGTACGCTGCACGATTAGGAAGAGACGCTCCCGGGACCAAATCAATTTGGTGCTCGATGCCGCGTATCGGTGGCAGCCCGGGTGGTATCTCAGCAGGAAAAACATCATTAAATTCCTGCAAAAGGTTAGTGACTGCAACAGGAACAGTGCTAGGATTGTTCGCAAGTGAAAACAACACGTTTGTGCAAATCAAGCCGTATAGCAAGGGAGTATCATCACAAATTTCAGCAAGGTCAGTTTTAGTTGCAAGCATGACATGTCCTTTCAGATTAATAACTTGTGATGAAGAAGGAGAAGCAATTTTATCTTTCTGTTGCCTCAAAAGCGTCTTAGCTACTTGCTGATTTTCAGAAGGTTGTTTGCCCTTTTGTGCATCCCTAGCATGTTTTTCTTGTTCAAATTTTACAATTTCAGCAGGAGTCATAGGAAGCAATGTAACTTTCTTTCCTTTGTTCATAAACGTATACTTATTGCTCCTACCATGGTGTGTAGCATCCGTATCATACTCCCAAGGTCTACCAAGTAACAGAGAACATGCTTGCATTGGTACTACATCAAAATCAGCAACTCCTAAGTATGTACCAATGGCAAATTTGATGTGAGCAGTTTGTGTTACCTTGACCTTACCGCTATTGTTGAACCACTGCACATGGTAAGGGTGTGGATGCGCACGTGTGGGAAGTTGAAGCTTCGTTACCATGTCGAGGCTCACCAAATTGTTGCAACTACCACTGTCGATGATGACACGTACACGGCGGTCATTGACGAGGAAGAAGGTCTGAAACAGATTGTTCCGTTGTGCCCGGTCGTCCTGCTCCATGTGAGTGCTTAAAACACGTTGTACAATAAGTGCTTCATGGTCGGCATAGGTATCAGATGTAAAAACAGCGTCATCATCGGATGTATCATCATCTCCTGCAATGTTAGCAGCAAGTGCATATTCATCTTCAACATCACTAGCACTTACATAGCCACCATCTTCCGTAGCAATATAAGCCCGCTGACTAGGGCAGTCCTTCATAACGTGTCCGAATCCTTTGCATCGGTGACACTGGATCGCTGCGGAACGTGCGGTAGAGGCTGCCGAGGAGGTGGGCTTGGCTGGCGCCTTGGATGCTGCAGTCTTGGAACTCTCAACCTGGGCTGCAGATGTATAAGGTGCTGATGTAGCCGCCGGTCGAGAAGGGGGTGCGGGTGGTCGTTGCTGCTGCCCACTTGAGCGTGAAGTAGCACCACCAATGTTGGTCCTCATGCTGCGTTGTGGTTGTTGGCGACCCTGCAATTCTTTTTCTGCAAGCATAGCAAGGTGGAAAAGACGAGTGATAGTATTGTATTCTTTATAATCAATGATATCATGAATTTCACGTCTTAAACCACCATAAAAACGGGCCATTTTATCCTCATTGTCCTCCTCAATTTCAGCACGCATGCAACCTATTTGCAACTCCTGATAATACTCCTCTACCGATTTATTTCCTTGGTTTAGGCGCTGCAATTTTTTTCTCAAATCACGTTTATATGAAGGAGGGACCCATCTACCACGCATTTGCCGTTTTAACATATCCCAAGTTTGTGGTTCATTGCCAACCTGAACTATTTCAGTCCACCAAAGAAGAGCATATCCAGTGAAGTCACTAGTAGCTAAACGCACGCGGTGGATAGCAGGAACCATGTGAGCATTAAATTTTTGTTCGACTGACATCTCCCAATCTAAATATGCATCTGGATCATAGGTGCCAGCAAAAGGAGGTACTGAAAATTTTACCTTGGAGTAGGGATCATTGTTCCTGTGGTTGTCATTGTTACCTCGTGGAGGGCGGTTGCGGTGGCCGCCCATACCTTGACGGTTGAATTGAAAGCAATGACGTGCAGCCTCGTCAGGGTCAATGGCATTGTTTCCGGCATAGGATAGGTCGTCTTCTTCTTCAATATGGTCGTCTTCCTCTTCAACATGGTCATTGTTGGCTCGTGCAGCAGGCAATCGTGTTTCCAAGGCAGTCATCCGGTCTACTAGGTCAGCCACAGTACGTGCGAGACGTTCGATGGAATGTTGGGTCTGCCGCTGAGACTCTAGTAGAGCACGTCGTGAGACACATTCATTAAAATCAGATGGAGGGGTGCCGCTGTTATCTGCCATGTTAGTGAAAGACAAAACAACAAAGAATAATCCTGATGGAAAACAACTCGGTGGGGTGTTGGGTGTGTGGTGGAAGCAATCCGTCAAGCACCTTACCCACGCTTGCAAGTGTTCTTACCACGCCGCAGTGAGGTCACCGGCCTACAGGTGATGAACCAAGTGGAGGGTGGTGTACAATTGCAAGAAATGAATCCTGTCCTGACCGAGAGAAAGGTGTAGCTTGGAAGGCAAAGTGAGTAGCAAGGATTAGCGATAATAATAACAGTTAAACCAAGTTCAATAAGTGTTCCCAAGTACTCGTCAAAGTTGCTGGCCTTGGTGCTCCCAAGGTGAAAGTTCAAGCAAAAGAGGGAAACTATGTGTCCGAAAATCAAATGGAAGCAAAAACAGGTCAAAATCAGCTCTCTATAGATCGGACAAGGGATCGGACAAGAGATCGGACAAGTGATCGGACAAGGGTATGTGCACAAATTTTTTTTTCTTTTTTCTCTGCTGCTGCTCGGATCGGACAAGGGATCGGACAAGAGTTCGGACAAAGGTTCAGACAAGAGATCGGACAAGCAACAAACAGCCAAAGACTACCTCAGATTGGACAAGAGTTCGGACAGGAGTTCGGACAAGAGTTCGGACAAGCAACAACAGGACTGTTTCTCTTTTTTTTTTTATATTTTTTTTCTCTCTTTTTTTTCACTCTATTTTTTTTTGAAACAAGGATGACAAGAGATACAACCACAAAAATTGGCACCTGCAACTGAGGTGGGATGTGGCTCACAAAAATTCAAACAAGTTCGCTGTCCGGCGAGCAAAAACTTTGTCCAATTTTTTTCTTTATCTTCCCAATTTTTTTGGTAGGGTACCCTCCAAATTGGGTCAGGAACACGCTCAAAAAATTTCATATTTTTCTGCCAAACGAGCAAAAAGTTATGCTTGTTTTACCGAAGGGGGGTCACAAAGAGTCAATGTGAAAAACAAAGTAGGGTTGCGGAAGGGGGGGGGTTTTCGGCGGGGAATTTTTTTTCTGAGACAAAAGAACAACTACTACTCAAACGACACAGAGGGATGACTAAACCAGCAACAAGACTCGACCAAGAACACGAACTCAACAAAAGTTAAAACTGAAATTAAAATCGCAGGCACAAAGGGGTTCTCGGTGGGGAATTTTTTTTTGGTGCGGTTTTCTGGACTTTAGGTAAAAACAACAGCAGATCGAGATTACCTAACGGGAAATCTGAGCTCTGATACCAGCTGATGGGGGATTGGTCCCGATCTTCCGCTAGGTAAGGGATAAACTTGGGTTGGTGGAGAATCTCGACGTTGGCGATCCAAGGCTCCGGTCCGGCGGATCAAAACCTTGCAATCGTTACACCACTGTCTCCGTTGGTTATCAACCACGCAGAACGCGATTGACCTCGCCACGAAGGCTAATTCCTGCAAGCGAACCCAAGAACACAAGCAAGAACAGGAAGGATACAAATCGAATGCCAAAACACAGACAAACGAGGATAAGGTGAGGTTTCACAAACGCCAATGCAGCAGCCAATCGGTCCGGTGCAAGAGGCGGGATCTAAACACAACAGTGTAGATGCAACAAAGCAAAACCTTACCCTAGAGGTGGCTGGCGTGAGAATATATAGGGCGGCGGCCTGTGGAAGGGAAACAGACTTGGGCTCTGGGCTAGAAGACGTACAGACTCAGATTATGGCCAACATGGCCCAGTTCTGTCACGCAGTACTGTTTTAAATACACAGGACGACTCGAGATTCCAAATGAGGTGAAACCAATGGCAAACGATCCGTCTTCTCCTCAGCTTTCCAAAAAGTCAAAGAACGCGCCAATCGGACTTCGTATGAGGAAGTTATGCCCATTTTGGTGAATGGTGGTCGATGTAGTCCGAACCAGCGAATTCTTGACTTCAAATCATCCGTGCGGCTCCGTCTTCAACTCCAACTCTCCTATTCCATCTCCCATGTTCCTAAGCAACAAAATATCACTAGTATTCAGTAGCATCCCATCCAAACAAATATAATCAAAGTTGCTAAGGAACGAATTAACCTCATGGTTCAAGCGACGGGCACGGGCGCGTGTGATTGGTCCTTGTAGTTGAATTGTAGGTGGAGGCTCCATGTGTGTATCATGTGAAGTGATGTCCTCATCACTGCCTCTCCAAGATCTTTCATCGAAAAACTATTTTTCAGTGAGGTCTTGACAACATTCAACAAAGGAATGTCGTTTCTGAACAACAATATGTCATCCACATATAGGACCAAAAACACAAGTGAGCTCCCACTAGCCTTTTTGTAAACACAAGGCTCTTCTTCGTTCTTGATGAAGCCAAACCCTTTGACTACTTCATCAAAACGAAGATTCCAACTCTAGGATGCTTGCTTCAATCCATAATTAGACTTTAGCAACTTACAAACTTTCCCAGCATTCCTCGGACCATCAAGACTTTCAGGCTATGTCATGTACACATCCTCACTTAGGTTTCCATTCAGGAAATATGTCTTGACATCCATTTGCCATATCTCATAATTATAAAATGTGGTAATAGCTAGGATGATCCGAATAGACATAAGCATAGCGACGGGCGAAAACATTTCATCATAATCAACACCTTGAATCTGTCTGAAACTATTTGCCACCAATCGTGCCTTATAGATGTGAACATTTCCATCAATGTCTATATTTTTCTTTAAGATCCATTTACACTCAATAGTTTTTACACCATCGGGTGGATCAACTAAGTTCCAAACTTGATTTACACGCATGGACTCCAACTCAGATCCAATGGCTTCAATCCATTTCTCAGAGTCTGGTCCCATCACTACTTCCTCATAGGTCTTAGGCTCGTCGTTGTCTAACAACAACACGTCGTGATGCCCAGTGGTCAAGAACATGTAACTCTCTGGTGCATGGACTACTCTCCTAGACCTCCGCGGGGCTGGCACATCCATAACAGGGTCTGCAACATCTTGCGCCTCCTATTTTGGTTCAATGGGATCTGGACCACTTTTCAGTGGCTCTCGAACCTCTTCGATATGCACCGTCCTCCCACTGACTCCTTTTGAGAGAAACTCTTTCTCAAGAAACACACCATTTTGAGCGAAAAACACTTTGCCCTCTTCTCTATTGTAGAAATAGTATCCTTTGGTTTCCCTCGGATACCCCACAAAGAAGCACTTGTCGGACTTATGACTGAGCTTGTTATACGTCATATGTTTGACATACGCCTCACATCCCAAAATCTTTAGAAAAGACAAACTATGACGCCTCCCAGACCACATCTCATATGGCATCATCTCTACTGACTTAGATGGAACTCTATTAATCGTGAAAGCCTCTCCTTGCTTCGTCCTTGCCGTCCTTCACTGATCCAATCGATGAAGACGGCGTAGTCATTCGCATGTAGACGTTCACGAGCGTCGCCATTGGAGCAATGCCTCCACGAAGTCCACACGTACAGAGATTGAGTACCTACCACGGCACCATGCTAGCACCGCACGTGAGAGACAGGGATCCTTGACCTCAACGTTTTAGATCAAGAAGGGGAGGAGAGAACTCTTGGGTGGCTAGGTATAATCTAGGCTTATTTCTATACCCAAGACGTCCTCCTCCTCTCCTTATGTAGGGCTGAGGGCCCCTGGGTCGTGATTATCCCGAGACCATAAAAACGGTAACAAATCCAATCTGTTTGCCCACGTCGGAACATTCGATCCTATATTGGAACTTCTGACAGGGTATTTTAGGTCTCCTGATACAGTACGACGTGCAACAGATCCAATCTGTTTTCACCTACCTTGTAACTTCCGGTAACATATCGGAACTTCCAATCAGTACAAAATTCCCCGATTCATAATCGGAACGCCTGGCTCGCCAGAATTTCTGATACCATATCAGAACTTCCGAAGCAACAATTGCTCTCTGTATCGAGACCAGCAATTAACCAAAACTTCCGATACTCACAATCGGAACTTTCGATCCATTGAATTTTGTTAGGCCTAACCTTCAGGCTCGGAATCATTAAGCCAACGATTACCCTCATTAAGACTCTCTTAATCACTATAATTATTCCTGCCTATAAATGGCTGTTCTGCGGATGTTTTCCTAGCCATAACCATGACGGTTAAACTCCTATAACCCCCCTCGTCCTTCTCATATAAAAGTGTAGGACCAAAAGTAGCGACCAGAGGGGGGCTGAATGGGTGCCTAAAAATTCTTTCGAATCTATGGCCTGCACCCAACACCCAACGCACCTCAAAAGACTAAGCAGCAAAGCGTGAACAGATCGCCTAAGCCTAAAAGTATCTAGCCTAGAAACAACCGGTGTCCTAGATAGAGAAACACCAATACAGTGCTAATAGGCAGATAAACAAAATATTCAAACCATGGTAGATCAAGCTTCTCAGCAAAATAATCTAAGTGCACATATAATGAGATGAGAAGTTACTGTTCAAAATTTGTCTCCTGTTCGATACTTGGCGAAGCCTGCTTCGCAGTGTCGAAGCCTGCTTCAGAGTACAATGTCGAAGTCCGGTGAAGTCTATCGTTGAAGTGCTAGAGGTTTGTGGAATCTAGCCTAGTTTGAGTGTGGCTAAATGTGAAGTATGCTTCGGTGCGAAGTATGAAAGTATCGAAGCTTGCTTCGAACAAAGTACTTTGAAGTCTATACTCTGATCAGACAGCTTCGAACAAAGTTTGCAGAAAAGCTATCTTCGAAAGAGAAACAAAGCCAAACACACAGCAGCAAGACCAAGTCGAAGCCTACAACTCTACCTTTGAAGCTAGCTTGATCGAAGTATGACTACTGAAGTGGTAACCTTCGAACCACAGACCAACTTCGAATCGAAGTCTGCTAATGCTCTCAAAAGAAATCGAAGCTTTGAAATAAACTTCAAAAGTCAAGCTTCGAACTCACAAACTAAGATCCACGAAAATGACAACAGAAGAACTTCTCAGAAAAACACACTCCAAACGAAGTCGATCAGAAAGACATGCTTTGAAGGTAACTTCAAAACCTGTCGAAGTATGCTTCGCAAAAATGCCGAATTATCAACTACGAAGTTGACTGACCAAAGTGTTCGAATCGGAGTACTACTTCGCGAACTTCGAAGCACAGCAGGGAACAGTTGTTAAGTAACAATGAGAAGCCTTGCAGCAAACCTCGGTTGAGAACCGAATCAAATTCGAAGCCTGCTTCACCAGACAGAAGGACTTCGAACAGAGTATAGAGCTTCGCCAGAAACACCAGAGACAAGTAATATACTACTTTCTCGATCAAAAAGCCATGTCAAGAAAAGCAAGGCTAGAGAACTAGCACACTGTAGCTATAGGAAAATAGTACTACTTACAGCTACAGGAGCACACAAGAAGTAGTACTTCTCAACCGAAGAACAGGAGCTTCCAGAGAATAAAAACACGTACATAACCACAAATCTGGGTGCGCAACACAATGCAAGACACATCAAATCACAACACACAAGAATCACAACACGCAGAAGAAAACAGAATCAAAGTGAATCAAAACTCACAAGTTCGGATGAATAGATGAACACTGCGGCGGTGCAACAGGGAGAGAGACAAGGTAAACAGTGAACACAAAATGGCCCAATCCTTGATTAAAAAGTGATTTCTTGAAAGGGTAACCTAACCCTAGGGATTGTGGCCCTATTTATAGGCTGCCCAATAGCTAGGAATATTTCACCAGCCCCTTAGGGTTTTTTACAAACGCTGAAATAAAAGGAAAAGACTAAACTGCCCTTAGGATATTTTTACAGACTCGACTGACTGACTGTGGGCCTAGGGACAAAATTGTAAACTCCTATTTACAATTGACTTATCCAGAAGCTAAGCTTTCGTAGCGACTATGGCTTCTCTTCTAGACAGTCCGATACAAGATCAGCGGTCGTCGGTTTTGCGCCGAAACTGACAAAGCCTCCACCGACTTTGCACCAGGTACTCGGATTGGGCCGGCCCGATTCCGCAGCTCTCTCAGCCCGGCAATCACTCGCCGCCCGTGTACCTGAGTCAATCCTGGTCAACAGCCCAGTGGATCCTCTGCTGCTCATAGCCCATGTACCCGGATTGGGCCAGCCCGACTTCGCTGCCCCTCTGCCCGACAGTCGCTTGCTGCCTGTGTACCTGAGTCACACGCGGCCCAGACGCAGCAGATCTTCTCTCTCTTTTGTCCTCTTTGACTATCGTTGACAATGACTCATCACATCTGGAGCCATGAGGCCCACGTTATTCAGCATGGCTCCTCAATCTCCCCCTTGATGAGTGCATTGTCAACACTTCTCTTCATCAGCTCTTCAGTACCTGCGAACACATGTGGAAACACGAAAACAAAACACAAGAAAATAGAGAAGAAGAAAATAAAGTAAAAGTTTAATCATAATGACCAAAAGCCAAACAAAAGCAAGAAGTGGTCATTATGGTTAACCAAAAAGTAAAATCTCAAAACGAGTGCAATCTCAGAATCATCAACAAGGATATCAAAAGAGTAAGGACAACCGGGACAAAAAAAACTCCCCCTAAAACAAATCCCAGAGAAAGCCAAAACTCCCCCTTAAACTTTTCTCCCAAAATTTCTCCCCCTTGTTGACAACTGAACTCATCAAGCGAGACTAAATGCACTCTAAAAAGACACAGACTCCCCCTGAAATGCAATTCCCCCTCAAAATATGCAATGAATGCAACTGGGTACAGGTGGAGTGAAGAAAGCATGCTTCTCAGATATGATTGACTGCAATTACAACATCTAACAAGTATAGCAAAAGACATACTGTCTAAGACACATGGCATGATTAGTGCAACATATGATATCTAAAAAAGTCATTAGCACGCATTTTTCAATTTTTTGCAAACAAAAGCATCACCACATTTGCAAGTTGACAAGCAAGGTAAAGCATGATATGCAGAAGCTAACTGATATCTACCAAGATAAGCATTTGTCCAAAACAAAGTGCTTCAACAAACTTGCTATCTTTTTAATGTTCAGGCTTTTTATTTTTCTTTTTATTTTTATTTTTGCCAGGGGTTGTTTGCAAGTCAAACCTTATGCTGACCGACCAAGTCAAGCCTAGGCCAGAACTGGACCATCAGAAGCTTAAGACATTGGTCTTGGCATACATTACATTGTCCTAGTTCATACCAAAGTGCTATGGTAAGCAGTCTAGAACAATGCAATGCGACAAAGCAAACCCACCTAGATCTTTTCAACTCAAGCATAAAAAGGCATGGAATTTTCATTCATTTTTGATTTTTATCATTTTTATAGCACATTTTCCATGTTAAAGCATAAAGATGTCCAAGTTGCATATCTGCATCTATGTGAGGAACTAGCTACAAGGCATGTAACAGATAGCAAAAGCACTCAGCCTACACATGCTAGTTACCAGAAGCAATGGTGATCATTTTCAAGTTTAAAACATAAAAGCCATGCATATGACAGATATAAGACATATCAAGTGAACTGAATCAAAGCATGATCATTGACAAGTAATCAAAAGCATGTAAGTAAAGCAGTTCAATCATATAATAGAAGCAAGCTCAAAAGTGTGATATGTGAATATGCATGATATGAACACACGCAAAAAGACTCAAGAAAAGAGTAAAGAATAAAGAAAACTGACTCAAAAATATCCTAAAAAGGATACACAACACCCAAATCCCCTCGCAAACATTCAAAAGTAGACTGATCTAGGGGTTTGGTGAAAATGTCAGCCAACTGATGATGAGTATCAACATGAACAAGGTCAATGACACCTTTCTCATATTGATCTCTCAGAAAGTGAAAGCGCACATCAATGTGTTTGGTTTTTGAATGGAGACACGAGTTTTTCCCTACACTAATAGCATTGGTGCTGTCGCAAAACAAAGGAACTCTGGTAGGAAAGAACAACCCAAAATATTGCAGAGTGGAAATCATCCAAACCAATTGTGAGCAGCAGCTAGCAGCAGCTACATACTCAGCCTCAGTGGTTGAAAGAGCAACTCCAGATTGCTTTCGAGAAGACCAAGAGACAAGAGAAGAACCAAGAAACTGGCAAGTACCAGAAGTCGACTTGCGATCCAACCGGCACCCACCAAAATCAGCGTCCGAAAAGCCAGATAAATCAAGAGATGATGATGCTGAATAGTAAAGACCAAGATCAGGCGCATAGGTAAGATACCGGAAGATGCGCTTGACAGCCTGCCGATGAGACGCGTGTGGTGAAGACTAGAAGCGTGCACACAGCCCTACGGCAAACTGAATGACCGGTCTTGTTGCCGTCAAGTACAACAGCGAATCGATCATCCCTCGAAACTCTCTCTCGTTGACATTGACGCCGATCTCGTCATTGTCCAGACCCCCAGATGTGCCCATCAGGGTCATCTGTGGCTTCAACTCTCCACCAAAGTCAAATTTTTTCAACATGTCACGAGTGTACTTACCTTGGTGGATGAAGGTGTTGTCCTTGGTCTGTTTGATTTGGAGCCCTAAAAAGTACTTGAGCTCACCCATGAGGCTCATCTCGAACTCGCTGTGCATCTGCTCAGAAAACTTGGACACAAGAGTATTAGTAGTACCGCCAAAAATAATATCGTCCACGTAAATCTAGGCGACTAAGAAATCTGAAGCATCTCTGAACAAGAAGAGAGTTTTATCCACATAACCCATCACAAAGCCCTTCCCCAACAAAAATTTCTTTAACCGGTCATACCAAGCACTAGGGGCTTGCTTCAACCCATATAAAACTTTTTGCAACTTAAAAACATGTCGAGGAAACTTGGGGTTCTCAAAACCGGGGGGTTGCCTAACATAAACCTCCTCCTCTATGTACCCGTTCAGAAAAGCACTCTTGACGTCCATTTGAAAAATCTTAAAACCCTTCGAAGCGGCAAAAGCTAAAAGAATGCGAATGGACTCAAGAGGGGCAACAAGGACGAAAGTTTCTTCAAAATCAATACCCTCCTTCTGGCAAAAACCCTGGGCAACTAGTCGAGCTTTGTTGCGCACCACAACCCCATCTTCACCTTGCTTGTTCTTGAACACCCACTTGGTGCCTATGGGGTTGCATCCGGGTGGCAGCTCAACTAGTGTCCAAACCCGATTATGGACAAAATTCTCAAGCTCTTGTTGCATGGCATTAATCCAATTAGGATTAGAAAGAGCATGAGAAACGTCTCTAGGCTCAAAAGATGCAACAAAAGAAGATTCAGCAAACACAGCAAGTGAGTCAACAGACGAATGCAAAGTTCTCTCAGTCAAATCACCGATGATGAGCTCCGAGGGGTGATCACGCTGAACTGCTCGGGATCCCCGGTGATCTGAAGTAACCTCACCGGAGTCAGCAGCTGGCACCTCTAGACTCAATTGAGGGGGCTCGATCGAAGTGGAAGAAGTGATCAGAGGTTCGCCCTCGTCCTCAGTCGAAGTCTCGGAAGGTGTGGGTTCTGCAGGCAGTGCAGAAGGCCCACCCTCATTAGCAGCTGGAGTATCCTCATCTTTCTCGAAGATGAACTCTCCGAGCTCACCATCACCAGAAAGCTCAAAAGAAGGAGTCAAAGAAGGCAAGGACTCATCAAAAGAAACCTCGCAAGTCTCGACAAGCTGTTGGGAGTCGAGGTTCCAAACACGGAAGCCTCGCGAATGCAATGCATAACCAAGAAAGACTCCATCCCAGCAACGAGACTCGAATTTGTCCAAATGCCCTCCCTTCTTGAGCACAAAGCACTTTCAGCCAAACGCTCGCAAGTGGCTCACTTTGGGCTGTCTGTCAAACCACAACTCGTATGAGGTCTTACCTAGGTAAGCTCTAAGAAAAATGCGGTTGGCCAAATAGCAAGCCGTGTTCATGGCTTCAGCCCAAAACCGCCTAGGAGTCCTCTGCTCATCGAGCATCGTCCTGGCCATCTCGACTAGCATGCGGTTCTTTCGTTCCACAACGCCGTTCTGTGGGGGAGTGTAAGGAGCAGAAAACTGATGGTCAAGACCCTGATCACTACAGAAACTGACGAACTAAGAGTTCTTGAACTCAGAGCCGTTATCGGAGCAAATTGCTCGCATCCGACCATTGTTCTCATTCTTCAGCTTCAAAATCAGGTCATGAACAAAATGAAAAGTTTCATCCTTAGACTCCAAAAAGAAAACCCACGAGAATCGAGAAAAATTGTCAATAATCACAAGTGCGTACACTTCCCACCGACTGAGCGTACCCGAGCTGGACCTACAGTGTCCATGTGTAACAGCTCGCCCGGATACGAAGTCATCACCTGAGTCACAGGTGCGTCAGAAGCGGCCACCATTTTCCCGTGACGATAGGGATGGCAAACTAGATCCTTCTCCATCTTAAGCTTGGGCAATCCTCGGATGAGGTCCATAGAGCTCAACCTGACTAGGAGATCAAAACTCAAATGACCTAACCTCCTATGCCACTTCTAGAGCTCAGAGGAGGATCCAGCAATCAAACAGCGAGAAGGGCCAAAAGAACTAGAGAAGTCAATCCGAAAATCCTTACCAAAAGGTAAGATCGAGCAAATCAAAGACCCTCTAGAATCAATCACAGAAGAACTACCCTTCTTAAAACAAACCTCCAAACCATCCTTAAGAAGTTGCGAAACAGAAATCAAATTGAAGTTCAAATTTCCAACAAAAGACACATTCTTCAAAGAGAAATGATTAGAGATGCGAATTGAGCCAATATCGTTTACCTTCCCTTGATCACTATTCCCGAATGTGATGTACTCTTTGGACCTCGGGGAAGTGAGACTGGAGAACCATCTGCAATGTCCCATTATGTGGCGAGAGCATCCTGAGTCCATGATCCAAACGTCCTCCAGTCCCCGATCCTACACAATCAGTGGTTGTAAGGGGGAGCAAATGGTCCGGCACCGGGTTTAGCAAATGAACTAAACCAGTGTCAAGCCATCTGCTCAAAAGATGGAAAGCAAAAGCCTTCAGAAGAGTTTGGACCAAAGCGCGGCTCAAAGTGCGGTCCTTGGTTCTGCCTAAAGCCTCGGCCACGAGGTCCAGGACCGTAGCCAAAATGGCCTAGAGCTCTGCCGGAACGAACACCACCAACTAGAGCACGGGCATAAAACTGTCTCCTCTACCGCCACCTACACGACGCGGCTTGGCCTCTAGCCTCTCCCCACGTCGAGGAACACGCAGTCTATCACCCTGCTGGTAGAACTGCTCCTGACCACCACGAGCTCTCTCTGCTCTCTCAACTCGCTTCCTCCTAAAGCAAAACTCCGCAAGATGCCCGTCTCTCTGACAATACTCACAATGATAGGTGGGCTTCTTGGGATGTGGTTGAGGCTTGGGTTTCTTGGGCTTAGTGGTGTTTGGTGTCGTCTTCTTGGGTTGAGAGGGTCCAGGAAGAGAGTCAAGAGAAGTGTGGAGGTGTTTGGGCTTTGGAACCCAGATGGGCTTCTTGGGTGGAGCTTTGGACTGTTCTTGGATTACTCCATCCTTGGGCTGACTAGCCTGGAAAGACTCAGTGGAGTGAGTCTTGGGATATCTCTGCTCAGGAGTCATTTTACTCCACTCCACTGCCCGGCTAATGGCACTCTCAAAGTCAGCCTTGTTGTAGGTGTAACCTACCCCAAACCCATCCTGCCTCTTAAACTGCTGGATCATCATGCCGAGTTGTGGCTCTCTGGCACTGATCCAACTCAAGATAGAACGAAGGTAAAAGTTCTCATTCTGAGAATCAGCTAGCTCCTCTCTCAAGGAAGCTAGAACCTCCACCTGAGACAAGCAGGTCTCACACTCGCTGTCTACCTGGACAGACTTCTTGGCTTTCAGCTTAATCAACTCCAGTCTAAGAGACAGGTAGTTCTCACAGACAGTGGGTGGAACTGATAGTGTCTCAAGCTCTAGCCTAGTCTGCGCCAGCTCAGCTCTTACTCTCTCCAAATCACCCAGATGCTCATCGCCCTTGGCTTTCGGCTCAACTAAACTAGCAAGATGAGATGGGCAATCAGCACAGGGAACAACGACAGTGGCTTGAGCATCTTTCAGCTCCAGCTAAGCGCTTTCAAGCTCAGTGGCCAAAGCTTCCCTCTCATCAACCCTTTCTATGTACCTGGACTTTAGAGTCGACGGGTCACATAGAAGCACCTCACACTTTGGGCACTCACTGCTATCACCCAAGCAAGGGGAAGAAGATAGACTCTCAATTTTTCCGTTGGCCACGGCAAGCTCACTCTCTAACTCATCTATCCTCTTCTTAGCCCCCTAAGCAGTTTTTCCAGATATTTTAACTCCTGACGATTGCTTTCAAGTAAATCAACGATTTTGCATTCATAAGATGATACCTTTTCATTGTCATCGTCGTCGGAGTCATCGGAGGAGCCCTTCTCTTCCTTATCCCCAAGAGACATTGAGCAGAAGCTCTTGTGGGATCTTCGGCGCTGATGTGAGTGGCTCTTCGATCTATCCCCGAAGGCCATGAAGAAAAGACCCGCTGGATCGTCCTTGTCCTTCCCCTTCCTGATGATGATCTCCGCATCGCTTGAGCTCGATGAAGAGGAAGAAGACGTGGACCGCTTGGAGTAGCTCTTTTCCATCTCAATGAAGAAGGCCTTGTCGCGCTTCTTGTTCTATCACCGGTAGTCCTTCAGGGCCTTTCTGAAGAATCTGGTCTTTGGCTTGCCCTTGTTGAAGGAGGACCTGTCGTGCTTGCCGGAGTCGTGGAAGCCACCACCGGTGCCCTTCTTGTGACCATTGCGCTTGGGGCAGTCGGTGATGAAGTGTCCTGGGTCACCACACTCAAAGCACACGGATTTCATGCCGTGTCTTTTGAACATCCTTTTGTCATAAACACGACGCACCCGGTTGTTAAAAAGACACAAATCATCATCTCCCAAAGACTCAAGCTGGTCCTCAGTGATAGACATCAAAGAGAACCCAGCACAGCTTACAGAAGAGGGATCAACAGAAGATATAGCAAGGACCAGAGACTTTGATCCAGAGCCAGTGAGATTTGATATCAACTGGATATCAACCTCGATGGCCTTCAGCTTGCTAAACAGTTCAAAAATGGTCAAGGTATCATAAGATGTGCTCTCAATGATAGAGGATACCTTGATTTCCCAGATCTTTGGGTCCAAAGTATGGAGAACCTTGAGCGCCTGCTCGTGATCTGAGACTAATTGAACATCCTCAGCCTTGTTGTCCCGAAGCTTATTTATGATCGATTGAAAACGACCAAACAACGCCTCAACAGATTCACCCGGCTTTTGTGTGAAATTCTCATATTCACGCCGGTAGGTCTGATAGAGCCGAGCCTTGACCTGGGCTGTCCCCTCATGGTGTGCCTTGAGGGTAGCCCAGATCTCTCTCGCAGTAGAGAGATGGCTCACACGCTCAAACTCAGTGGGACCTAAACCAGAAAACAAAATGTTCACAGCTTTACTATTGTTCAGATGTTGGACAATGATACTAGGAGTACCATGCTCAGCAACTCGCAATATAACAAACGTAGCGTGAACGCAAATGTCCGAGATGTCCGAGCCTTGGCTAATGAGATAGGCTCGCATGCGAGTCTTCCAATAATTATAGCCATAAGCTTCCAAGGACGTGACCTTTCCAGGAGACGTCATGATCACTACTGGGGTTTAGAACCGGTTAAGGTATGGAAAAACCCTAACAAGGCTCTGATACCACTTGTAGGACCAAAAGTAGCGACAGAGGGCGGTGAATGGGCGCCTAAAAATTCTTTCGAATCTATGGCCTGCACTCAACACCCAACGCACCTCAAAACACTAAGAAGCAAAGCATGAACAGATCGCCTAAGCCTAAAAGTATCTAGCCTAGAAACGACCGGTGTCCTAGATAGAGAAACACCAATACAGTGTTAATAGGCAGATAAACAAGATATTCAAACCATGGCAGATCAAACTTCTCAGCAAAATAATCTAAGTGCACATAGAATGAGATGAGAAGTTACTGTTCAAAATTTGTCTCCTGTTCGATACTTGTCGAAGCCTGCTTCGGAGTACAATGTCGAAGTCCGGCGAAGTCTATCGTTGAAGTGCTGGAGGTTTGTGGAATCTAGCCTAGTTCGAGTGTGGCTGAATGCGAAGTAGGCTTCGGTGCGAAGTATGAAAGTATCGAAGCTTGCTTCGAACATAGTACTTCGAAGTCTATACTCCGATCAGACAGCTTCGAACAAAGTTTGCAGAAAAGCTACCTTTGAAAGAGAAACGAAGCCAAACACACAGCAGCAAGACCAAGTCGAAGCCTACAACTCTACCTTCGAAGCTAGCTTGATCGAAGTATGACTACCGAAGTGGTAACCTTCGAACCACAGACCAACTTCGAATCGAAGTATGCTGATGCTCTCAAAAGAAATCGAAGCCTTGAAACAAACTTTGAAAGTCAAGCTTCGAACTCATAAACTAAGATCCACGAAAATGACAACAGAAGAACTTCTCAGAAAAACACACTCCAAATGAAGTCGATCAGAAAGACATGCTTCGAAGGTAACTTCAAAACCTGTCGAAGTATGCTTCCCAAAAATGCCGAAGTATCAACTATGAAGTTGACTGACCAAAGTGTTCGAAACGGAGTACTACTTCGTGAACTTCGAAGCACAGCAGGGAACAGTTGTTAAGTAACAATGAGAAGCCTTGCAGCAAACCTCGGTTGAGAACCGAATCAAGTTCGAAGCCTGCTTCACCAGACAGAAGGACTTCGAACAGAGTATAGAGCTTCGCCAGAAACACCCAGAGACAAGTAATATACTACTTTCTCGATCAAAAAGCCATGTCAGGAAAAGCAAGGCTAGAGAACTAGCACATTGTAGCTACAGGAAAATAGTACTACTTGCAGCTACAGGAGCACACAAGAAGTAGTACTTCTCAGCCGAAGAACAGGAGCTTCCAGAGAAGAAAAACACGTACAGAACCACAAATCTGGGTGCGCAACACAATGCAAGACACATCAAATCACAGCACACAAGAATCACAACACGTAGAAGAAAACAGAACCAAAGTGAATCAAAACTCACAGGTTCAGATGAATAGATGAACACTGCGGTGGCGCAACAGGGAGAGAGACAAGGTAAACAGTGAACACAAAATGACCCAATCCTTGATTAAAAAGTGATTTCTTGAAAGGGTAACCTAACCCTAGGGATTGGGGCCCTATTTATAGGCTGCCCAATAGCTAGGAATATTTCACCAGCCCCTTAGTGTTTTTTACAAACACTGAAATAAAAGGAAAAGAGTAAACTTCCCTTAGGATATTTTTACAGACTCGACTGACTGACTGTGGGCCTAGGGACAAAATAGTAAACTCCTATTTATAGATGACTTATCTGGAAGCTAAGCTTTTGTAGCGACTACGGCTTCTCTTCTAGACAATCTGATACAAGATCTGCGGTCGTCAGTTTTGCGCCGAAACTGACAAAGCCTCCACCGACTTTGCACCAGGTACTCGAATTGGGCCGGCCCGATTCCGCAGCTCTCTTAGCCCGGCAATCACTCGTCGCCCGTGTACCTGAGTCAATCCTGGTCAACAGCCCAGTGGATCCTCTGCTGCTCATAGCCCATGTACCCGGATTGGGCCAGCCCAACTTCGCTGCCCCTCTGCCCGACAGTCGCTCGCTGCCCGTGTACCTGAGTCACACGCGGCCCAGACGCAACAGATCTTCTCTCTCTTTTGTCCTCTTTGACTATCATTGATAATGACTCTTCACATCTGGAGCCATGAGGCCCATGCTATTCAGCATGGCTCCTCAAAAAGGACCAAGGGGAAGCCTTAGAAACAACGAAGGAGAAGACACGATGTTGGCATGCTTTTTGGTCACACACTGAAACATGCGCGGCCTGGGAGATTTGCTTAACTCTAGTGCAGGTCCTACGTCTTAGAAAAGTGTTCAATGCGTGCCAATCAGTTTGACCCTATAACTGATAAGGGATTGTAAAATACAGACATTAGTAGCATAGCCGATCGGCTAGCAAGACGATGACTATGGCGTAAAAGATAAATCCGTGAAAAATCGTCTGATCTGCCAAACGACCGATAGCCCTGATTAATACAATCGAACAAGCACGCCATCAGCCAATGGAGAAAATAGGACACACATATGGGTCGATGACCACTCTTCGACGGTGAACATGATATTGAGATGAATTGAAAATAACCTATCAGCTTGTACTATGATAGAAATAAATAAAGCATGCCAGATAATAGATCTATCATGGAAATCATCACAATAACTAGATCAGACCTAACCGAGATAGTAGCTAGTAACGATGATCTGAACAATATATCAACGAATCGGGCAAACTTTAATTAGATGAACAGTAGACAACATGAAAAAGATACAACAGCAAGAGATGTTAGACTTAACCGATGAAGCCTCAAGCTATCAAACCCAGATCACCTCAATCTAAGATATCAAACCCAACTAATGCAGCCTTAGAGCTAGCCAAATACACTGAGAACAACCAGTGACCGTGCTATTTCACTATTTTCCTCAAGAGATCGGACCAAACCGATGCAGCCATGAGGATACTAAACTAGTTGGCTCGGAAGTCATGGGTGGTGGGACTCACCTCTTCGCCAGAGATCAAATTGATGCCGCCCAGCTCCGAGAGCTTGAGTCCCGCCGGATAACCTTGGGCACATGGGTGGTGATGCGCCGATTATAGATTGAACGAGAGTTTACTAAACCTAACCTAGGGGATACATATTTATAGTCTGTAGACTTGCTGTCCAAGTAACCTACCAGTCAATATCGGATATATCAATAACCAACTCTTGCCGCTCTTACCTCCATCGGCCTCTCTCCGATCATGTAGTTGTTGCAAACGGGCTTCTTTGACTTTCTTTGATCGGATCTTTCTTGACCTTCTATTGACCATGCGACAACTCGTAGTGCGCCCTGGGGCTTTACCAAATATTGCCATCAACACATGCCATGCAGTCTCAGAGTGCTCAGGGATAATTGATGCTTCAAAATTATCAATCATAATCACTCCTGCTAGCATGTCTTTTCAAATGCCCTTTCTAATTTATTTATAGTAGCCGAGACCCTTCATCTTCCAAAGCTTTATATATGTCGCAAAGGAATCGGCTCCATTTTATCTTCATCTTATCTTTCTTCCTTCTTTGGCCATGAATGACTGTGATGGATGTCGCCTGGTCTGACTCATCTACTTTTCTATTGCGGCATCGGACCAGGCTTCATCCCACACAGTCTAGCATTAGCATTCTTTCAAATCAAAGGTCTTTTTTCCCTGTTCCCGCAATGATTTTCAGTCTATTTTAAAATGTACCCATGATTACCTCCTTCCGAATGTTGGGAACGGCCCCACTGAATCGACCAGAATCACTCTGACTTGACCATTGAGGAACGACTTCTCACTCTATAAGAACTGCCGAGCACCTCTCTTCCTTACGCTTTTCGCACAATGCTTTCCTTTCCTTGAGCTCAACACTGTTTTGTGTTTCTTGCATTGATCGTCTTCTCTATCAGTCTCCTTTTTTCATCAACTTCCAATGGCAACCAATGATTCTGTCCCCGAGGTAAGTCATTGTCTCTTCCATCCTTCATTTTCGATTACTTGCCAATTTATTTGGTTCTTCCAACTTTTTCTAACACTACTACAAAGCGACACTATAGTGGCGTTGGGCAAAACACTGTAGTGGCGGGCCATTAGATGCCCGCCACTATAGTTGCTGGTGCTGACGGCAGCACCAGCGCCCGCCACTACTATTGGTAAAGTAGTGGCGGTCGGTGCGGACGTCATCCCGGACCACCACTATTTACCAATAGCAATGGCGGGCGCTGGTGCTGGCCGCCACTGCTAAGCTGGCTGCCACTAAAGTATTGATGACATCACTTGCGACTGCCACTACTATTCTAGCTATAAATGTGCAGCTTCTTCCTCCCCGATCTCTACCGGAGTTCACATTTAATTTTGTCCGTACAATGGCGACAAAAATCTAGATAAAGAGGGGGAGGCTTTGTTTTCGTTTCTTTTGAAGGATTTCATTCTAGGAGGTAAATCCATGCCGAATCTCACATTTATTTTGTATTTAATCATGTATACAATGAGTTATTAGCATTTTACTAATTTAGGGTTTGTGAATAGAAATTTTCAAATAATCTTTCATTTACAGTGTTTCCTTCTCCCAAATGAACAAAAATGACCCTCCTCACAATTATTCATCACTTGTATATTGATTTACGTCATTTTAATCTCTTTTTTAATTTTATTTATGATTATAGATCTAGAGATATGTTCTCTGGAGAGAGAGAAACCAATATAGTTAATATATTTAATAATTTTTTTCTGCTTAATACATAGTTTGAATTAAAGCATTTTTAATTAATGTTGTTATGAGCGATAATAAATCAATATATTTTCAATTTTATTATTACTAAAATTAATTCATCACTTGTATATTGATTTACGTCATTTTAATCTCTTTTTTAATTTGATTTATGATTTTAGATCTAGAGTTATGTTGTTTGGAGAGAGAGAAACAAATATAGTTAATTTATTTAATAATTTTTTTCTGCTTAATACATAGTTTGAATTAAAGCATTTTAATTAATGTTGTTATGAGCAATAACAAATCAATATATTTTCAATTTGTAAATTACTAAAATTAATAATAATTAATTTATTAATATTTTTCAAATAATATATGTTTTAGATGGAGCACATGTCCTGAATGTACTCGTCCAACGATGGAGATGTGGTGGCATATTTTAACAGAGTAACTGAATTTACTGAAGTTGCCGCACAATATGCTTCCCGTCAGAGTGAAGAGGCAATATATTGTCCTTGTAAAGTTTGTAAAAACGAAGCGATGTATCCATGTTCAGATCGTGAAACCATACGATTTCACTTATTGAAAAATGGTTTCATGAAGAACTATTGTATATGGACGAAACACGGTGAGATTGCCCAAAATCCTCCTAAAGATTCTAATGTGCCGCAAGATGCTCATCAACATAGAAAAGGTTGTGATCATACATCCGACATAACACATGATTATGTTGATCAATATGATGATGATGACGCCTTTGATGTGGAGGAACTGATGCGAAATGTTTCACCTGAGGTGTTGTTGCAGAGAACTACAACCAAAGGATACGATAACTTTGAAGCACTTGACAAAGCATCAAAAAACCTTCTTTACGAGGAACGCCACGGATGCGATAAGCAGTATACTGTGTTGTACACAATTCTTGAGCTTATAAAACTGAAGGCCAGCAATGGATGGTCTGACACTAGTTTTTTAGATCTTTACAACTCCTAAAAAAGGTTTTGCCGAAACCCAATGGTCTACCATCTGATACGTACCAAGCAAAGAAGATGATTTGTCTGTTGACTTTGGGCATTCAGAAGATTCATGCATGCCCGAACCACTGTATCCTATATCGAAAAGCGTATGGATTGTTAGAGAGATGTCTGTAGTGCAACGCAGGTCAATACAAACGTCCAAATGACTGTGTGGAGGACTACAATGACCACTAGAAGAAGAATAATAAGAGGTTGCAGAAGAGAAATAAAAATGTTATTGCAGACCATCCTGGAATAAAGACGGAGAGGAAAGTTCCAGCCTTAGTAATGTGGTACCTACCGGTGATTGATCGCTTGAAACGTATGTTCTCTAATCCCAGAGATGCTGAACTATTAATCTGGCATTTCGCTGGGCGAAAGAAGGACTGAAAACTTCGGCACCCTGCGGATGCTAGGCAGTGGAAATCATTTGACCTGGCCCATCCAGATTTCTCGGACGATCCTAGAAATATCAGGATGGGACTTAGCACGGATGGAATGAATCCCTTCGGTGAGATGAGGAACCCACATAGTACGTGGCCGGTCTTTCTATGCTTGTTCAACATTCCATCATGGTTGTGCCATAAAAGAAAATACCTTATGCTCACTACTCTAATTTCTGGTCCAAAACAACCTGGCAATGACATTGATATCTTTCTAGTACCTTTGATGGAGGATATGAAACGTCTATGGAAACATGGTGTCTGTGTGTGGGATGAGCACAACAAAGAGCACTTCAATCTAAGAGCCATGATCTTTTGCACCAGAGCTGACAACCCAGTACGCATGTCCCTAACACATGTCTAACGTAAACCAAGGCAGAAAATGCCAATTTTTTTTTAAAATTTATAAGTTATAATGTATTTTTATTGTTAAAAAAATTCAAGTTCAAATGAAGATTTAAACATCAATAAAAAACATGCTGAGAATTAGAACAGAAATGAAAAAAATGTTTGGGGCCAATAGCAAGGTTCAAACCTCAAACCGCCTGCCGGCAACGAGATTCGAACCTCAAACCGCATGGCCCCAAGTGAGCCCCCGCACCACTGCGCTACCAAGTGTTTCTCGATATTGTAGGTAGCGTTTGCTAGATAATCCCTACCTCTACCTGGACTTATTTGCATTTAAATACTAATTTCTGTTAATGAAAAATACCAATTTTTGCAATTAGAATATTGGTGTTGTATTTTTATTGTACAAAAAGTTTCAAGTTCAAAGAAAGAATCAACTATAGGTTTTGCTTTCAAACCTCAGTCATTTCATCTCTAAACCCTAATTCATCTCCGGAGAATCTCAGGTTTCTTAACGCTCTACATGATTATTTTCTCGAAACAATTTTATTTTTTATGACAACATCTATGGATCGATCATATCATAACAACATGAAAAGTCTCATCTTTTTTAGACTTTATTTTATTTTTTGAGGATTAAAAAAACTATAAAAATACAAGTTGTTGATCGAGTGTTGTGGAAACCTACATTTTTTATGATGGTTTTAAATTTATTGGATAATAAATAATAATAGAGTCAAAAACATGAATATGGTTTTTCTATAAATTTTGGTTAATTATTTCATGTCTTGTAGTTCAAATTGAACTTATTTTTGACTTTGATCATAAAAACACACTTAATGAAATAAAAACAGTAAACTAAGGAAGAAAAATACCAAATTTTGCAATTAGAATATTGGTGTTGTATTTTTATTGTACAAAAAGTTTCAAGTTCAAAGGAAGAATCAACTATAGGTTTTGCTTTCAAACCTCAGTCATTTCATCTCTAAATCCTAATTCATCCCCGGAGAATCTCAGCTTTCTTAATGAAATAAAAAAAGTAAAGTGAGGAAGAAAAATACCAATTTTTTAAATTTGATAAGTTATGATGTATTTTTATTGTTAAAAAAATCAAGTTCAAACTAGAATTTAAACATCAATAAAAAAAGTGATGAAAATTAGAACAGAAATGAAAAAAAAATTGGATGCCAGCGGCAAGGTTCAAACCTCAGACCGCCTGCCGACAGCAAGGTTCGAACCTCGAACCGCATTGCACCAAAGCAACGCCCCTCACCACTGCGCTACAAAGTCTTGCTCGACAACGTAGGCAGCATATGCTAGATAATCCCTACTACCCATATTAGTAGTGGCGGTCGGTGACGTCAGTGGCCCGCCACTACTAAGTCTTCGCCCGCCACTACTACGAGAAATATCAGTGGCGGGCATGTTGACGTCAGCGTGTGCCCGCCACTACTATACTAGTAATATATAGTTTTTGCCACTCGCCCAGACTAAACCCTAGTAGTGGAGGTCGGTGACATCAGTGGCCCGCCACTACTAAGTCTTCACCTGCCACTACTACGAGAAATAGCAGTGGCGGGCATGTTGACATCAACGTGCCCGCCACTACTATACTGGTAATATATAGTTTTTGGCTCCCGCCCAGACTAAACCCTAGTTCATTTGCAAATCAAACTCCCACCGCCCCCTTGGAGACTGCCGCCGCCACCGAAGACCGCCGCCAACCTCGGAGACCGCAGCCGCCCTCGGAGACCATTGCCTCTACCATTTCCCAGCGTCATCGCCGGAGACGGCCCGTCGCCACCGTCGGAGCCCGCCACCGCCCCCTGGAGCCCTTCACCGTGCGTCGTCCCCGTTGCAGCCCCGGAGACTACCGCCGCCACCAGAGACCGCTGCTGCACCCGTTTCCCGGCGCCATCACTGGAGTCGGCCCATCGCCACCGTTGGAGCCTGCGACCACCCCCTAGAGCCCTTCACCGTGCGCCGTCCCCATCGCCGCCCCGGAGACTGCCGCCGCCACCGAAGCCCGCCGCCGCCACCGAAGCCCGTTGCCGACACTGGTAGGTTATGGTTTGAATACTTTTCATATTGGGTTTGTTGTTTAGAGTTCATGAGAAGAGGCATCTCCAATGGCTGCGATCATAGGAGATGCATGAGAAGATGGCTGAAGATGAGCGGGACATCGTTTTCGAGGATGATCGGGTCATTAAGCAAGTATGGTAGCCAAAGCCAGTTGAGGCGACCAACCTAGCTCCTACTCCAAGCGACGACGAGGATGATATGATGGATGATGACTACACACCAGTCTCTGAGGGGCTCCCTCCCCAGGCGATGGACGTAGACATCATCACACTTCCTACCTAGTTCTACTACCATAGATTGAGGCCGAGGTCGGTCTGTTTGAGCCTTGGCCCATGTGAGATTGAAGTTGGTTGGCCGGCCAACTTCTAGCCCATTGGGTGAAGAGTGATTTCCCGCAACGGATTGGGGGCGAAAGTGAAAAGAACATTGAAGGCCAAGTTGGTAGAGAATTTGGCGCTTAGTTTCCTAGTTCATGAATTTGTATTAGATCATACAAATTGTCCTCAACAATTCAGATTTTATGGGTTATGAAATGGACGGTTTGGCAGGTAAATAAATGTTGAGTACTTTTAAGAGCTCGATGAAACCCTTGAGAAATCATAAGGCCGATATGGAGTATATCGCCCTTAGACCATTGTGCTTTTAGCTCGCTAAGTTTGCTAAAAGGTAGGGGGTCATGTGTTGATAGCAAAAAATGGCATTAATGGTCAAAATTGTCAAAATATCAATTTTGGTACTTTTGGCCAAAAATATGTTGTTCCTGGCACAAGCCAGTCAAACCGGCCATAGTAAACCGTTCCAACCGGCCATGAAGGCTCAGTTAGACCGGCCATACAAGCCCGATCGGACCGACCTAGCCCGAGTGCGAAGAGGTAAAATCAGTTTCGGGTTGATTTGATCTCCAATTAGATTTTAACCAATTTTGGCCGAGTCCTAGTCGAGTTAGATTCCAGGAAACACCCAGACCACCCCTAATAGGGGATTGGTCCCGATCTTCCGCTAGGTAAAGGATAACTTGGATTGGGGGAGAATCTCGACGTTGACGATCCAAGGCTCCGGTCCGGCGGATCAAAACCTTGCAATCGCTACACCACCGTCTCCGTTGGTTATCAACCACGCAGGGCGCGATTGACCTCGCCACGAAGGCTAGTTCCTGCAAGCGAACCCAAGAACACAAGCAAGAACAGGAAGGATACAAGTCGAATGCCAAATCACAGATAAACTATGAAGAGGAGAGGTTTCACAAACGCTGATGCAGCAGCCAATCGGTCCGATGCAGGAGCGGGATCTAAACACACAAGTGTAGATGCAAACAAAGCAAAACCTAACCCTAAAGGCGGCTGGCGTGAGTATATAAGGCGTGGGAAGCCTGTAGAAGACGTACAAACTTGGACTATGGGCCAACACGGCCTTCAACTCAGTACAAGGTCCAACTCGGCCCAGTTCTATCACGCAAGATTGTTTCAGTCACACAGGACGTCTCGAGACTCCCAATGAGGCGAAACCAATGCCAAAAGATCCATCTTCTCCTTAGCTTTCCAAAAAGTCCAAGAACGCGCCAATCGGACTTCGTATGAGGAAGTTATGCCCATTTTGGTGCATGGTGGTCGATGTAGTCCGAACCAGCGAATTCTTGACTTCAAATCATCCGTGCGACTCCGTCTTCAACTCCAACTCTCCTATTCCATCTCCCATGTTCCTAAGCAACAAAATATCACTAGTATTCAGTAGCATCCCATCCAAACAAATATTAACATAGTTGCTAAGGAAAAAATTAACCTCATGGTTCAAGCGATGGGCACGGGCGCGTGTGATTGGTCCCTTTAATTGAATTGTAGGTTGATGGTGCATCTATGTATCATGCTGGTGCGTGTGTGTATCATGTGAAGTAATGTCCTCATCATCCTCCCCCTCTTAAATTGGAGTCGTCCTCGACTCAAGCTCATCATCATCTCCTAAATATGGCTTTAAATCTGAAATGTTAAATGTGGGACTAACCCCAAAAGCTGCAGGCAACTCAAGTTTATATGCATTATCATTGATCTTCTCAAGCACACGGAAAGGACCATCAGCACGGGGCATCAATTTAGACTTTCTCAAATCAGGAAAACGATCCTTGCGCAAATGCAACCAAACAAGATCACCTGGTTCAAATGTTATCACTTTTCTACCCTTACTACCATAAGCACGATATTTCTCATTCATTTTCTCTATGTTTGCTTTAGTAGTTTCATGCATCTTAAGTAATAATTCAGCACGTGTAGTAGCATCAAAATTCAAGTTTTCAGATGGTGGTAATGGTAGCAAATCAATAGGAGCACGCGAATTAAAGCCATAGACCACTTGAAACGGACTTACCTTAGTAGTGGAGTGTACTGACCTATTATATGCAAACTCAATATGAGGTAGACACTCTTCCTAGAGCTTCAAGTTGGTCTTCAAAACAGCCCTCAACATGGTGGACAATGTACGGTTGACGACCTCCGTTTGCCCATCCGTTTGGGGGTGACAAGTAGTAGAAAACAGTAGCTTCGTCCCCAACTTATGCCACAACGTCCTCCAAAAATGACTTAAGAAATTAGCATCACGATCTGAAACGATGGTATTGGGAACTCCATGCAAGCGTACGACCTCTCTGAAAAACAAATCAGCAACATTGGTAGCGTCGTCGCTCTTGTGACAAGGTATAAAATACGCCATTTTAGAGAACCGATCTACCACCACAAAAATACTATCTCTCCCCCTCCTAGTTCTAGGTAATCCTAACACAAAATCCATAGAAATATCCTCCCAAGGTACACTAGGAACAGGCAGAGGCATATAAAGACCATGTGGGTTTAGACGGGACTTAGCTTTATTGCAAGTAGTGCATCTTGCCACATAGCGCTCAACATCTCGTCTCATCCTAGGCCAATAGAAGTGTGTGGACAGCACATCTTCAGTTTTCTTTGATCCAAAATGACCCATCAAACCACCACCATGTGCTTCCTGCAATAACAACAAGCGAAGAGAGCTAGCCGGCACACATAACTTGTTAGCACGAAAAAGATATCCATTATTCAGCACATATTGGTTCCAAGCACGGTCATCTGTACAATTTGCAAAAGCATCTTTGAAGTCCAAATCAGTAGCATACATGTCCTTCAATGTTTCTAAACCAAATATCTTATAATCAAGTTGAGAAAGCAATGTATAACGTCTAAATAAAGCATCGGCAATCACATTATCTTTCCCTTTCTTATGCTTAATGATATATGGAAAAGTCTCAATAAATTCTACCCATTTAGCATGTCGTTTATTCAGATTTGCTTGACTACGTATATGCTTCAATGTTTCATGATCCGAATGAATAATAAACTCCTTAGGCAAAAGGTAATGTTGCCAAGTTTCAAGCACACGCACTAAGGCATATAATTCCTTATCATAGGTAGAATAATTCAACTGTGGACCATGTAATTTCTCACTAAAATAGGCCACGGTTTTACCTCCTTGTAGCAGCACACCTCCTATTCCAAAACCACTAGCATCACATTCTAACTCAAAAGGCTTACTGAAGTCGGGTAGCTGAAGTAGAGGTGCATGTGTAAGGCGATCCTTGAGTGTGGCAAAAGCTTGTTCTTGTGCTGGTTCCCAAGTAAAAGTAACTCCCTTCTTGGTCAACTCATGCAAAGGACCGGCTATGGTGCTGAAATCTTTCACAAAACGCCGGTAGAAACCTGCAAGACCAAGAAAACTACGTACCTGTGTGATAGTTTGGGGTTGCGGCTAGCTGTTGATTGCTTCTACCTTTGCCGCGTCAACCTCAATACCCTGTGAAGTGACAACATATCCAAGAAACACAACTCGATCCGTGCAAAACGTGCACTTCTCAAGGTTACCAAACATTCTAGCCTCACGGAGGACAGAAAAAAACAGCACGTAGGTGTTCAACATGTTCAGAGAGAGACTTGCTATAAACCAAGATATCATCAAAGTATACAACCACAAAGCGTCCTATAAAGTGCCGTAGGACTTCATTCATCAGGCGCATGAAGGTACTAGGTGCATTAGTAAGTCCAAAAGGCATGACAAGCCACTCATATAATCCAAACTTTGTTTTAAAAGCAGTTTTCCATTCATCACCTAGTTTCATGCGAATTTGGTGGTAGCCACTACGGAGATCGATCTTAGTAAAGATAATGGCACCACTAAGCTCATCAAGCATGTCATCCAATCTAGGAATAGGGTGTCGATATCGAATGGTGATATTATTAATAGCACGACAATCAACACACATGCGCCAACTACCATCTTTCTTAGGCACCAAAAGAACGGGTACTGCACAAGGACTAAGGCTTTCATGGATGTACCCACGATCAAGAAGGTCCTGTACTTGACGCTCAATTTCTTTTGTCTCTTCTAGATTGGTACGGTACGCTGCACGATTAGGAAGAGACGCTCCTGGGATCAAATCAATTTGGTGCTCGATGCCGCGTATCGGTGGCAGCCCGGGTGGTATCTCAGCAGGAAAACATCGTTAAACTCCTGCAAAAGGTCAGTGACTGCAACAGGAACAGAGCTAGGAATGTTCGCAAGTGAAAACAGCACGTTCGTGCAAATCAAGCCATATATCATGGGAGTATCATCACAAATTTCAGTAAGGTCAGTTTTAGTTGCAAGCATGACACGTCCTTTCAGATTAATAACTTGTGATGAAGAAGGAGAAGCAACTTTATCTTTCTGTTGCCTCGAAAGCGTTTTAGCTACTTGCTGATTTTCAGAAGGTTGTTTGCTCTTGTGTGCGTCCTTAGCATTTTTTTCTTGTTCAAATTTCACAATTTCAGCAGGAGTCATAGGAAGCAATGTAACTTTCTTTCCTTTATACATAAATGTGTACTTATTGCTCCTACCATGGTGTGTAGCATCAGTATCATACTCCCAAGGTCTACCTAGTAACAGAGAACGTGCTTGCATTGGTACTACATAAAAATCAGCAACTCTGAAGTATGTACCAATGGAAAATTTGATGTGAGCAGTTTGTGTTACCTTGACTTTACCGCTATTGTTGAACCATTGCACATGGTAAGGGTGTGGATGCGCACGTGTGGGAAGTTGAAGCTTCGTTATCATGTCGTGGCTCACCAAATTGTTGCAACTACCACTGTCGATGATGACACGTACACGACGGTCATTGACGATGAAGAAGGTCTGAAACAGATTATTCCATTGTGCCCGATCGTCCTGCTCCATGCGAGTGCTCAAGACACATTGTACAATAAGTGCTTCATGGTCGGCAGAGGCATCCAGTGCAAAAACAGCATCATCGTCGGAAGCATCGTAATCTCCTGCAATGTTAGCAGCAAGTGCGTATTCATCTTCAACATCACTAGCACTTACATAGCCACCGTCTTACGTAGCGATATAAGCCCACTGACTAGGGCAGTCCTTCATAATGTGGCCGAATCCTTTGCATCGGTGACACTGGATCGCTGCAGAACGTGCAGTAGAGGCTGCCGAGGAGGTGGGCTTGGCTGGCGCCTTGAATGCTGCAGCCTTGGAGCTCTCAGCCTGGGCTGTAGATGTAGAAGGTTCTGATGTAGCCGCCGGTCGAGAAGGTGGTGGTGGTCGCTGCTGTTGCTGCTGCCCACTTGAGCGTGAAGTGGCACCACCAATATTGGTCCTCATGCTGTGTTGTGGTTGTTGGCGACCCTGCAATTCTTTTTCTGCAAGTATAGCAAGGTGGAAAAGGCGAGTGATAGTATTGTATTCTTTATAATCAATGATATCCTGAATTTCACGTCTTAAACCACCATAAAAACGGGCCATTTTATCCTCATTGTCCTCCTCAATTTCAGCACGCATGCAACCTATTTGCAACTCCTGATAATACTCCTCTACCGATTTATTTCCTTGGTTTAGGCGCTGCAATTTTTTTCTCAAATCACGTTTATATGAAGGAGGAACCCATCTACCACGCATTTGCCGTTTTAACATACCCCAATTTTGTGGTTCATTGCCAACCTAAACTATTCCAGTCCACCAAAGAAGAGCATATCCAGTGAAGTCACTAGTAGCTAAGCGCACGCGGTGGATAGCAGGAACCATGTGGGCATTAAATTTTTGTTCGACTGACATCTCCCAATCTAAATATGCATCTGAATCATAGGTGCCAGCAAAATGAGGTACTGAAAATTTTACCTTGGAGTAGGGATCATTGTTCCTGCGGTTGTCATTGTTACCTCGTGGATGGCGGTTGCGGTGGCCACCCATACCTTAATGATTGAACTGAAAGGGATAACGTGCAGCCTCGTCAGAGTCAATGCCATTGTTCCCGGCATAGGATAGGTCGTCTTCCTCCTCAACATGGTCGTCTTCCTCTTCAACATGGTCGTCGTTGGCTTGTGCAGCAGGCAAGCGTATTTCCAAGGCAGTCATCCGGTCCACTAGGTCAGCCACAGTACGCGCGAGACGTTCGATGGAATGTTAGGTCTCCCGCTGAGACTCTAGTAGAGCACGTCGTGAGACACAGTCATTAAAATCAGATGGAGGGGTACCGCTGTTATCTGCCATGTTAGTGAAAAAGACAAAACAATAAAGAATATTCCTAATGGAACACAACTAGGTGGGGTGGTGGGTGTGTGGTGGAAGCAAGCCGTCAAGCGCCTTACCCACATTTGCAAGTGTTCTTACCACGCCGCAGTGAGGTCACCGGCCTACAGGCGAAGAACCAAGTGGAGAGTGGTGTGCAATTGTAAGAAATGAACCTGTCCTGACCAAGAGAAAGGTGTAGCTTGGAAGGCAAAGTGAGTAGCAAGGATTAGCGATAGTAATAACAGTTAAACCAAGTTCAATAAGTGTTCCCTAGTACTCGTCAAAGTTCCTGGCCTTAGTGCTCCCAATGTGAAAATTCAAGCAATAGAGGGAATCTATGTGCCCAAAACTTAAGTGGAGGCAATAATAGGCCAAATTCAGCTCTCTGCCGCTGCCGCTGATCGGACAAGGGATCGGACAAGAGATCGGACAAGGGATCGGACAAGAGATCGGACAAGCAGAATCTGCCACTGCCGCTGATCGGACAAGGGATCGGACGAGAGATCGGACAAGGGATCGGACAAGAGATCGGACAAGGGTATGTGCCAATTTTTTTTCTCTCTATTTTTTTTGAACAAGGATGACAAGAGATGCAACCACAAAAATTGGCACCTGCAACTGAGGTGGGATATGGTTCACAGAAATTCAACAAGTTCGCTGAACGGCGAGCAAAAACTTTGACCAATTTTTTTCTTTATCTTCCTGATTTTTTAGCGATTCTAATGAAGGCTAACAAGGGAACCCATGTTAGGGGTCCCTCCAAATTGGGTCAAGAAGATGCTTAAAAAATTTCAGATTTTTCTGCCAAACGAGCGAAAAGTTATGCCTGTTTTACCGAAGGGGGGTCACAAAGACTCGATGTGGAAAACGAGTAGGGCTGTGGAGGGGGGTTTTTCGGGTGAGGAATTTTTGAGACACAAGACCAACTACTACTCAAACGACACAAAGGGATTACTAAACCAGCAACAAGACTCGACCAAGAACACAAACTCAACAAGGTTAAAAACTGAAATTAAAATCGCAAGGCACAAAGGGGTTTTTCGGTGGGGATTTTTTTTGTGAGGGTTTTCTGGACTCTAGGTAAAACAAACGAAGATCGAGATTACCTAACGGGAAATCTGAGCTCTGATACCAACTAATGGGGGATTGGTCCCGATCTTCCGCTAGGTAAAGGATAACTTGGATTGGGGGAGAATCTCGACGTTGACGATCCAAGGCTCCGGTCCGGCGGATCAAAACCTTGCAATCGCTACACCACCATCTCCGTTGGTTATCAACCACGCATGGCGCAATTGACCTCGCCAAGAAGGCTAGTTCCTGCAAGCGAACCCAAGAACATAAGCAAGAATAGGAAGGATACAAGTCGAATGCCAAATCACAGATAAACTATGAAGAGGAGAGGTTTCACAAACGCTGATGCAGCAGCCAATCGGTCCGGTGCAGGAGCGGGATCTAAACACACAAGTGTAGATGCAAACAAAGCAAAACCTAACCCTAAAGGCGGCTGGCGTGAGTATATAAGGCGTGGGCAGCCTGTAGAAGACGTACAGACTTGGACTATGGGCCAACACGGCCTTCAACTCAGTACAAGGTCCAACTCGGCCCAGTTCTGTCACGCAGGACTGTTTCAGTCACACAGGACGGCTCGAGACTCCAAATGAGGCGAAACCAACGCCAAAAGATCCATCTTCTCCTTAGCTTTCCGAAAAGTCCAAGAACGCGCCAATCGGACTTCGTATGAGGAAGTTATGTCCATTTTGGTGCATGGTGGTCGATGTAGTCCGAACCAGCAAATTCTTGACTTCAAATCATCCGTGCCACTCCGTCTTCAACTCCAACTCTCCTATTCCATCTCCCATGTTCCTAAGCAACAAAATATCACTAGTATTCAGTAGCATCCCATCCAAACAAATATTAACATAGTTGCTAAGGAAAGAATTAACCTCATGGTTCAAGCGACGGGCACAGGCGCGTGTGATTTGTCCCTTTAATTGAATTGTAGGTTGATGGTGCATCTGTGTATCATGCTGGTGCATGTGTGTATCATGCGAAGTGATGTCCTCATCAACCCCTTATAAATATAGGGGCAAGGCCAATTCAAGGGTATCTCCAAAGATCAACTCAAAACCGTAGTTTTGAATCACACTTTTATTTCAATCTACTTTCCTTGCCCTAGGATTAGACATAACATCCATCTTCGTGGGTTTGTGTGAAAAGCCCTCCGTGCAACACGTCGTAGCAATGGTAAGTCCTTGTCGGTTCAATCGTGAATAGTTCATTTCATCCAAGTAATGGATTGCTATCGTTTTTATTGGTTTTCCTAGCTACACTAGTAAATTCGGTCTCTAGGTTGAATTGCACTTGATTTTTCCTTGTTTTGCAGATATTTCATCCCTATATTCCTCTATGATGAGTTTGTGATTGATTTGTCACCATTAAAAATATCATCAGAGTCTGGAGACCTTCTTCCAAGACCCACCGGTCCGACCGGGGGTAACACGCCGTCTTGACCGTCGTGTGCCGTGTCGGATCCATAAGGCCATTGTCGGCAACCCTCGGTCCGACTGAAGGTGCCGAGTCAGTCCGACCAACCCCTTTGGATCGGAGGGTGTGCCACGCCAGAGCCCTGCACGCCGACCCCTCCGACTGATCCCGTTCATGCTGAAGACCTTGAGAACCGCTCAGTTCTACCGAAGCCCCTCGCGTGCCTTTGGTCCGACCGGACCCCACTGCCGGTCCGACCGCCCAAGGCTTCTGAAGACAACTTTGGATCTTTCAGGACCCCTTCGCATATATTGCAAAAGCCATCCCTTCGGCGCCCCCTTCGCATTGCTGGTCCGACCGGAGATGCACTATTAGTCTGACCACCAGCCAGGGTTCGGTCCGACCACCCCTTTTGTTGTAGATAAAATCGGCCCTAGCTTGGCTGGTTTAGATATTTTTTCCCTACAACTCGGTTAGTTGAACATTATTTTTAATAATTGTTTAATTGCTTGGTGACTCTGTTATTCCCCTTACCATTGTTTAAGGGTTGTCGGAACGCGACATCAACGTCTCGTGACATTTTAGAGTTTATCCTTGAAACGTCCACGTGCTTTTGGATCGTCGAACCAGCCCAAGTGAGGGGGCTTGTTTTCGTGTCAACAGAAGTCTCAAAAGGTGTGGAGTTTGTAAGCTGTATAGAAGGTCCACCCTCATCAAAAGCTAGGCCACAATGTCGAGGCAACTTTTTCGGCTTAAGGAATGTCGGGGCAACTTTTTCAAGATTAATTGTTAAGTCTCTAGGTCACCAGATAGGCCACAATGTCGAGACCTATATGGATAACATTGTAATGAAGAGTGCTTTGAAGCACCATCATAGTTTAGACTTAGCAGAAACTTTTGAGAGCCTCCGAGCATGTGGAGTTCACCTCAATCTCGAGAAATGTATCTTTGGGGCTTAAGTAGGAGAACTGTTAGGGTATTTAATTTTGAGCAGAGGAATCGAAGGTAGCCCAACGCCGATAAGTGCACTGCAAAGGATGGCTCCGCTAGAAAATTTAAAGCATGTGTAGAAGCTTGCTAGACGCCTCGCAACTCTTAGCAGATTTCTATCAAGGTCCGCGTAGTGGAGCCTCCCGATATTCAAAGCTTTGAAGGGGTCCAAAAGTTTCACCTGGACACTAGAGTGCCAGAAGAGCTTTGATGAAATTAAGGACTACCTCGGAAATATTGCAACGCTTGTTGTGCCCCTTGCAGACGAAATTCTCCTTCTTTATCTTGTGGCAACAGGCTCTGCTGTCAGTGTAGTACTTATTCGAGATGTGGACTTAAACGGAAAGCTAGTGCAGAACCCAGTATATTTCATATCGGAAGCTTTGTCTAGGGCAAAAATACGGTACTCCAAGCTCGAGAAATTCACTTACGCCTTGGTAATGGCCTCGTGGAAGCTATGGCATTACTTTTTGGCGCACAATGTAATTGTTCCAACCTCATACCCCCTTGGAGATATGCTCCGAAGCAAAGATTCCACATGGAGAATTGGAAAATGAGCTGTCGAGCTAGCCCCTTTTGGCATTTCTTTCATAGCAAGAACAACCATTAAGTCATAGGTGGTGACTGGCTTCGTAGTAGAGTGGACCCTATCCGTAGTATGGGCTTCGAAAGAATCAAGTGAAGGTGTGTGGACTGTGTACTCTGATGGGGCTTTCCAGGCGTCCAGAGCAGGCGCCGGAGTAGTCATAATCTCGCCTTCAGGGCAAAGAGCAATGTACTTCGCAAGGCTCAACTTTAAGTCCACCAACAATATTGTAGAGTATGAAGGGATCTTGCTCGGTATCCGCAAAGCGCACGTGCTTGGTGCCGCGAGGGTTGTCATAAAAATAGATTCTTAGGTCGTTGCAGGATAAGTTGATAAAAGTTTTTAGGCTCGGCATCCACATCTTGCAAAATATTTGGAAGAAATCCGCAATACTGAAGTAGCATTTAAATGTATTTCTTTCTGGAGCATTCCATGAGCCGACACGCAGCAAGAGGACGTCTTGGCCAAAGCAGTAGTCGGAGCCCTAGATATCCCAGAAGGGCCTTTTTATGAAGAACTTGTCTCCCCTTCGGTGCCACAACTCCCTTTTGCTAAGGTACTTTGCATACCAAGCAGTGATTGGCGGGGTCCAATAATGAACTTGTTGCAAGACGAAACTAATTTGCCCAAAGGCCCAGAGTTGTTAAGGCTACAGTCAAGGGTGCGAAATTATCATATTATCAATGGTATATTATATAAGGTCGAACTCTGCTCTCCCCTGCTCCGATGCATCTCTCAACCCAAAGGACAAGATATACTTCGAGAAATTCACAAAGGCTTGTGTGGTAGTCATCTAGCCCCTCGAGCTCAAGCAGGCAAAACACTTCGCTAGGGGCTTTATTGGCCTACTATAGTAGATGACGCTGAGTCATTAGTCCATACTTGTCAGGGATGTCAATGGATAGGAAGACGGAGCCATCGTCCTCTGACACCTCTTCAAGTTATCACTCTAATATGGCCAATGGCTCGGTGGGGAATGAATCTCATTGGTCCCTTCTCGATGGCAAAGGGTAGTTTGAAATTTGTAGTGGTAGCAATTGAATATTTTTCTAAATAGGTCGAAGTCAATCCCCTCACAGCTAACAGTTCTAAAAATGTAAAAAAAATTGGCAAAATATTATTTGCAGATTCGGAGTACTTAGGCAGCTTACAATTAATAATGACACCTAGTTTGATGTCGAGCCTTTCAGAGAATTCTGCGAAGGCCTGGGTTTCTAAATGTGCTTTGCAGTTGTCCATCATCCCCAATCTAACAGAGCCGTTGAGCGAGCCAATGGTAATATTTTGTCTGGCTTAAATCGGAGGATAGTAGGGTTGGCGAAGGGGCTGTGGACCGAAGAACTCCCAAAGATTTTGTGGTCCATTCGGACCACTCAAGCCAGGCCTACAGGTTTCACTCCATTCCGGTTATTGTTCAGAGATGAAGCCATGACGCCGACGGAGCTAAAAGGAGGTTTTCTCTGCACCACAGAACTAGAGGTTAACAATGAAAGGCATACTTCGCTTGACTTGACCAGAGAAACAACGCTTCGAGTTGTTGCCAATCTAACGAAGTACTAGTACCAGACAAAGACATGGTACGACCCGAAGGTAAAGCTTAATGAACTTAAGTCGGGTCATTTGGTACTGCGAAGCATAATTGCTCTGGGGAAATTGGGAAACAAATGGAATAAGGACCATACATCATCTTGCGTTCAGGACGCCCCAAATCTTTTAAATTAGCAAATTTAGAAGGGGGAGAATTAAAACATGCATGGCATGCGGAGCACCTTAAACGTTATTTCGCTTAGGGGCTCCATGTAACGAGTTATAAACACCTTTCTAAATAAATAAAGATTATGGTTCAAATTATGCTTACCTCTCAAAATGATTTCTACCTCTAGTGGACGCACTAGGGGAACGAAGCTGATTGCAGAGGTAAGTATCATTTTACGAACCCAGTAAACGGACTTCAAGCCACCGGCTCGAAGCATCCATAATAGTGGGAAAGCACCATGAAAAATGAATTCTGAGCCATTGGCTTGAAAGCATTCGGAAAAGAGTCGAAGGTTACCATAAAAATAGATTCTGAGCCATTGCCTTGAAAGCATCCGGAAAAGAGTCAAAGGTCACCATAAAAAAATTGATTACGAGCCATTGGCTTGAAAGCATCCGAAAAAGAGTCGAAGGTGACCATAAAAAATGGATTCTGAGCCATTGGCTTGAAAGCATCCAGAAAAGAGTCGAAGGCGACCATGACAGACGGATTTCGAGCCATTGGCTAGAAATCATCCGTAAAAGAGTCTGTGGGATCGAAATGGCGACTAGAGGGGGGTAAATAGGCGCCTCGACAAATTATCGCGAATATGATGGCCTGACCAGATCACCCAATGCACCTCTAAAAATTGCAGAAGCAAAATTGATGATCACAGTTAAGAATTCAGACTGAGAACAATACAATTTGAATTCTTTCTCTTAATCGGAGTTTGAATCTCCGAAATGGTATGTTAGAGATTGATATACCGATTTGCACTTTCTTATCGATAGATGGTTTACCGATATAGCTTTGTCGGCACCTGGAACTCCGACAGTGTTCAGAAAATTCAGAGAAACAAATTGCTTCAGTGTGAATTCAGTTTAAACTTTAACTAAAAAGGATCAGAAAACTTTCAGCTGAAAGTACTGTTCATCCATGGACAATCATTTATCCAAGGACAAGATTAACAAAGTTACTGTGCCTTAATTCACCAACAACTACAATCAATTTTAATACCGTCAACATCAATTGAACAAAGAACCATATGCCTAGAAAACTTGTATTAGATCTGAAAATGCAGAACTATAAAAGCAACCTCCAACCAAAATACTAGAGATGCTGAGAAATTTGTTTAGCCCACACATGCTGAACTAGCTAAACCCAGCAGTTCATCAGAATCACAAAAAAGAGGTCAAACTGAAAACCTCACATCGATAGAAATTAAGTGAATTGAACCAACTTTCTTCTCTACTCAGATACAAACTGCTTCTAGATGTTCTATTAAAATAGATATCAAGGGAGTAAACACAAATGTGCAATCAGGCTTCAATCAACTAGAACAATTCAAAACTGTCTGAATTTCTAGTCAGGTAATTCAACTCAGCGCCTCCTGCTCAGATAAAAGAATCACTTCTGGCGGCTTAATCTGAAGGAATAGAACGTCTTCACGGCAAAAACCAGCAGAGAACAGAACAAGAGTTCTCACAAAAATCAGATGTAAAGCTTAATACAGTTTTGCTTCGTTGACTGAAATCATGGTAAAAATAACGAAGCTGTCGCTGATCTGTAGCAAATCCGGCACATGAGAATTTAGAACAAAACCTATGGCAATAGATGATGAACAGCAATGGCTGAGAGAAAAACAACTTTCTAAGAAAATTTGAGTTAACAGTACCGGCCTATCAAAGGAATCAGACCAGTCAAAAACAGTTCAGCGAAGAACACTCACCAGGACATTTTGGTGCTTGATACTGAACAAGGAGAATAGAAAATCCATGCACAGTAAATTGCACAAAAGACTGGAAACAGTACCTCGTTGAGCTGCAGAGCTTTTGATTGCTTCGGCTTGCTACAGCATTGAACTAGTAAGAAAGTTCCGGGCGCTGATGAAAAGCAGAGATGATTCTGACTGTTGTAGCTTATCCGACACACACATACTGGCGTTGGGCACAGCACAAATCTTCAGAAAAGCAGCAAAGAACTGTCGTATTTCACGCCAAGAATTACATGTAAAATACAATCAGAAGTGCACACCCAAAACAAACAGGAATTAGAAATTTCTGGATACACTTTCACCCCCAAGGTTTTCAGCAAACAGATCACCTTCCAGAATTTTTTCAGCACTTGGATGAATAAAAAACTCTATGAAGAAATGATCAAAAACTTTTGTAGATTTCAAAAATGGAATCCTGGTATCATGAACACCAAAAGCTATGAAGAACTCAGATGAAGCAAATGATCCAAAATCAGTATAAAAGGCAATCAAATAGGGACTTCGGATGGTGAACAGTGAAACTCGGCACACAGCGCTACTTACCTGATTCAGTGACAAAAGCTACAGCACATGATGATGAACAGAGATGAACAACTGAAAACTGTAGCAGATTGAAAGAAAGAAAAATCTGGTTTGATTCTCTCAAAAATCTGGATGGTTTTCTCAAATAGGTTCAGCCACCAAAAATTACAGCCACATGTTCCCCCTAATCCCCTAGGCATGGGGTCCTTTATATAGGCAAACCCATCAAGATATTCCCCAAAATGCCATTAGGGTTTAATGACCAAGTATTTACCTAAATACCCTTATGTATTTTCAGAATTAATAATTCTGAAAAATACACAAAAGTATACTCCTAATTTATTACAGCATTAGACCTATTCTTTTAATATTTTTGTAGAATTAAGAATTCCGAAAAATACTAAAAGATTACACTTAATCTAGATGACTAAACAAAAAAATAAACTCCTATTTATTGGAAATTAAAACACTTTCTGATATGACGGTTTTCAGCCAAAACTGACAAAACCTCCCCGATCACTGACACACCAATCCACGAACTCGACCGCCAGCAAGTCTCTCCAGCTCTCAATCCCCTCGAGCCGCCTGATCACTTGCACTGGCCTCCCTTTCACTGACTTAGTTGACACGCTGCCTCAATTATCCGTCCGTCCATGTCTTTCTCTATCTCCACATGTACTCCACTGGTCCATAACGACCATCCTTTTGGATTTCAAACCACTGGTTCAAATTATCTATTCAATACAATAGGGGCTCCGATCGTGTAGGGTCGAAAAACTCTATGAAAATTGTCCATTAAGTATAAATAAATGAAGCCTAAGTAAGCATGCCAGGCGTTGTGCGTGACCGAAATCGCTTGATAATCGAAGGCCTCTAGCTCAGCCAGAAGCTCTTTGTTCACAGCCTCTAGATCTGCCTTCGTGCTCCGCTCTGCACGGACTATCTCCTCCAAGTCCGAAGACTTTCCCTTGGAATCGGCAAGGCTCTCTTGGAGGGTCGTTACCTTCTCTTCGAGCCTGTTGCATTCGTGCTCATTGGAAGTCGTAGTAGCACGGGCAAGAACAATGTGCTACCAAAAAGCAAGGTGAGTATGGTATGTACTTCAAATAAAACTAACATGTGTAGGTGTATCAAACCTGATAGGCGGCCCGTTCAAGGGCGGTGCCTAGCTCTGACCCTTCAGCTTCACTTATCGTGGAGACCAGCTTGGTCTCACCCACCTCTCGGCTAACTCAAGCTAGGGGCTCCAATAAAGGCTGAAGCCAAGTCCTCCGCTCGAGAAAAGGGGTCAAGAGGGGGAGCCTCGCCAAGGTGCTCCGGTCATCATATCTGTAGGAGAAGGCCCCGAGTGAAGGGAAACATCCTCCAAAGCCTCCGTAGACTGCCCCCCATCGGTTGACTCATACGGAGTCAACCTCGCTACGGGAACAGGCATTGGCCAGGATTTGCCTTTTCCCTTCCTAGGGGTCATCACCCGCGTCGGAGATGTCACCTGCGCCGGAGCCATCTCTAGCGCCAGAGCCACCTCCTTTACCGGGGCCGTCTCTCGAGACGGAGCCACCCCCACTGGAGTTGATTCTGTAAACACAAAGGTATGTACCATTATTTAAATGTTGCAGGTAAAAAATGAAGCTGAGCTCGGTTGGTAAAGGTGTACCTCCACCACCCTACTGCCGAACGAGCACCAGACTACTCAGATGTTCGACCATCCGAGTGAAGTCCTTGTCAGACTCCTCAGGAGATTGGACAGAAGCAATGGGCACAGAGGTCCCTTCGGCTGCTGGAACCACCATGTCATCTGAGGCGAGACCCTCCGTTTCCAGGGTCTGAACCCCTTCGGCCTCGACTCCACCTTCATCACGAACCAAGACCTCCGTCCATCTCGATGGAGCAACTTCAGCATCCACCTGCCCGAGATCGCCCCCCTCTTCGTTCAGCGCCACTTTTGCACCACCTCGGACAAGAATTTCGGTTTCCGTTCGAGAACTCCCTTCATCATCCCCCACAAGCAAAGCTTCGAACTCCTCCGCCATCTGTGCATCTGCATCCTCTTCCTCATTGGACCGCTCCGGTGATGAAGTTGGAGACTTCGAAGGAGTACGAACCTTCGTCTTGCGGGCCACCTTCTTCATCGGAGTCTTCACCAGGCCGGAGACCCCAGCCTCGACTTTCCTCTTTCTCGGCACCGGTTCTGCCGTAGACCAATATAGAAGGGCTGGGGGCTCAACTCTGAGTGCACTCTATACTCGGTTGAACTACTCTCATTTTGCAACTAGCTTCACCCTCTGCTCCTTCTCCACGAGTGAAGGAGCTCAGAGAACCTTCTTTGCCACTCGGACTATTTGTTCCGGAGTCAGCGTCATCTGCGGAGCTAAAAAGATAAGACATCATATATTAGTTCAATAAAATTAAATCAATGTCTGTACGAAACAATTTGATGCAGGATATGCGGGAAGCTTACCTGCGGAGTTTGAGGAGATTTCCCGAAGTCCCCCCTCTAGGTTCTCTTCGAAGATGATAGGCAAGTTGTCCATCAGAGGAGGAATTCAGAGGGCTATGAATGCCGCCGCCAAATCACGCATACTCATGCGTCGTCTTATGGCGTACAGCAGCCGGAGGTGTACCTAAAGTTGACTCGGCTCCGGATTAATGTTTGCCTTCCTCAGGTACATGATTTCTTCCAGGGGCCCCGCCAAGATGGAGGTCACGCCCACCTCCGCATAAAACCAGCGGAGGATCCAATCTGAGTACCACCGATCATTGATAGCCTTCACTGGGAACTTGTCTTGAAACCCATCCTGAAGCTGGAAATTTATGCTTCCGAAGGCCACCATCATATTCTCTCCGCCAGGTCCGGTATACGTCTTCAGCTGGCAGGAAGCTTTATGTAGGTCCATGAAGATCTCCGCTCTCCCCGCACACCCTTCGCCCCACAGGGCACATTCAAATATGTCCAAGCGAGCGATGGCGTTTAGGGAAAGTTGAGGGAGCTTCACATGGAACAAGTCTAGTACCTCCGCCAAGAAGTCTACAGAGGGGAGCCCGGGCTTGGCTTTGAAAAACGCTTTGAAAACCAAGACTTCGCCCGCTTGCGGTACTGGAATATCTTATTTCCCAGGGGCTCGCACCTTCACTTTGGGCCCTAGCCTTCCAGAAACTGCTTCGGCTATGGTTTTCTTTGATCAAGTAGACGCCCCTAAGCAGTACGACTGATCCCTGTACTTGGTGGAGGCCGGTCGAAGATCCCGAGGACCGGCGGGCCGAGGGTTCTCTAAGGATCCTGTTGCCGCCGCTACCGCAATGGCCTACTGTCGAGCCAATGTCGAGGCTGGCACAGGCACCTTAGAACTTGTTCTCGCCATTGAAAGAAGTTGGAAGAGTTGAGAATGGAAACTAGAGAAAGGGAAAAGCGAGTTTACAGAGCAGTTGGTAACGTGCCTCAAAATCACTATTCTCCCCCTTTTATAGCCTTTGAAGTCCCTTGTGTCGTACATTACGAGGCAACATTTGGGTTGCTTCATTTTGGTTTCAATGCCGTTATGACATGTGGGGTCACTACAGTGAAGACTTAAAACAATTATTTGATCATGCAACTGGTAGGCTCCTTAGAGAGTAACGACTCTTTATTTGGTCTAATGGCTCTAAGAGCTAACGACTATTTTGGGTTCGGAGAGCTCTCGATTCTGAAGCTGCCCTCCGAATGCCTCCGACCAGATCCTGGGTCCGAAGAATTCTCATTTCCGAAGGCATTACTACAAATGGTTGTAAGGACTTTCGACTTTTCTAAGTCCTAAGCATGAAAATATTTCTTGCGTATACTACTATCTTCATTGCACAGGTCATTCGGAGAGAGATATTCGAGGGGCTACTGTTGAGGATCCATGCTGAATAGTGTGGGCCTCATGGCTCCAGAAGTGATGAGTCATTGTCAACGATAGTCAAAGAGGACTGAAGAAGAAGAAGAGATCTGCTGTTTCATGGGCCGCGTGTGACTCAGGTACACGGGCAGCGAGCGACTGTCGGGCAGAGGAGGCTGCGAAGTCGGGCTGGCCCAATCCGGGTGCATGGGCCAGAAGCAGTGGAAGACCCACTGGGCTGTTGACCAGGACTGACTCAGGTACACGGGCGGTGAGCGATTGCCGGGCTGAGAGAGCTGCGGAGTCGGGCCGGCCCAATCCGGGTACCTGGTGAAAAGCCGGTGGAGGCTTTGTCAGTTTCAGCGTAAAACTGACAACCGTTGATTCTGTATCCGACTGTCCAGAAGAGAAGCCGTAGTCACTACGAAAACTTAGCTTCCGGATAAGTCATCTGTAACTCTAGGCCCACAGTCAGTCAGTCGTGTCTGTAAAAATTCCTAAGGGCAGTAGAGTCTTTTCCTTTATTTTTGAGTCTGTAAAAACCCTAAGGGGCTGGTAGAATATTCCTAGTGTTGGGCTGCCTATAAATAGGACCCCAATCCCTAGGGTTTGGACTACCCTTTTGGCTGAAATCACATCTTCTCTTTGGGTCATTTTGTCTCCCGTTTCTCTCTCCTGTGTGCGCCGCCAGGCTTTGCTCCTTCCTGTTTGTGCATTACTTTTGCTCTAATCTCTTGGATGCATTAAAGCCTTGGTCCCTGCTGATTTTATTTGTTGCATATTGTTCGGTTTGGGGAGTTATTGCTTTGGCTACGGGCTGCTGAATTTATTTAGTGAGGAGAAGCTTCTTCTGTTGCTTCTGTTCTTCACAAACTGAGTACTAGTTCTTGCTGTTGCAAGTAGTACTACTTTCCTGTAGCTACAGTAGTCTGTGCAGCTTTTCACCTTCTATTGCACTGCTTTTTGATCGAGGCTGACAGGCTCTGTCACCTTTTTGGCTGTGTTTCGAGCAAAGCTACTCTCTGTTCGAAGCCCCTCAGTTTCGCGAGGCAGGCTTCGATCTATCTCCTTCGAAGGCTTCGGTCGATCTTCGGTCTTTGGTTTGCGTTCTGTGTTGCTAAGCTTCGAAGCATTTTTCTGAACGTCAGTAACGCATACTTCGAACAATAGTGCAAAGGGGCTTCGGCCCTATCGGTTCGAAGTCCATACTTCGACAAGTTTCGAAGTTGGGTTCAAAGCCTGTAGCTCCGTTAGGCCTCGCACTGACTTCTGTGTAGCGTGTCACCCTTCGCCTCTCTTTTCGGAGCTTACTCTTTTCGGAGGTAGAGCATTGGCTTCGGACTTGGTTTTCTGTCGTGTGACAGGCTTCGCTTCTTTGTTCGAAGGTTGTTCATTTGTGTGTTGTGTTCGAAGCTTTCTGTTCGAAGGTTTTGCTTCGAAGCATTCGGTTCAAAGCTGTGTTCGAAGTTCTGTCTTCGAAGTGCACACTTCGAAGCAGGCTCCGACTTTGTCACTTTGCTCCGAAGCACTTGGTTCGAAGCTGTGTTCGAAGCCTTGACTTCGAAGTACATACTTCGAACCAGGCTCCGGCATTGTCATACTTCGCTCCGAAGTACACTTCGCAACTTGCCACTTCGAACTAGGCTAGACCGTGACACCTTCGGCATCTCGGACAGACTCCGTCACCAACCTCCAAAGCAGACCTCGACGTGCGAAGGGGGCTTCGCCAAGTTCCGAACAGGAGACATATTTGGATAGTAACTTCTCTTTTCATCTTACACATACTTAGATCTTTTCATTGAGAAGTTTAGGCCTGTTACAACTTGTTCACCTGCCTAGTTGCACCACTTTAGTTTTACACGGTTCTTCATCAGTTGCCTCTAGGTTAGAAACCTTTAGACTTAGGCCTTCTGTTTATTTTCTGCTGCATAGTCTGTTGAGGTGCGTTGGGTATTGGGAGCAGGCCATTGATTCGAAAGAATTTTTAAGGCGCCCATTCACCCCCCCTCTGGTCGCTACTTTCGGTCCTACAAGTGGTATCAGAGCAAGGTTAGGGTTTTTCCATACCTTAACCGGTTCTAAACCCCAGTAGTGACTATGACGTCTCCTGGCAAGGTCCCGTCCTTGGAAGCCTATGGCTATAATTATTGGAAGACTCGCATGCGAGCCTATCTCATGAGCCAGGGTTCGGACATATGGGACATTTGCGTTCACACCACGTTTGTCATTTTGCCAGTCGCTGAGCATGGTACTGCTGGTATCATTGCTCAGCATCTGAGCAACAGTAAGGCTATGAACATTTTGTTTTCTGGTTTAGGTCCCACTGAGTTTGAGCGTGTGAGTCATCTCTCCACTACGAGAGAAATCTGGGCTACCCTCAAGGCACACCATGAGGGAACAGCACAGGTCAAGGCTCGGCTCTATCAAACCTACCGGCGTGAGTACGAGAACTTCACACAGAAGTCGGGTGAATCTGTTGAGGCTTTGTTTGGTCGCTTTCAGTCGATCATTAACAAGCTTCGGGACAACAAGGCTGAGGGTGCTCAGTTAGTCTCAGATCATGAGCAGGCGCTCAAGGTTCTTCATACCTTGGACCCAAAGATCTGGGAGATCAAGGTATCCTCTATCGTTGAGAGTACTTCTTATGATACCTTGACCATTTCTGAGTTGTTTAGCAAGCTAAAGGCCACTGAGGTAGATATCCAGTTGAGATCAAATCTCACTGGTTCTGGATCAAAATCCCTGGCCCTTGCTACACCTTCAGTTGATCCCTCTGCTGTGAGCTGTGTTGGGTTCTCTTTGATGTCTATCACTGAGGACCAGCTTGAGTTGTTGGGAGATGATGATTTGTGTCTCTTTAACAACCGGGTGCGTCGTGTCTATGATAAGAGAATGTTCAAAAGACACGGCACAAAATCCGGATGTTTTGAATGTGGTGATCCAGGACACTTCATCGCCGACTGCCCCAAGCGCAGTGGATACAAGAAGGGCACCGGCAGCAGCTTCCACGACTCCGGCAAGCATGAGAGCCCCTCCTTCAACAAGGGCAAGCCGAAGACTCGTTTCTTCAAGAAGGCCCTGAAGGACTACCGGCGAGAGAACAAGAAGCGCGACAAGGCCTTCTTCGCCGAGATGGAGAAGAGCTACTCCAAGCAGTCCACGACTTCTTCCTCTTCATCGAGCTCAAGCGATGAGGAGATCGCCATCAGGAAGGGGAAGGACAAGGATGATCCGGCGGGCCTCTGCTTCATGGCCTTCGGAGACAAGCCGAAGAGCCGCTCACACCAGCGCCGAAGATCCTGCAAGAGCTTCTGCTCAATGGCTCTTGGGGATAGAGAAGAAAAGAGCTCCTCCGACGACTCCGACGACGACGACAGCAAGGTATCATCTTATGAGCGTGAAATTGTTGATTTACTGGAGAGTAATCGTCAGGAGTTGAAGTATCGGGAGAAACTGCTTAGGGGGGCTAAGAAAAGGATAGACGAGTTAGAGAGTGAGCTTGCCGTGGCCAACGGTAGAATTGAGAGTCTATCTTCTTCCCCTTGCTTGGGTGATAGCAGTGAGTGCCCGAAGTGTGAGGTGCTTCTGTGTGACCTGTCGATTCTGAAGTCCAGGTACACAGAAAGGGTTGATGAGAGGGACGCTTTGGCCACTGAGCTTGAAAGCGCTCAGCTGGAGCTGAAAGATGCTCAAGCCACTGTCGTCGCACCCTGTGTTGATTGCCCATCTCATCTAGCTGCCTTAGCTGAGCTGAAATCCAAGGGTAATGAACATTTGGGTGACTTGGAGAGGTTGAGAGCTGAGCTTGCCCAGACTAGGCTAGAGCTTGAGACACTGTCAGTTCCACCCACTGTTTGTGAGAACTGCCTGTCTCTTAGAATGGAATTAATTAAGCTAAAAGCCGAGAAGTCTGTCCAAGTAGAGAGTGAGTGTGAGACCTGCTTGTCTCAGGTGGAGGTTCTAGCTTCCTTGAGAGAGGAGCTAGCAGATTCTCAGAATGAGAACTTTTACCTCCGTTCTATCCTGAGTTGGATCAGTGCCAGAGAGCCACAGCTTGGCATGATGATCCAGCAGTTCAAGAGGCAGGATGGGTTTGGGGTAGGTTAGACCTACACCAAGGCTGACTTTGAGAGTGCCATTAGCCGGGCAGTGGAGTGGAGTAAAATGACTCCAGAGCAGAGGTATCCCAAGACTCACTCCACTGAGTCTTCCCAGGATTGTCAGCCCAAGGATGGAGTGATCCATGAACCACCTAAAGCTCCACCCAAGAAACCTATCTGGGTTCCAAAGCCCAAAAATCTCCACACTTCTCTTGACTCTCTTCCTGGACCCTCTCAGCCCAAGAAGACCACTCCAAACACTACCAAGCCCAAGAATCCTAAACCTCAACCACATCCCAAGAAGCCTACCTATCATTGTGAGTACTGTCAGAGAGACGGGCATCTTGCGGAGTTCTGCTTCAGGAGGAAGCGGGTTGAGAGAGCAGAGAGGGCTCGTAGTGATCAGGAGCAGTTCTACCAGCAGGGTGGTAGACTGCGTGTTCCTCGACGCGGGGAGAGGCTGGAGGCCAGGCCGCGTCGTGTAGGTGGTGGTAGAGGAGACGGCTTTCTTGCCCGTGCTCCAGTTGGCGGTGTTCGTTCCGGCAGAGTTCCAGACCGTGTTGGCTACGGTTCTGGACCTCGTGACCGCAGGGTTAGGCAGAACCGAGGACCGCGCTTTGAGCCGCGTTTTGGTCCAAACTCTTTTGATGGTTTTCGCTTTCCATCTTTTGAGCAGATGGCTCGACACTGGTTTAGCTCTTTTGCTAAACCTGGTGCCGGACCATTTGCTCCCACTTACAGACACTGATTGTGCAGGACCGGGGACTGGAGGATGTTTGGATCATGGACTCAGGATGCTCTCACCACATGACGGGACATCGCAAATGGTTCTCCAGTCTCACTCCCCCGAGCTCCAAAGAGTACATCACATTCGGGAACAGCGGTCAAGGGAAAGTAAGTGGCATAGGCTCAATTAGCATTTCAGATCATTTCTCTTTGAAGAATGTTGCTTTGGTTAAAAATTTGAATTTCAACTTGATTTCTGTGTCGCAACTTCTTGAGGATGGTTTGGAAGTGCGTTTTAAGAAGGGCAATTCTTCTGTGGTTGATTCTAGAGGGTCTTTGGTTTGTCAGATTTTACCCTTCGGTAAAGTTTTTCGAATTGACTTCTCTAGTTCTTTTGGCCCTTCTCGCTGTTTGATTGCTGGATCTTCTTCTGAGCTCTGGAAGTGGCATAGGAGGTTAGGTCATTTGAGTTTTGATCTGCTAGTCAGGTTAAGCTCTATGGACCTCATCCGAGGATTGCCCAAGCTTAAGATTGAAGA